>JAAMXJ010000235.1:0-39102 GCA_019693375.1 Asterochloris erici
ACATTTGCGTGCTGGAGCAGTGCTGCCCTGATGTATGTGGCCACTCGGCTTGGTGTTTTTTTGAACAGCGTTGCCAACGACCGCTGTTGATCCGCAAACAGGTGGCTGTGGGCAGCCCGCAGGTCTGCAAGTCCTGGGCAGTGTAGCAAGATATGGCTTTCATCCTCAATCTCAGTCGGTGACCCACAGACGCGGCAAGTCCGGTCCTGTCGCTTGAGCTGGGGCACCAGGTATCGCCCAGTCTGTACACGCGGCTGGTGGCTGCTGCACCTGATGCTGGCATAGGCTCTGCGCGGCCTGAAGCCTCTGATGCTGGTTAAGTATGTCTGCATGACATAGGCCGTGTTGGGACCCCGCATCTGAATGTAGGTGGCCACGGTGACGGCCTGGCAGTCCCTGAAACGCTGCTCGTGCTGTTCTTTGCTGGGGGCTGTCTCTGCGCTGCCATGTGCCTGTAGTGCACAGAAGGGGGCCAAGGAGAGGTTGCGGTACAAAGGAACGTAGCAGACGCCATCATACATAGCCCATAGCAGGGGCTCCTTCTGGAGCTTCAGCTTAGGGTCATGGATGTGTTGTCTGAACCTGTCCACTTGCCGCAAAATACTGCAGACCTAGCTAGGGCCTTCAATTTTGCTTTCTCGCCCTCTAAGAGCGCCAGAGAAATCGTTCCATGGCCGTGAGCCAGCATGAGCAGCTCTGACATTGCTGCAGAAGCCAGAGATCGCCAGCTGTCCGCCAGCCTGCAGCACAGCGTCCAGAGCCTGAGCGACTGGCTTACCCGTTTCGGTGAGAGCACCAGCCAGGCTCTGGGAGCACACGCGTTGTGGCTTCTGCAACCCGTGAGCGTCTGCCAGCGGAGGGCTCTGCTTGCCCGCAAGTCTGTGCTCTGCTGGGAGTCCCTGTGTCACACGTGACAGGAAAAGCCATGCATGGCACTCAGTGGCCTTGCGGGCCTGACAGCTGACTCACATTCTCGTGCGCTGGCCTCTGCAGAAAGCACAACTGCTGCCAAGCTATCTGAGGTCTCTGCCAGGCTCTCAAGGTGAGTCTTCAGCCTTGCGCCATTGATCCACGCATGCGATGTTTGCTCACCGCGCCATGCCCTGAGCAGTGCATGGTGCACCTTGTGCAGGCTTGATCGCCTGCTCACCAGTGTCGAGAGTAGCCTGCCGGCAGCAACAGTAGGCTCAAGCTGATCCTGTTGAGAAGTCCTGACTTTCCAGGTATGTGCACCACTCTGGCATTCCGTGCTGATCCTGAGCTACACTGTTGCTGGCTGCCTAGCACACTCCTGTTTGCAGGAGCACTTTGGATGGGGCTCTTCACTTTGAGCTGTGCTCAGCTCGCCTAGCAAAGTATCTTTCATCTTCTGCACAGGCATCCGATGGAAGCAGCCATTGCAAACCATGTCTTGGGGACGGAGCATGTGCCGGAGTGGTGGCGCCACATAGATCACGACCCCACCTGGCAGCGCTGGTCCTTTGTGGCCCTGGCGGGGGGGTACGGCCTGATTGCTCTGGTGGCCATCGTGCAGTTGGTGCGCATCCAGCAGAGGGTCCCTGAGTACGGCTGGACCACGCAGAAGGTGAGGGCTTTGCAGCCAGAAGCGAGCAGCAGCAGCAGAGGCATCCTTGGAGCTGCATGCAGCAAGCAGGCAAAAGCATACACAGAGCTGTGCGGTAGCAGCAGCACACGATGCCTGCTGTGCTTGTGAGAGAGGCAGCGAAGACTTGGCCAGCTCCTGAGCAAGGATGTCAGCAAACAACCCTGCTGGCTGCTTGTTCACTGTGCTGTACCAGCGCTCATCGGCTGCTGAGAGGGCTCTGTCAGCCTGAGACACAGTTGTAGAGCCCCTGTGGACCTGCATGCTGGGAAGCCAGCAGCCCCAGCTGAGCTGTGCATCCGCCATGCTGCAGTACCTGCAGAGCAGGCCTCCCCAACGCGGCACCCTTTTGTCCTGCTGCAGGTGTTTCACCTGCTCAACGCGCTGGTGTGTATCCTGCGCAGCGTGGTGTTTGGCATGCACAACCGCATCCAGCACATCTCACCCCCCATCCTGGGGCGCGTGCTCCTGGACCTGCCAGGCCTCCTGTTCTTCACCACATACACCCTGCTGGTGAGAGCCCCTACTGGGGAAGTCGTTGGCTGTGCTGGGCAGCAGCTGCCCTGCCGGCATTCTCTTGAAGCAGACCTTCCAGTCTACGTCAAACATCCGGACTGGCTGCATCTGTCACCATGCATGTTGCTTTGTCAGCCAGGTGCCAGTGGCAAGGAGACAGGTGTGAACTCATTTGAGCAGACTGTGAAGGACTCGCTCTTGTATGAGAGGCACACTTCACCAGTGTAAGCTCAGCTGGTGGTGTGTGATCTGCCTTCAATTCTTATGTAGCTGCCTGCCACCTGTCACAGGCATGCTGCCCTCACCCATCGCCTTGCTGTATCCCCTTTGCACGAGCCTGGCTTGTCTTGCAGGTGCTCTTCTGGGCTGAGATCTACCACCAGGCAAAGAGCCTGCCCAGCTTCATCCTGCGGCCCCTGTTCCTGGCCATCAACGGCGCGGTGTATGCAGCGCAGATCGGCCTCTGGATCTACATGGGCCTGGCCCCCAAGGACAGGTGAATTTGTCCCTCTTGCGTTCCCGCCTCCGCGCTGTGTACAGAGCTTTGTGTGCGGGACCACTTGAGGCTGGCCATGTGCGTCCCGCAAAGCGGTGCATGTCATGGCGGTCCACTTCTGTTCTGAGCTGGCAAGGTCTTTGTGCATGGATGCACTTGCTGTGACCTTCTTTCTGAGTGTCAGCCAGGTCGTTGCGGCATGGCTGTGCTTTCGGTACACACCCCTTTGTTGCCGACCAGCTAGCTCCTGCATGGTTGTGCTTGCTGCAAACCTGCCCTCACAGGCAGCTCAGCTGCGGGCATGTCGCCTTGTTTCCTGGTGTGGTGGGCCTACATGCCTGTTTGACCTGCATGTCTGTTCATTCTGCATGCTGCCAGCAGCGCCTCCCTCCAAACTCGATCCCGCCCCTGCTGCCACCCAGGCTGGACCTTGGGCGCATCCTGTCGTGCGTCTTCCTGGCGGCAGTCTCGCTGTCAGCAGCCGCCGGCTTCCTGCTCTACGGCGGGCGCCTGTTCTGCATGCTGCGGCGCTTCCCCATTGAATCGCGTGGGCGCCGCAAGAAGCTGCGGGAGGTCGGCTGCGTCACCAGCATCTGCGCCACTTGCTTCACCTTCAGGTAGGGCTTGGCAGCGAAGGGCTGCAGCTCCTTGGAGAGGTGGCCTAGGCAGGCTGGGGCTGTGTGATCAGTGAGCGCGCTGCATAGTTCCTGGTCAAGCTGGCTGAGCTGTGCAGGGTGGTATCTTGGGCCGGCGCCGCGGCAAATCGGCCGCTACTGTGTGCGCTGCCCTCTATGTGCCGTCCTCTACGTGAGGCTGTGCAATGCAGCGTGTCAGCGGTGCCGTGACCTAGCTGCTGTGAGAGGGTGCAGGGAGGCACGCTTATCATCTGCATCTGCGCCAGCCACTTCACCCTGAGATGAGGCTCTGAACTGTGGGGAGGTGCACTGGGGCTGGGCTATGCTGCTTATATCAGGTCATGGTGACCACCTGCTCCAATGCAGGGCCATGATAACATACTGCAGGCTGCTGTTGTATGACGTTCCCCTGGCAGGCTGCCATTGTTTGGCTGGGCCTGCCCTCGCAGGCTGCTATTGTGCGGCGCTGGGCCTTACCTCACAGGCAGCTTGCAATTTGTCAGTGTGATCTATCAAAATGACAGCGGGCTACTGTTGTGTGACTATCAGCAGGTGCTTTGCTGCATTCCTGTGGCAGAGTTGCTGCTGTCGCAGCCAGGGCCAAGGGCAGCTCAGAAAGCAGGTAGGGTGTCTGTTGGCCCTGTGCAGCCTCAGCAGGGTGATAACGAAGCACTCCAGGCTAGGAACAGTGCTGGAGGGGCCTGGTTAATGTCCTAAGTAACAGTCCTCTTGCAGTAAACCTAAGATGTGTGCTGTAACCTACTAGCAGCACTTTCTGCAAGTTCATTTGGCGCACCTGTCAGCAATTGACCGACAAGTTCTGCCAAAGCAACCCCTGCTGGCAACACCCCGCTGTCTGTTGCCACCATCAGAGCGACGCTGCCCACTGTCGACGCCATCAGTACCAATGCCATGCTGGCCTCTGCCAATTCTGCGCTGGCGTCAAGAAATGCATGATGGCTCTTTGCAGGGCGGTGCTGGTGGCCTGGTCAGCCATTGACAAGAAGGACGCTGACCTGGACGTCCTCACGCACCCACTGCTCAACCTTATCTATTACACGGTGGTGGAGATCATCCCGGCAGCCCTGGTGCTGTACATTCTGCGCAAGCTCCCTCCCAAGAAGCAGCCTCAGGGGTACCAGCCTATTCCAGCAGTGGCCCAGCCGCCGGCAGCTAAGGCCGGCGATGTGCCCGCCACTGGGCCCTCCGCCAGCCAGGCATGACAACATGCTGTCTGGATTGATACTGCAGTAGTCCACTTGTGTGTTCTGGGGCAATGCTGCACCGCAAAAGCATAATGCTCAAAAGGGTTACCAACTGCTGTGGGAGCTCTGTGCCCCTGTTAGCCTTCCAGACCGCTTTGAATAATTTGCTTTGAGCAGGACTTTGTTAGATTTCTTGTAATCTAAACAACAAGACGGGCCATGCTCATTGTCATGCAAAGCAGTGACATGATCAATCTCAGGTCTCGAGGGCGACATGGGAGCAGTGTTCAATGTTGACAGGGGATGAGGGGAACTTGCGTTTTGCTCAGAAGGCCAACAGAATCAAACAGCACAGCTGTGCCTGCAGGCTGCAATCCTGGGGTCTCAAAAGGGCCAAAAAGGTAGATGGGTTCTAGGGTTCAAGCCTCCTGGTAGACTTCTGCCCCCTTGTCCTTGAACACCTCACTCATCTCCTTCATGCCCTCCTGCAGTGCAGTGTGCAACAATAGGAGTGACAGCAACACGCCGTCAGGTAGGTTGTATCAAGAGGCCACAACATCAGCAGCAACTTTTTCAGCAACTCAGACAGTGGGTTGCAGGGAGCGCTCCATGCTTCAGAGTGCACAATGCATTTGCAAGCAGTGAATCAAGATGATGGAAAGGTCGTCAGAAGCATTGATGCTTGCAGCCAGACCCCTGCCTTCCACTCTTCGCGACTTGCTCACAGGTGCATCACATGTGTATCACCTGCATGGCCTGCTCCTCATCAAAGTCATGCTTCTGAGCATACTCCCTTAATTCCTGGGTGATTTGCATGCTGCAGGCAGGGTAAAGGCCACACGATTATTAGCTGCCGTGAGCACGGCAGCTTTCACACAGCCCTGGCACTTGAGCATGTTGTGCCACTGCGACAAATGCCTCCAAGGCATGGCAATGTTCCATAAAGGCACAGCTGTCCTGCCAGGACTGCAGCAACCGGGCATGCGCAGACACAGCAGTCCTGCGATGTATCCTGCGACACGATGTCCCCTTTCCCAAGGAAAGGCCAGTCACCAACGGGCAGCTTGGTGCAGTGCAGCCTGCCCACCTGCAGAACTTGGGGCCGCACATGCTGCAGAAGTGGGCTGTCTTGGCAGGCTCCTGGGGCAGGGTGGCATCGTGGAACAGGCGAGCTGTCACAGGGTCCAAGGACAGGTTGAACTGGTCATACCACCTGAGGCAGTGGTGTGGTTGGTGTCAAGGATGGAGGCCACCTGGGGAAATCGGGCCTTGCGTGTTGCATTGCCAGACATGACAGCAACAGATGCTTTGCATGCACGCAGCCATGGTGCCAATTTTTCATGGACAGGGCAGTGCGTGAGTGTTGCTGGCAAGGAGCAGTACTTGACAGTTGTGAGGGTCCAACTGCGTGTCTCAGATCTGCAACCCACGCACCTGAATTCAAAACGTGCTTTGGACAGAGCATCATCCCACTGCTGGGCAAAGGGGTGGCCCTGCAATGGTCATCACCAGAGACTCAGACAGATGAGTATGAGCCAAGAGTGGCACAGATGCCGCAGGTGGCCTGGTGAAAGCGCCCTCAAGCAGTAATACAATGCCCAGATGCAAGGACCCAGCAGTAGATGTGTACAACCTATTGGCAGGCATATGTGCAGCGCGGGCCACGACATGCCCCTTGGCAAGGTTGGCTGCGTGTGCAGCAGTCACAAGCAATGTCACCTGTGCCTGCACATGAGGCCAACTGCTCAGACGCAGGGACCCAAACAGTCAGGCAGGTTTGTACTTCAACTGGCAGGTTCATGTGCAGCTGTGTACTTTGACTGGCAAGCTCGGGCCACAGCACGCACCTTAGCAAGGTCTGCTGCGTGGGCAGCAATCTTGTACGCAATGACACCAGCCTTGACGTCATCCCTGTTGGGCAGGCCGAGGTGCTCCTTGGGAGTGACATAGCACAAAAGGGCGGTGCCTGCAGGGTCAGGGAGGCACACGGGGTTGGTGGCTGTGTGGGGAAGCTGGTCAGTAAGCAACATGCAGCTGCAGGCTGCGCACTAGCGGCAGGGGCAGGCCGCAGTGTCAGAAACACATTATGTGTGGCAAAATCTGCGTGTACCCGGCAGCGCCCTCCCAAAAGGTGCATGCACCATGCAGCACCAGCGCTGTTTCAAATTACATCACGGGTGGCATTCTCCGCATGTACCGGGCAGCGCCTCCTCCATGCAGCAAGATTGAGCCGCTGCAGGCTGTGCAAGTGCTGCCACTCTGCAGAAGCAGGGTGCCAGTACACCTCATAATGGTGCTGCCAGTTGCAGGCAGATCTGCAGCCCTGTCACAAGCTGCCTGTTGCAGGCAGGATTGGCTGAGCCCAGACCCGGTGGTTCTTGGCCAACAGCAACCTCACAGCCACAAGGAGGTATAATAGCAGCCCCGCTGGTGGCTGACAGTGGCATCGGCGCCCCACAGACAGTTCGAGCAACAGCGTTGGCCTCCCTACAACAGCGCTGGCCTCCCTTCATCAGTGTCTGCAGCCCCACAGCACTGTTGCATGACACTCTTTCGGCTGCAGACACTGTTGTAGGCTCCACAGAGTGTTCAAGCAGCAGTGTTTGCTGTCCACAGGAAGCTCATGCAATGGTGTCTGCAGCCCCACAACAAGCTCATGCAATGGTGTCTGCAGCTCAAATCAGTGTTGGCAGCCCCCATGGAAAAGTCAGACCACAGTGTCTGCTGGCCCCACAGAGAGCTCATTTGCTGCAGTGACTGGGGCCCCACAGGCACCCCACAGGCTGTGGTGACGGCCCAGCATCCCACAGCAGCCTCAAGTTCCTCTGCAGGCGTCACGCCAACTCACCCAGGGCGCCAATGGTGGCAGCTCCAATGGCTGAGGTGATGTGGTCGTAAGCGGGCGCGATGTCGGTTGCCAGGGGGCCAAGGGTGTAGAAGGGAGCCTCATTGCACCAGTCCAGCTGCTTGGCCATGTTTTCAGGGATCTTGTTCAGGGGGACGTGGCCGGGGCCCTCATTCATGACCTGCAGTGCACCGCAGATGGCGATCTGAGAAGCGGCTGAGCGCTTGTGAAAGGGTGGCACCAGCCCAGCTGCTTGGCCATGTTCCCAGAGATTGCCCTGTTCAGGGGAACGTGGCCGGGGCCTTCATTCATGACCTGATCCTACAGCCAGGCCCCACAGAGCTGTGCTCTCTGCTGCACTGCGCACCTGGACGTCCCTCTCCCATGCCCGCCGCGTCAGCTCGCCCTGCGTCTTCAGCTCAGCGAACTGGGCGGCATCGTTGGCATCTGCAGGCAGGGGAAGGCAGCTGAAGTGCTGGAGTTTAATGCGTGGCCACTGCCAGCCAGCTGAGTAACGCTGTGCTGGTCCAGTCTCCACCTCCAGCCACAGCACCTGGACTTAAAGCCAAAGAGATGACTGAAAGTCGCTGGTGACAGCTATGCTGGGTGTGAGATAACCACTATGCCGCTGAGGGGTACCAACCCGGCCATATGGAGCCGGATGTTGCAGAAAACAGCTGCTGAAACTGAGCCTGCTGCCAGCAGGAGACACGGCTGACGCACGCAGCTTGCACACTGAAGAGGGGCAGGTGTGTGTCAGAAGGACAGCTTGCAGTCTCAAGTGGCCAAGCTGCAATGTGACTCGCCCAGCCTGCTGCAAGCACAGGGCGGAAAGACAGCATCCAGCTACCTTGCCCATCACAAGGCCGCAATTGTTTTTTGAGATGCAGATTTGTGTCAGTTACACAACCTGCAGACCAACCTGCAGACCGACCTGACCAAAGGGACTGCAGCATGGCTTGAGCCCGCTGCCAGCACAGGGCAGTCAGAAAGCAGCTCCAGTTCAGCTGTCCCTCACAAGGCTATGACGACCTCGGGAGAGCAGATGTGTGTCAGGCACACAACATACAGGCCGCAAGTCAGAGCGTTACTCCCACAGGCCACAGCATTCCCTGTCCAGCTGATTGCCGGCAAGCCTGCTGTCCTAGGCTGGCTTGCCCACCCATGGAGCTGCAGAGTAGCTCCTCGGCTCAAACAAGCAGGTCAGCAGCCAACAAAGACAATGAACTCTTTGCAGCCCAACCTGCCATGCATGCAGGGCACAGTCTTGCCAGTGCCCAAGCAGAGAACATACATGAAGCGCGGACTGCGATAGTGTTCGCCACCCCCCGCCTGTGGCCAATAGGAGAGGCACTGACTCTTTCTTGAGTTTTACAATACATAAGCCTCCAGACGCCCTGGTGCATGCAGAGGTCAGCCTCACCTGCAATGCACCCGGGCCTGAGCCCATCGCCAATGGACAGAGAGATGTCGTACTCGGCACAGATATCCAGGATCTCGTCCCAGTGCATGTAGGCGAAGTTCTCCGTGTGGTCCAGCAGGCACAGCTGCAGGGAGGCAGGAGCACTGGTGAGGGAATGGTCAGGGTGCAGGTGGATGTGGCCCAAGCGAGTCTGTCTGTGATGCAGCAGGCACAGCTGCAGGGAGGCAGGATCACTGGTGAGGCGGCAGGTCCCATAATGCAGGCAGCGGTCTGTGTTTGGTGCAGCTGACACAGCTTCAGGCAGATATGGTCACGACAGCAGATCGATGGGTGTTGCAGGCAGCAAAGGTGAACCTGCACATCTGCTGTGCAAAACTGTCTGATCAGCTTGAGAACCAAGCCATCAGGCCCTGCCATGCAGTCAACAGCCTGTCCAGCAGAACCCACAAAGGTGTCTGCAGCATCACTCATCAGTAAGGGGCCCTGGCGGGCACCTTGCCCATCAGACCATCATGTGTACTGGCTCCAGGCTGACTGACCAAAGTGTACATGCAGGCTGACTCTGCTGCCATCTGTCAGCCCTCTGAAAGGACCATGCACCCATACAGCCCAGCCGGGCTATACAGCTGTCCTGCCCAGCATCCTTCACCGGCTGTCTGCTGTCACCTGCAGATACATATGCTGCAGGACGTGCTGCTGACCTTGGCGTGGATAGAGCCTCCCCGGGAGACGATGCCGGTCACGCGCTTGGCCGTCAGAGGAATGTGGCGCAGCAGCACTCCGGCGTGGATGGTGAAGTAGTCAACTCCCTGCAGCCAGCTAGCAGGTAAGCAAAGAGGCTGAGACATGAACTAAAAGGCTGTCAGGAACGCATACATGGAAGCATTGCTGGCGGCGGCAGCAGCAACGCATGCAGCAGTGGTGAAGAGCTGTTGTATGCAGATAGTTTTGTTGAGTGATCTGCTCCAGCAGCGATTGCAGTCTGCGGCTGCCAATGCCTGTCTTGCTGCCCACCAAACTGCTGCAGCCTTTGGGGTGCCTGCCTGTCACAGCACCTCCAGCAATACAGCAGTGCAGAGACACAGGGTTTGGGTGGGGATGCGCCGCCTCACCTGCTCCGCCTGCTCGATGAGGGTCTGCCTGAACAGGTCCCAGGTGATGTTTTCCACAATGCCATCTGCCTTCTCCAGGGCCTGGTAGATGGGCACAGTGCCAACCTGCAGCAGGCAGGGTGGGATGCAGTCTGCATCAAACAGCACAGATCCTGAATGATGTTGTTCACAATGCTGGCCTCCTGCCGGGGCATCCATCTGCCCAGGCGCAGTCAGGGAAGCTGCTGCAAGAGGCAGCAGGCCTCCTCAAGGCACATGACATCTGCTCTGCCTCGGTCAACTGCCTCCCTAGACTCTCAATCCTGAACCCCAGCTGCCCCAGGCTTGCACACAGCATGGCTGCACGTCCTGCCCATTGCTCTTGCTGAGGCAGCACCCTCATGGTCACTGTCACGTAGCAAAGCAAGAGGAAGAGTTGAAACTGTGTGCTCAACCCCTTGACAACGCTGGGAATAAAAGAGAAATGGATACAGGGCCTTAACAACGGCTTTTGATTTTGAGACTAAAAGTTCCACTTGTGCGCCTTTTAACTTTATTTTGGTTGTAACACCCTTGATTCTCTTGTTGCTATTGCTTAAAGGCAATACTCTTGTTTCTGAGAGGCTGCAGGACTGGCACAGGGCAGAGAGAGTGAGGGGCTCACCGGCACAGGGGAGTTGCGCAGGATCCACTCGCGGGTCTCGTGGATGTTGTGCCCTGTGGAGAGGTCCATCATTGTGTCAGCGCCCCAGATGGTGCTCCACTGCAGCTTCTCAACCTCCTGCAGCACGCCATCGGCTCAGCTCTTGACAGCCATTCCATCCCATCAGGAGGCTTGGCTGGCTCATAGACCGGCCTCAATGGCTGTGCAACAGTTGGTTGGGATGCGTATGCCTGGCCCCAAGCCTGAGCGACGGCCAAGTTGGCCAGCTGGGTCTGTCTAGGGCCAGCAAGCAGATAGACCCCTCTTGGTGGAACAGGAGAGGTTGCTGTGCTGCAGGCGGAGCATAAGTGGGCCCCCACGTCAGGCGGGAGAAGGGAGGACAACCGAGACCCTTCTGATTGCGCTGTGTGCGCTTCAGCAGTCTTGGCAGGTTGAGCTGCCTGACTGGGTCATTGAGGAACCAGACTGCCGGGGGCAAGACATCTGAGCCTCAGGGTCTTGTGAGCAAAGCAGCACTGCCAGGGTGGCCATGCACAACCAGCAGCTAAAGAACATGTGCCTCTCAAACCAGCATCTCCTGTTGATATTCTCTTTTGAAGCCAGTGCAGGCAGTGCCCTGCGAAGTCCCACCTCCTCGATAGAGCTGGAGACGGCTGAGTTCCCGATGTTGGCGTTGACCTTGCACAGGAAGTTGCGCCCAATGATGGTGGGCTCCAGCTCCAGGTGCTTCTTGTTGGCAGGGATGATGGCGCGCCCCCGCGCCACCTGCAGCACCCTTGCCGTTCGTTGTTGGGAATCTCTCCATCAAGTGTTGCTCAAAGGTTGCCCTTGCAGAAAGTAAAGAACACGCGTTCTGGCGTACCAGCAAGTCTGCCTGATTCAAGCTTTCAGCATGTACTTATTTGCTTTGCTCTGCATACACAGCAGCATACAGGGTGACACTGCTTCACTGCACTTGAACAGCAGCAGCAACAGCAGCAGCAGTGGCCCTGACAATGCTGAAGCATACACAGCCGACTCACAACTCAGTGCGGGCGGCTCACAAAGCAGCCTGCTTCAGGATACCAGTGTGTCAAAGGAAAGGCTCAGGTACGTCATGGCAGAGTCTCGTGGTAGGCGACAAATATTGAGCTTTCTTACTAGCTTCACCTCCTCAGCAAGGAGGCTACCCATGGATGAGCACATATGCACATGCTGTACTGGCAGGCTCGGGCACAAAATCAAGACTGGCTGGGCATGACCCTGCCGATAAACGCGAAAAATGCCCGAGCTCAACCCTCACACACGACACATGTAAACACGCCCTTCTTACCTTGCTGCGACAAATCCTGTCAGGCTGGCACCCACAGCAGAAGCAACAAAACTCAAATGAGCCCCTGACAAATTTCAGTTTGAGCTTCTTGAGGGCAGAGACACCAGCCAGTAGGCAATCAGCGCGGCTTGATCAATCCATGAAGCCAAAAGTCAGCCTGCACCTTCAAACAGGGAGCCCACCTCGACTCTCACATGAAGCCCTGCAGCCTGCCTCTGCTACTCATACTGTGGAATGCCTGGCAGCTACAGCATGGCACTGCACAGCGTGTGCAGCCTCCGTCAGACAGCCAGGCCCATGGACGCTCTGGTAGTCAACAAGCAATAAGAAGCAGAGGTGAATGCTGATACAAACTGGTCACAGCTGCTGTTGTCCAGCACTGAGGCGAGCAGGGAGCTCAGCCCTACAGGAGCTGCAGAGATCATGCCCTGTCACGTGTAGTAGGCAGCTCACCTCAGCCCTGACAAACTCTGGCTCCAGCCTCTCGCGGGCTGCGCAGAAGGCCATCTCCTCCGTGATGACCCCCTGCCTGGCGTAGTGCATCTGGGTGACCACCTTGTCCCCGCGCTCTGCCCGCTTGGCCACCCAGCTGGTGCGGATCTTGGGCAGGCCCTCACGGGGGTCGATGCCCTGCAAGTCAGCAGCTGGCAGTGTTGATAGGTTGACCCACAGCTCTGACAGATGCAGAGCATGGCCTGCCTGCATATTGCGTGAGCTGCAGGGTGTAGCATTGGGTGCAGCACAGCTTGATTCCAGAGGTGTCACACAGCCAAGTTTCTTGAGGGTCCACCAGCAGAGATGGGTGTGTTCGCAGCAGGACCCGCTGCCTGGGCAGGGTGTGGCCCACAGCCGGTGAGCGCAGACATGTCTTGCCTGGCAGGAGCGGCGCTTGCCGCACATCTCTGGCGTGCCGGAGCAAGTCTGTACTGAGCTGCGGCTGATCCTGCTTGACCAGAGACAGCCAGTGGAGGCCATTGCTTTCATGTTTTGCCAGGCAGACGGATTCAAATAGTGGGTAGCATGCAGAAGGCTGACCTGGGGTCCGCTGGTGTCATACAGGTCAAAGTGGCCGTTGGCCTCCTGCAAGGTGACGCGCCTGAAGGGGACCTGCACAGCACAACAGGCACAGGTTGAAGGGGTACCTGGCTCTCATTTATTTCAAGAAGTCAGCCACAGGCGATGATAGTTGCCTCTCGACCCTTCACTGCTACACCTGCCTCAAGGGGCCCACATGGGCTGCTCAGGACTCAAGGCAGGCTGGAGGGACCTTAGGTGACCTGCAGGGGAGGTCAGAGATGGCGGCCACGCGTGAGATGAGGTGCAGGGGAGGCCAGATATGGGCGCCATGTGTGAGGAGGCCCACAATGTCATAGTGCTAGTTGGTGATCCTGGTTCAATTGAACCCTGTGGAGCTATTGCCAAGCAGAGGGGTTTCCAAGGCTGTCCAACACTGCAGAAGATGACCAAGGAGTGCATACTGATCTAAGGTGACTCAAGAGCTGCCAGGACAGGTCACAGTCTGCTGCACACCTGAGTAGATAGGCCTGAGGAGGACGGCTTTGCCCTAGACTGCAAACCTCAACGTCTGTGCAAGGGGAAGCAAGTGCCCCACACGGGCAGCGCTCACTCTGCCCTGTGCTGTTCTGGGCTGCAACACTAGATGTATGAGCAGGGGAAGCAAGGATGCAACACAGCAGTGCTCACCCTCAACTGCTCGCCGCCGTGCTCCACCTCAGTGTACTGCTTCTCGCTGCTTGGGTAGCAGTCCGCAAAGGTGGGGTTCTGGCGGAAGTCCAGCTTCTCGGGCTGCAGGTAGGGGCAGAAGGAGTGAGATTGGTGCAGCAAGTAGATGCAGCAAGCAAGCGTGTGGGCAGGTGAGCACATACACGGCTCAACACATGCACGTAGTCCTTTTGGCTGGTATCCTCAGCAAACAGCCTACACTTCATGGTTTATCATGATTGTGCTACAGGGAAGGGCAGCTGTGGTTGATCGACTGTAAATAATATATGGCAGCCCTAGTTAGCAAAGAGACTACAGGCCTGTGTCGGCTGGACTACACCGAGCAGCTTGTCAGGCCGCGGCAGGGGCAGTGGAAGTGAGCTTGGTGTAGCACTTCGGTGCAGCAGGAGAGTATCTGGCACCAGCTGGACTGCAGCAAGCTGCTTGCCAGGCTGCAGGCAAGGCAGGCCAGCATGTCTGCAGCTATGTGCATGAGCTTGGCAAGCGTCCACATTGGCTGGGACGCAGCGAGCAGCTCGCCAAGCGGCAGGGATTCCAGCAGGAGTTGGCTAACAAAATGTGCTGCATAAAGATGGGAGCAATTGGGCTGTGAAAGGCACCAGCAGTCGCTGAGACAGGCAGGCATGACTACCGAATGTGGGCTGGTTAATGTGTTGGCAGGACTGCAGTGCGCAGATTCCCAGCAGCCTTGCTGAACCAAGCAGCAAGCCGGGATCTAGAATAGTCTCTGGCATGCTCGATCCAGCAACTCAGACTCAGATGGGCAAATTGCACTAAATGCAAGAGTCAAATGGTGAGATCTGTCTCCATGCCAAGCAATGCTTGTGCAGCCTCAATGTAAAGCCAGGCATTGGCGCATGCGCACTTGAAGTCACCTGCTGTGGCCTGTTCACAGACTGCTTCTGGTTCATGTGCACCAGCTCCTTGAAGGCGTCCGTCTGCTCCAGGCGGTCACGCTCAGATCTGTCCACATCGATCATGCGGATGGTGTCCTCTCGATCTGGGGCTGCGACGGCCTTCGTCGAGGGGGCTCCAGATCGCCTGCCCACCTTGCAGGAGCCGGCTTGTCTTCTGTGAAGCTCAGCCACATTGCCAGAGAGGCGATGCATCGAGCCTAGCATGGTGATCTTGAGACTTTGATTGTGCCGACCTAGGTGTCAGTCTGATAGGATGGACTTTTCCTGGAAGTTAGGTGATCCATGGCTCAGTGCTGCCTCTAAGAGCCTTGAAGCCACGCATACCTGGCTGTCATGCAGCGAGGCAGGGCCTCCAAGCGGGGGGCATCAGATGGCAATGGCATACACAAGAAAGGGAGACATGCCGATCCCCCTGGAAACTGCATGCGTCTAGCAAGCAAAGTTGTGCCCAGGGGCAGGACGGCGCAGCAGATCAGCGAGGACAGTCTCCAGGTCAGATGTCATACTCCTCCCAGGAAAATCTCCTGACGGTCATGCAAGCTCGAGCTACAATGCATTTAACTGCTGTGATCAATTGTGTGACCTGACTGCAGAGTGGTGAGACGCCGCCAGGGCAGCCACTGCTCAGCCAGCAAGAGTCTGATGGCGGCTATGGCGCTGCATATATGGTGCGCCTAGTGCATGTCAAGGCAGCCCCACAGCTTGGTGCTTGACAGACCTGCCTGCAAGCTCTCTGGTTGACAAGCTGTTGTTGTTCTAGGATGAGCTGGCTGATCCAGCTGAAGGTACAGAGCCTGGTATTGCAGCAACATCCTCTGGAGTCACAAGGTCAATGAACGCTTCCGTTGCCGCTGATATCTCACAGGCGAGGCTGCTGACAATGCCCTGACCATAAGTATGAGTTGCAGGAGGGTGGTCTGCCTTGCCAGCTCCCGCCCAATGATGCTGCAGATGGGCAGTCACCTTACCAGCAGCAACCTGACTGGCTCAGAGTGTGTCATCTGGTACAGGGAGCACACCACAGCAGCGGGCAGAGGCGTGACAATGCGCAGTTGCCTGCAACTGGCAATGCTCTGAACATCCAGCTGTCTGCACCAGGGCCATATGGTAGGCTGGAGGGCGTCCCTGACCACCTGAGTGCTTTACAGTCCTGGTGCTTTACAGTCCTGAGCAGCCTGGGTTGAAGATATTCTGTGCTGTGCTACAGGCAACTGTGACAATGAAATCTGTGCCCTCCTCTGCGCTATCAGCCAGGCAGTCAGTAGCCAGGCTGCCACTATGGCAACTATGGCTGCAAAGCTGACAGACATGGAAAGGGAGATGAAGAAGACTTCAGGGAAGCGAGTAAGCTCAGCACTGCAGTGCTGCCAGCAGACTGGCTTTCTTTCCAGAGTCCACAGCCTTCCTGTTCCTGCCGCACTCGCATATCACTCATTGAGCTGCTTGTGCAACAATGAGAACTTGTGCTTGCAGGCAGCTCACAATGCTAGCGAAGAAGTGACAAAAGCACAGGCAAGTTTGCCCCCCCAGGTTGGGTGGGCTGCAAGATTGTGCCTGCTGCCTGTTTTGGCGCATGCAGCTGTGCTCAATAACCACTGGCGACTTCATAGAGCCTGCTTGGTACACATCCGACAGCTCAACATCTGACCATGCGTGAGCCTTCTTGATGGCGCTTCCTGACTCCCTGTTCCACAGGGGGACATGTTCCGCAAGACACTCAAGACAATGATGAAAGAAGAGAACATGTTCCCAGATGATCCCATGATTGATCGCGTCGTAGCACACGTGCTGAACTGCGGCACCGATGTGGACAAGGCCAGAGAGGCCTCCAAGATGTTCGCCGCACTCACCAAGATGGTACATTCCAGCATGGCTTGCCTGTGGCCAAGGTGTTGCATTGCCAATGCAATTGCTGCAGCTGCCACCAGCGTGCATGCGCCCAGTTGCAGCTGCATCTAGGTGTTGGCAGACAGCATCAAGTGTGCCAACCACGGCATGCCAAATGTCGCAAAGTCTGTGCGGGGAGCTATGAGCATGTGATGCGCTTGACTGACACATCTTTCTGCCTGGCTCTGCGCAGGCGAGCAAGACGGCCAGCAACATCAGGCAAGACTTTGCCAAGGTGGCAAAGGAAGCCATCATGACCAGCTTCTACTGGACCGACGAACGGGGCAAGGAGAAGGGCTGGGGCGCTGCCCCCCTTCTCCCACCCGCCAGGCGCAGGGGAGGCAACTTTCTAGTCAGCGCAAGGGCCGAGCGGCTCCTGAAAGGTGCCCAGTACCAGTGCACATAGGCAATATGGTGGCTTTCAAGCCTGCTGTGGCATTTACGTGAAGACTGCAGGGGTTGTTGTGGGGTCATGCGGCATCTGGCCTGCATGACTGTGCTAGCATGATTTTAAGCATTGCATCTGCGCCTCTTTGACCAAAGATTGCCGCCATATCAAGGCACCGGCACACTGCTTCGGGTTGAATCATCTGCAGAAACACCTGCAAGTCACCAGCAGTGTGTGCCTAGCGCTATCTGCAGCAGCAAATTCATGGCTGATTGCATCTGATCATGATGTTAGGGGCTGGTGCTTCTTGGCACCTCAGGGTCTGCTGAAGTGTGTGCTTGGCAGTTCCTGTGCAAGACAGACCATGTGCACGCCAATGCAGACGAGAGATACAGGACCACAAAGCCGGGTGATCCAGTAAAGGCCTACCAATTCGTCCCCTTCCGCATGGCAGTGGCTGCTGCCATACGCATGCAGGAGGATCCCACGTATTGCCCAATAGACACAACCCCAGCCAAGGTGGCCTTTGTGGAGCAGCTGGTGAGCATCCCTTCCTGCCATTGCTGCCATGATGGCGCGGCTCGGGAGCACAGTCTGCACCCTGTTTGTGCTCACCAGCAGCGCCTTCTGCCTGCTTCCACCAGACATTTGTTACAGAATGCAGTCAGGTGCTCTGCTGCAAATTTGACGTCACCTGTTGTATGCTGCAGCCTGACCCTTGTGCATGGTACCCAGACAGGAGGGCTCGCTCCTTGCATGCGGGCATGCTCAGGTCATGCTGCAGGCCAGCATTTATGCATTGTGCACCTGTGGGCTATGGGGTCCTCCCAATCGAACCTGCATGCCTTGTGGATGCAGGTGCGGAGGCACCTCAAGGGTGAGCGCAACATACCGCATCAGACTGATAAGATTCAGGTCTGGAAGCAGGAGTACAAAGTCCTGCTTCGCAAGACGGAGCAGTTGATGCAAGAGAGCGAGGACATCATGATTGCAGCGCAGACCTGAGGTGCGACAAGCACTCCCACCACTTTCCAGTCATTTGCTTGTGCCTGCAGCAGCTCAGCTTTGCTGTCAATGTCAGGGTTTGCAGCAGGTGTTGAGGCGTGTTGAGTGCTTTCTGCATCTCTTGTGACGACCCTGTTGAGCTTGTGAATGTGCGCGCCCTGCTATGGCATCATGTACCCTCTTGGTGAAACACAAACTGTTGTGGTTGCAGCATGTAGGCTCCAGGCCTTCCTAGCAGTGCCCTGACTTGTCTGTGCGCTGCTGTAGGCTTTTAGAATTAGAATAGTGCGGTAAGAGCTTGGGCAATGCTCAGCCAGCTCACAGCAGCAGCCAACTGCCCGCTCGTATGACAGCAGCCAGCAGTAGTCTGTCCCAGAGCAGCCTCGGTGGTGGTGCTTGGAGAGCCCAAGGAGTGTCTGGGGAACAGCACTTACATTTCAGATTTAAATTTGAGTGCAGCAGCTGAGCTGTTAGACTGCATATGCAGCTTCCACTGTTTACAAGATGTACATTTTGCAGGGTTGGGCCGGGTCTGCAAGGGTACTGCAAGGGTTGTGCTGCATAAAATATCACAGACCTGTGCCCCTTGCCAGCACTGCCCAGCTTTGCACCGGCCACACTTTAGAGATGCGAAGGCTGCCCACTGCAAAGTAATGCACTGTGAGATGGTTGAGATGGGCTGAAGCATTACAGCAATGGGGGCCCACACCATGCTTGCTGCTCAGGGGATGCCAGTTGTAATGAAGCTGGCCAGTTCATTGGCATAATGTGCTGGGTTGGAGGCTGGCCACAAAGTTCCTTTGACTTGCTATCAGACCTCTGCACTACAGCCCTGTACCTATGTCTCAGACAATTAGCAAGACACGTTGCACCAGCGGGCGCCTCCTCCAGTGAACTGCTGAGGGACCTTGTGGCTGTAAAAGTGCATATTGGCTGCCCTAATGTAGAGGTGGGCCATCCTGCCTGTGATGACGAAGTCACCTGTTGTGTGCTGTTGCTGGTCTTGCAACAGGGACAGCAGCTATTTGATCAGCAACACCCCTGATACAGTTGTTGCTGTGATTGCAGACAAGCCTTGCGCAGTCTTTCATACACAGACGCAGTGTCTCAGGCACTGCGCTTGGTCAGCCTGTCCCCAATGGCAGGGTTCTGCTGCAGGTCTGCAAATGACAGGAACTCGATGCTCTTCAGGCTGTCCTTCAGGCTGCTGCGCATGGGCTGCGTGATGCTGGTGTCCCACTTGGCCAGCGAGTCCAGCAGGGCCAGGAAGGTCTCTCTGTCCAGGCGCCCGCCCTGGCCGAACACGTCAAACAGGCCCATCACAACGGCTGCAAAGCTGCTGGTTGTGGTGGTCAGCAGCAGCGTGAGAACTTCGCTGGGGTTCAGCTTGCTGTCGGTGCCAAACTGCCCCATCTTCCAGACCTGCAGCAGGGTGCACGGAGGGCGTTGGGGCCCAAACTCCCAGAAAACGCACCTCCACAGGCTACATGAAGGGACGAGCTTGCATTGGCACCGCACTGACCCAGCTTCTACATGGACAGCCCTTCCAGAGGAGCACAGGGGAAAGATTTTCAGCAAGGCCTCATCACGAGCAAGTGGTGTCCTGACTAGCTTCTTGGACTGTTAAAGGACTTGCGCTGCATGTGCTGGGGTCTGCCAAAACAAAACCCCCAGCATGACATGTCAGGCCTGGCTTTGTACAGGCACTGAGTGTTACACATGCCCTGGCATACACCAGCCTTGCCCATGCTGGCCAATCCAAGCAATGAAAAGTGCAGACGGCTACCTTCACCACTTTGAGAAGCACCCTGATGGGTACAAAAGGCAAGCTGCTGGCTGCCAGGGTGGGCTCTCATTTGCACAGTAGAGCTGCCATGTATGCAGACGTCATGCCTGGGTCTGGGGTCAGGTCCAGTGCAGAGCACTGCAGACAACACATCTCACCTTTGCCTGGCTCATTCTCATGGCACACTTCAGATTGCAGCTGGCTGCTGCGAGTGCACGAACGCAGCCTCCCTGTGGCACCCACGCTCAAGCAGCTCTGCTGACTGCCCGCAACAAGGCATCAGAAACAGCTGCCCACTTCAGCAGGGGGATGGCTCTGTCTCCTTGAAAATCCAAGTCCCACCTTGTCCAGGGTCCCCTGGTGGATGCCCAGGTCCAGCAGCAGCTGCTGCAGCTGCTGGGAGGCCACCAGGTGCCCAGGGGTGAGCTGGGGGTAGGCCAGTCGGATCTGATTGACTGTCGGCGGCACGAAGTCTGTGGCCTCCTCCACGACAGAGGCCAGGTGTCCAAAGTACCTGCACAGCACAGCAAGCAGCAGCCTCAGCCCCGGTTCACTGGATATGCAAGGTCCAGTCAGCAAGCTCAGCAGCTCCTGGGGTGCAGGACACGGCTGGCTGAGCTGTTCAGCCTCAGTGCACAGACGACTGCAGGCTGGAATGTTGCGTAAGCTGGCCTGGCAGAGGCATCCTCAGGCAGCAGGAAGCTGTAATGTAGCGCATTTTGCTGGAACATGCATGTGTCGCACTGCCATGCTGACATGCCCAGCCTGCTGTGCAGGCTGGTGCAGTCTTAGGACAGGTCCAATAAGGTACCGACAGCCTCTGATGCTGATTGCTCACTCTGCAGAGTACGCTATCAAGTCCTCAGGCTGCACACGGATGACCTCCTTGGTGTAAGCTTTGAGCACTTCTCCCAGGTTGGGCGGCACCTTGATCTGGAGGTTGCATGGGCAGGAGTCAGTCTTGCAAAATGAGCATGTTGTTTGACATTGCTTCTGAATGTCTGCAGAGCAATCGCTGACCTGTTCTGCTGCATAGATTGGCTCCAGCTCCATGGTGCAAGCGGGGCCACCAGCAGGGCTGCTGCCCCAACAGTGTGGAGCTCAGGACTCCACAGAAGCCACGCTCAGAGTCTCTGAAGATACATGCGTGCCTGAGAGCGCTAATGCGACACCGGCATGCGCAGGAACACACAAGGGTTCCACAGCTGTGCTGCAGGGTTCTGAGCATCCGGAGCCAGTACTTCCCTGCCAGCCTGGGGTGCACCTCGCCGAAGGCGCAAACGGCCTCACACATAACAAGCCTCAAGATCAGTGTTCACTTCATGAGCCTGTACCAAATTTATGCTGTGTCTCAGCAGGTCATGCTTCCCTTTCTAAATCTAATCTGCAAGCTGGACATGATGCCAAATGTGCATGGTTGGCGATATCGCCAGAAGTACTAGAAGCCCTGAGGACACATGCTGACAAGCCGTGAAGCAATTGCAGAGGAATGCCAGCAGCTCAGAGGAGCTTGGCTAGGTGAGGCGGTCACTGGGCAACTTGCTGACTTTGACACGGTCTGCACCCCCTTTGTCGGACCTACAAGACATGCCAAGTTTGAGGCTATCAGGCGCAGTGCCGCCAGCCAGAGGTAGCTGAGCCAGGGTAGCCAGCAGGAATCCAGTGTTCATCTGGCTGCCAGAGCGGAGGCCCCAAAAGTGTCCTTCAGGGCGTGAGAGAAACCCAGCGCTGGCTTGATGCAATCAGGCTTGATGCAGCAGGCAAGATCTCAAGTCCAAGCGGCTTGCAGTGCATTGCTACAGCGTACATGTCGTACATGAGGTCAGTGTCACTCTGTTAGAGAGGCAAACTTGCACCATCAGCTGACCGGATATGCTGTGCAATACTTCTCTGTAAGATAAGATCGCACCTCATTCCTGAGGCAAAGTACCCATGACCCTGTTGAGGCTGTGCTCATGTTCATGGATCAGCACCGCCAAGGAGCTTAACTGGCTGACCTGCATAGAGCAGTCAGAGCACTTCTCAGCAGGCATGAGCCTGAGAGTCCCACTGAAGAACTTCACTGCAACAACTGCAGCTTTGATAAGAGAGATGAATGGCAGGCAGGGTAAGATAGGTCAGCTTAGACTCGAGCTCGCCTTACGTGCCATTTGCGTCTGGCTTGGGACCCGCAGGCTTCACTTATAGATAGGGTTGCCAGCAGCTGGGGCAGTTGTTGGACACCCAGTCTGGCGACACCCTGCGTGCAGCTTGAATGCCCAGAACAGCACTGAAACCGCTCTAGTGCCATCCGTTGCCAGCAGGCACCGTTGCTCTGTCAAGGGCTGCCTGGCTCGCCACAGTCCAGCCGATTCCGTCCTTGTCCAGATAAACGACGCCCGCTACGTCGCAGATGCAGCAGGACACTTACAGCCCTGGTGCTGGTGAGCCCTAGGCATGCACCTGCAATCAGGCCTCAGTAACACACATGCCCCAGCTGCAAATCTACATGGCATCATCAGCATGCTACCCTGATTGCCTGACGGTTGAGCGCCATGTGCAAGCCGCCAGCACTGCAAGCCCCTGTTCCTGAGCCGAGCACAGGGTGCTCGGCTGTGCCTCAAGAAAATGACTGCTCTGTGCGGCCTGATCAGCTGCAGCAAGCACAAGCGAGTCCACCAGCAGCACCACATCTTTGGTGCACTGCAGCAGCCAAAGCACCAGCGTATGTCAGCTTGGCCGCCTCCAGGGTCACCTGTTGATGCCCACTCCTGCTCTTCGAGCCCACCACCTGGCAGAGCTGCATGGAACCCTCCTACAAGCCTGCTGGCGCCCAATCGTGCCTGCAGAGCCGTGCCAGGATTCTTTCGTGGACGTGCAGCTGCCCTTTCATGCTGCTCCTGCCCAATGAGCCGCTGCATCCGTCTGGAGCAGCCCCCTGCAGTCGCCGTCACCTGCTGCTTCTGCCTGCAGAGCTGCGCTGAAAGGTCTGCAGCTGCCCAAGGGTTCCTGACCCTAATCTGCAGGGAATCTGTCCATGTGCCTGCTGAGACGTGCTGGTCTGTGTGCCTGCCTTGGCGCCGCCCCGCATGCCTGTAGGTGCCCACTGAGCTCCGATCTTGACTGCTGGAACCCTTGGA
This sequence comes from Asterochloris erici, assembly GCA_019693375.1. Classification (NCBI taxonomy): domain Eukaryota; kingdom Viridiplantae; phylum Chlorophyta; class Trebouxiophyceae; order Trebouxiales; family Trebouxiaceae; genus Asterochloris; species Asterochloris erici. The sequence goes on from JAAMXJ010000235.1 coordinate 22,636, forward strand.
GGGCTGCCTCCCACCACCTGGCTGACTCTGTCTGCAGAGCAGCGCTGGAACTGCTCCACGCGCCCGGTGGCCGCCAGCCTCGCGGCAGGTGCTGACCTGCATGCCAAGGCCACAGGGGCCAGCCCCACGCAGGCGGCGTCTCCCCTGACCCGGTGGCAGGAGAGCTTGAAGCGGGGTGCGCCACGGGTTCGCGTGTCTTCAAAGTCAACTGCTGATGCGTTGTGCTGTCACCATCTTGTACGGGAGGGTGTGTGATGTGGCAGCCCCTGAACAGTGGTGCGGTCCCACCGTGTCTGACATCTGCTGCACAGCCACAGCCCTACATTACTGACATCAGCAGGCAGGTGGCAGTCCTGTCTGCAGACCGAGCCAGCATGCCGCGCCCCAAGTATGGGCAGCTCCAGAGCCTTGGCTACCTGCCACCTGCACCACAAGCGTGCATGAACAAGCTGATCTGCCAGCAGACGGCAGCCCACCCTCTACCACCAGTTTACTCTATCATCTGGGAACATCATGCTTGACATACCCCATGGTTGCATGAGGTGCCAGCCAAGTCCCACTAAAGCATGCGCCCTGCCTGCAGACGGTGGCACCCTGTGCCGCGCCCAAGGCCCAGCTGCAGCAGCCATGTCCCTATCTGACACCCAGTGCCCTGCCTGCAGACAACAGCAGCCAAGGGCCGCCCCGGAGCATGGCCCACCCCCCGGCATCCCCCCCGCAGCGCTCAGCTTCACAGGGGCGCCAGCGCCCCAGCTCCACAGGAAGAGGTGCCCGCAGGGCTCTCGACATGAGTGCCATCGGGCCCAATAGGGGGTTTGAGGGTGGGAGCCATGCGGGAAGCAAGCGGCAGGCCAGCCCTGTGCGGGGACGGGCAACGCTGGTGGGGCCCAGGTGAGAACAGCTACTGCTGGCACTGGAAGGGTGTCTGGAGGCGGAGAGTCATGCGGGGAGCCAGCTGCTGGCCAGCCCTGTGTGAAAGGGGGCAACACTGGTTGGGCCCAGCTGAGAAAGCACTGCCTAAGACAAAGCTTGGCGTCCACCCCTACATGAAGGCTGGTCAAGGCTTGACAGCTTCTCTTTAAGTTGTTGTCAAGACTGTTGTCCCTGCGCAATCTTGGAAAGTCAGCAGCCTTGTGAGGACAAGCAGCATCACAGCAGCTGCAGAGGGCAATGTCAGTAGACTGAGGCAGTTCCAAGGGTACAGATATGTGCAGCTGCTTGCGGCATGATCAGTTGGTGTTGGCAAATTTGAAGAGGCTGAGGCCAGACTGTTCCAGTCGCGTTTTGACAGCAGCCCCACTGGTGTCGCTGGTGGCCACCATCTCAGTGACGCTTGTGCTGCAGCTGGCTGGCCCATGCGCTGCTGCGAGCCATCTTCGCCTGACCGCTGCACAGGCGGAGCCGTGCAGCACTGCCGCCCCTCACTCAGCCCGTCAGCCTCTGCAGCGTCTGGCAGACGTCCTTGCCCTGCCCAAGTGCCAGAAGTCAAGCAGCCTCATTCATTTCCCCCCCAACCCTGCTGCACGCCAACTTGGCTCATTGATGTGCCACCAATCCTGCTGCAGGCCAATGTTGCTCATTGCCGTGTTCCCAGCTCTGCTGCAGGCCAACTCGGCCCAACACAGCGCCTCGGCCTGACCAGCCTCTGCCCGCCCACTTCCTTCTGGAGAGGCAGCTGCAGCAGACACACGCTGCCACTGCAGCGCCAGGGGACTCTGCAGCCATCTCGCCCCGCGACTCAGCGCACAGCTTCAACAACGCTCCCCACCAGCTTGGTGGGTCCACCTGACAGAGGGTGCAGTCTTTGCTCCTGCATGGTGACTGCCCCTTGGTGGCTAGCTCCAGGCTGCAGTTCATCAAGTCGTGCTGGCTGGCGTCTCACTCATTCACGAGCTGACAACGACTCTGCACACAGCCTCAGCAGCACTTCCCACCAGCTTGGTGTGTTGGGCTCAGTTTGCTCTTGCGTGCTGGCTGCCCTGCACTCAATTATGCTTGCAGCTGGGCCTTCATGAAGAAAGCGCAGGCCACAGGGAATGCATACAAGATGATGCTGATGAAAACCAATGAGCTGCCTTCTGAAAGCAGCCAGCTTCTGGCTGCAGACTGCAGGGCTGTTCAGCCCTCCTGACTCCTGTGCCTGCCGCCCTGCAGATTGCAAGCCTGGCATGGGCAGCCTGGCAAAGCACCAGCGGGTGAATGCATCGCCACGCCAGTCCCAGTACCTGCAGCATTCAGAGGGTGGGCCAGGGTACAGGCCATCAGGGCCCCTGTCGCGGGCGAAGAGCACCGGCGGCTCAGCGCCTCCAGGCAACCCTGCCAACCCCATTGCGCAGCCCAGCATCGTGCGCAGGTAAGCAGACCCACCAGCTGGGCAACGATTCGAGGCACTATGTTCAACAGGGCGTGGTCAGTAGGGGCGGCAGGGCTCACTGTGCTTCCTGATGGTAGAGGCACCTGCAGGAGCTGAAGCAGAAGCGTTTCAGCATGGGCTGTCACAGCAGACTAGACATCAGTTCTGCTAGCTGGCGTGCAACGGGACCGGCTGGGCGACTGGGGTGTCCTGGTGCAGAGGGTGGCTGCTTGTTGTGGTGCACTGCAGGCGCCTCTGCGAGGCCGTGATGCAGAGCAAGCTTTTCTGAATTTGTTGGGGTTGCCGGGACAAGCACTTTCTAGTAGCTTGTGATGCCCGTCCCCTGAGAACGGCAAGCACCAACCTTTTCTTGCACTCCTCGTAGTTGGCCACTTGTGCTCTGGGCACCTCCTGTAGAGGTGACTGTAGGTGCAAAACGGAAGCAGCATGCTTGTCCTGCATGTTGGTGGGCAAGGCACAGGCTGTCACCACTTGTTGTAGCACATTCGAAGAGCACATGACCCCCACTATGTAGCAGCTGCCTGAAGCTGCGGCACAGTCATGTGGCTGCCAGAGAGGCACAAGGTGACAGGAGGTTGCACCCACCCTCATGCTAACCCGCAGCGCACGAACAGCTTTGCATCCCACTGCAGGTACCTGGCCAACATGCTCAGTGCTCCAGTGCCCACCTCGTTGTCCCCAGCCAAACGCCTGCTCTTGCAGCAGCAGCAGGCGCAGCTGCAGGCGCAGCAGACGCGGCTGCAGGCCCCTCCGGTGAGCAGACGCCTCCAGCATGGCATCCTCTGATATCATGCTTCCTTTGTTGTTCAGCACTTGGGATATATGCAGGGTGCAGCTGCCACTCACCCCTGGGCAGCACTCTGTGGCTTCATCGTTTGAGTGTGCACCCGCTGCAGCGGCCGGCACTGCACAAGGCGTCCTGGGGCCGGTAGGTGGCTTCCAACACACATTGGCGCCACAACCAGAGTAACGTGGGTTGCCCTGTCTGCAACCCTGCCACTCGGACACAGCCCTCGAGGCCATCCCCTCAGCATGACATGGCCAGCAGGTGCCAGGCCACCCACAGCCCCCTCCATTCTGTGTGAGTGCCCCAAATGCCCATTTCTGGTGGTAGGCCAACCAGACAGATGCCAGCCAGACCCACGGCCAGGCAAGCTTCCCCTGGGCGCCCACCCATAGAGAGGCTGGACAGCAGCCTGCAGGCCCAGCAGGTGCCAGGGAGCCTAGTGCCCATCTTGCCTTGCCCTGGGATGCCCAGGCAGGGCAGCTGAGAGCAGCAGAGTCCTCTGTGCACTCAGTCTCACACCTTGCGCTCCAGAACAGGTCCAGCAGGTGCTGGGGAGCCCGACAACCAATGCCTGGTACGTATCTTCCCAGGCCTCTGCGCAGAGGGCATTGGGACAGTGCAGTTCCCCCATGCACGCCGTCACCATATGCTTTACTACCTGCAGGCCAAGCAGGTGCTGGGGAGTTCAGCCGTCATTGCCTGGTACAGGTCTCCCCAGGGTGTCGCTGCAGGGGGCATCAGGACAGCACAGGTTTCCCATGCACTCTGTCACATTGTGCCTCATCATCTGCAGGCCCAGCAGGTGCCGGGGAGCCCAACAGCGAGCGCCCCATACGGCTATCCTGGGGCGTCGCCACGGAGGGCGTCCGAAGGCAGCACAGCCTCCCTGACTGCCCGCTGCTCAGAGCTGTCCAGCCACGGGACGCCCGCGCGCTCCATTGGACTCAGCAGCAGCACAGGGCTCAGCGGCGTGAACATCCGAGACATGGTGGCATCAGCACGCAGCCCCCCTGCCCCCGGTCAGGTGAGCTGCTGGATATTGCCATGCTTCAGCATTGCACCCTTTTATCTGGGTGCGATCAAGGTTGCGGGCAGTGCCTCTGCTCGCGGTCAGGTGAGCTGCTGGTGTCTGCGTGCTTCAACAGTGCAGCCTGCTGCACAGGCGCCCTTTCAAGATTACGAACAGTCCCCACTGTACTTGGCCAGGTGGGCTGCAGTGCTCCCAGGCTGCTGGTTGTGAAAATCTCTAAAACGAGACACCCCTGTGCTGCTGCAGGCCAGCATGAACGAGCCAGGACCCTCAGATGCCAGCAGCACCTGCAGCGGCAACATCACAGTGACCACTGCAGATGTTGCCGCTGCTGATGTGGTGCCAGGCTACACGCTGGAGGGCATGGTGGGCGAGGGAGGGTTCTGCCAGGTTTGTGTTGCCATGTGCAGCGGACTGCCTGCAAAGCAGGATCTCCTGGGGGCTGCCCCGCCATGAGCAGAGCCATCTGTGATTGCCAGCTTCACAGCCAGCTGCACAACAGGTCAACAAATTTGCAGTGGTGCTTCCTTCACGAAGGCTTGCAACTGTTACTTTGAGTGCTCTTAGTGTAAGCAGTGTGGCATTCGGGGGTGCAGTGAGTCTCATGGAATCTTCTGCTGTTGCAGGTCAGGGCTGGGCGGCACACCCTCTCAGGGCAGCCTGTGGCCATCAAGGTCATCGAGAGGGCAAAGCTCAAGGTCTGTGGCGAGCACTGCAGCTTCATCAGGCAGCCTATGTTGCCTCACAGCTGCCTTGCACGCTTGACAAGACATCTGCGCCTCATGCGCTGCCACTCAAACCCCACGCTGCCGGCTGACCTCTGTTGAGGAACCAGCCCTGGAGGCAATGCTGTGCCTGCTTCTGGCTGTGCTGAGACCAGAACACCTGCCGCTGAGGAGCTTGGTGCTGAGTCCCGACCTGTCGTGCTAAACCCATGCTGTCAAACCTGCAGGAGGTGGTGGACCTGCGGCGCATTCAGAGGGAGGTGTCCATCCTGTCGCGCCTGTCCAACTCTACCATCATCCGCCTCCTGGAGGTGGTGGAGACCCTCACCCACATCTACCTCGTCATGGAGCTGGCACAGGTGGGCGGACAATCAGCCAAAAGGAAAGACTCCAAGGCTGTGAAGCTGGTCTGCCGCGGTCTGCCCTCAGGCCTGGGCAGGAGTTGCGTGGAGGTGGACAGGCTGAGCTTTCCCCTGCCAGGTGACTGTCGTGCTCTCTTCTGGGCGCAATGCGCTTGGTTCAGGCATCCCAAGTCGGCAGCTGGCGCATGCTGCCTGTGCCCCACGCCTGCCATACCCTAAACCCTAAAACCACATGCTCCAGGGCGGCTCCCTGCTGGACTATGTGCGCAAGCGCAAGAGGCTGAGCGAGGCGGAGGCCTGCAGCTTCCTGCAGCAGATCATGAAGGGGCTGACACACTGCCATCAACATGAGGCAAGGGCTGCAGCCTGTATCCCTGGTGTAGGCCTAAGTCACTCTCGTGAACGATGTGCAGTGTCAGTGTGTTTGCCTGCCAGCGCAGCATAAATGTCGCTGCAAGGTGGGCCGCTGCAGGAGCCTCCAGCCTGGCAGTGCCCGGCCGGCCACTGAATGCTGCATGATAAGCAGCATCACAGCTTGCAGAGGCAAGGCATGCAAGTCCTTTACACAAGTCTCCACAGTGTCTCCACAGTTGTGGATAGGGACAGATTGTAGGCAGCAAGTGGCTTATGCTGTATCATCAAGGAGCGGTGTCTACTGCATCAGCAGCAGGGTTGACTTACCTAACGGGGTTGACAGCTGCCATGCATCATGCAGTCACCTCTGTTAGCATGGCACTAAGGCAGCATACATGCATGACAGGTGTGGCAGTTCTTGTGCAGCTGCTGATGCAATGTGTCAGCACAGCTGGGCTGCTCCTCAGGCAGCTGTGCTTTTAACTCATTGGCAGAGCAGCTGCATTGCTTCTGACTCACTCTCTATGCTCTCAGCTGCGTGCATGCAGAGGCCCAGTCCTTGCACAGCCTATGCACCACAGCTCCATGCTCTCTGATGGCTGCTGTTTGCACCGCACTCTACAGCACAGCGTCACACTCTTTGGCGCCCGCTGCAGGTCCAACACTGTTGCACAAACCTGCCAAAGTTTTGTGATCAGATCAACTACAAAGGTCAAAGATCATTATAGTGAATGCATGATGTGTTCCCTTGCAGGTCATCCACCGCGATGTGAAGCTGGAGAACATCCTGCTGGATGGGCACAACCACATCAAGCTCATCGACTTTGGGCTGGCTGCAGAGGCTGCCCCTGGCAAGCGCCTGAAGGTGGGGCACCTGTGTATTAGTGATGTCAGCAGAGTTCACATCTTTCGGCTGGCTGCTGACGCTGCCCCTGGCATACCCTGAAAGTAATTGGTCTGGCAAGGCTGCATGAAGGTAGGGCAGCAAAGCAGTCGCAGGGAGCCTACATTTTGTGGACTGAAGCATTGCTTGATCCTGCCTTGGCCTGCCTTATGCACCCACAGGTGAACCACGGGCTTCTTCGCAGGTGCCCTCCCCCAGCTCAGCTGAAATTGTGGAGCCTGACAACCAAGCAATGCCCTGACTATGCCTTTCGTGAACATCCAGAGCTGGGCTGTTGCTCTGCAGGTGCACAAGCGTTTGCCTCTGCCTCTGCCTGCCACAGGCAGCCAGAGCTAAGCTGTTGGCACTTGTGCAGGTGCATTGTGGCAGCCCCAGCTACGCTGCCCCAGAAATTGTCGGGCGCAAGCAGTACGACGGGCCGCCTGTGGATGTCTGGAGCCTGGGCGTGGTGCTGTATGCCATGATCTGCGGCCACCTCCCCTTCCATGCCCACAACAACAAAAAGGTCAGTCAGGGTCAAACATTCAATTGCCCAGCCCAGAGTATGCCATGCTCTGCGGCCACTGCACCACCTATGCCCATGACAGTGACAGATCAACCACCTTGTGCCCTTTCACTGTCCAGCCCAAAGGTACTGATTGCCATCACCAGTGGGCCACCTCCCCCTCCACGCCCACAACTCTTTCTGTCGGGCCTCCATGACTAGAGACCACTCAGCAGCCCAGTTGCTGCCTGTGACTCTGGGAAGGCAGTAGTCCTGATGAAGACGCTGGCTGCCTCATGCTGCCCCATCCCGCCCCTATGCAGGGGAGCTGGTTGCTGCAACCCCCTGAGGCTGTTGGCTGGCACCTGCAGGAGCTGTGCCAGAAGATACTGAAGGGCGTGTTTTCTGTTCCGGCCTACATGTCGGCTGAGGCTCGGGACCTTCTGGCGCGGATGCTGACCGTCGTCCCAGAGCAGAGGATCACCTTCCAGCAGGTGCTGCCCTCTGCTCATGAGCTTGCAGTTGCTCAGCCTGTGCTCCGTGCATCGCTGCAGCACTGCCTGCGCATGCTAGCAGCCACCACGCCGCATCTCTGCTGGCAGCGCCCAGCAGGTGCAGAACTGCATGATTGACTGCGCCCACCAACAGCTGCTGCCCTGCATCTCTGCTGGTGCTTCCCTACCGCCGCTGCACCTTCTCAGCATGTGCTGGATTGCGCAGCCCTGCCTATACTCTTCAGCAGGTGCTGTGCTGTCTCTTGGCTGCAACTTCCCACCATCTGCTGCCCTCCATCTCTGGCCCCACTTTTCAACTATCAGTGTACTTCACACAACTTCAGCTGCACTCATCAACGGGTGCTGCATCAGTCTTACTGTGAATATCCGGGGTGCGCCTGATTGCTGAGTTTTTGGGCAGGCTGCAAGTCTGAAGGGTTGCCCTGGCTGAGTTTGCAGCTGAATCCCTGCTGGCCCAACTGTTGCAGGTTTTGAGGCATAAGTGGGTGAAGAGCGGGCCCCTCTGGCAGGAATCTCTGGCGCTTGACCCCTTTGTAATGCGGGTGCACCCAGTGACAGGCAAGAGACAAATTCTTCTTGTTGGCTTGCTGGGTTGCCACAGTATGTGCACGAGTCCCAGAAGCTCCCTTTGTAACTTTAGAGTACACTCTGTGACAGGCAAAAGACTTTGACCCAGGGCTTGCTGGGATGCCACAGGTTTTGCGAATCGCCAGAAGGTCACTTTGCAATGAGAGGGCACATTGTTGCATGAGGGAAGCACTCCAATCGTGACATGGGCTTTGTTGTATGCGTCCCAGTCAGGAGCTGGCTTCCCACTGCATTTAGACAACGCTTACAAAACTCAGCTTGAAGCGATTCTGACGATGCACTGTCTCAGCTGAGCTTCATTGCATGGCCCCTTTCTCATGCAACCCTTGGTGTCTGCTACAGGTGGCCTGCAGGCTGATGAACAGGTTGTGCAGGCCCTAGAGCAGCAGGGCGCCCTGCGAGACCGCATTTTGCAGGACCTTATGCACAACCAGGTCAACAGCCTGACAGCCAGCTATTTCCTTCTGCAACAGGCATACACTGCCCAGCGCCTAGCTGAAATGCAGAATGGACTGGCTTACAGCGGCCGGAGCAGCATCACCCGCTCACAGTCGTCCAGTGCTGCTCAGCACATGGCAGCTATGCAGCATTCGGGGCGCAGCCAGTCAGTGACAGCCCACCAGCAGCAGCAGAATGAGGACTCTGCCCACACTCTGTGTGTGCACCAGCCCAAGCCCATGCCAGCCCTTGTCTACACAAGTCAGATCTAGGAGAGCCCAGACGACAACTCCGTGTGCTTCACTTCAAACGTGCAAATGGTTTCATAGATAATGCGCAGAGTCGTCAGACCGGGGTCATGTTAGTGTCGACGTCATGTGTTTTCTGTCTGCTGCTGTCAAATATCTAGAAAGAGGTGGGCCAGAGACTAAGACAGAAGCCGCATGAGCGACAGGCCTGACCTCAAATGAGCCTGACCCAGCGATCTTTGATCAAGTCCTGGATGGGCTTGTGGCGCACTACGTACAGGTCACCCTCCCTGAACTCTGCTGTCTCAAGCCTGCAATACAGGCGCATGCAGCGCTGGATGAGCAGCTGGTGAATGCTTGAGGGGCACACCCTGGCCCAGCAGGTGGACCCCGCCAAATGCCATGTGAGTGGCGGCAACCCCACAGATGCACACTTCTGAACAAAACATATGCACAACACAGGTGACTGTCGTGAGGCCCAGCAGGTCACAATGCTGGGCTCCGAAAGCACTTTGCCTGTAGCTTTTGAGCCCCCTGTGCTGGCTCTGCGGGTGTGTACTGGCAATGCAGTGCATAAGGCTGCAGGCCCCTCACCCGTCATCGGTCAGCTCCACAGTGCCTCCGTCGCTCAGCACCAGGCAGAAGACGTGGGTGTCTAGATCAGGCTTGTCCACCATATCCCGTTCCCCGCTCATCAGGCTCTGCTTTGTCAGATCCTGGTACCCCTGCAGCCCCTTGGGAGGAGTCAAATGTGGAACCTGGTGCGCTTAAGCCAAAAGTGACAGCTGTGCTAGGGCTTCAGAACAAACCGGAATCAGCTTGCAGTCAGGCCTGCTCTGCCGAAGGAAATGGGCTGTTAACACTCGCCTGGAAATGCATGCATTATGCAAGCACAACAACATCCCCAGAGCTGAGCACTGCCTCACATCGGGGAGGCGGTTCAGCACGTTTTCCTTCTGATGCCGCCCAAAGTTGAGGAACTGCTGCTTTGCATAAGCCAGCTCCTGCAGCCAGAAAACACTGGGGGGGTGGTGTTGCAACTTGCAGAATCAGCCTCAAAGACTGTTCCCTGATCGCAGACTGAATCTCCAAGAATTGGACCAAAAGTAGCAGCTAACCACACGGCCCTCTTGCAGCAAGCCCAGAAGCGGCATTCAGACAGGTCACACCACAAGAGCAAGGCGCTCACGCAAGCGCTGCTCAGTCTTGCTGGGACCCACCTGAGGTGACAGCCGGGTGTGGACCTCTGGCTCATCCAGAATCCACATGACATGCTTCTCTATCTTCTGCAGCCGCGTGCGCTGGTACCAGCGCAGTAAGCACTTAACGCGGGTGAGTGCGTACTGGCCCATGACTCTGTTCACCTCCATCTCCTGCTGCTGCTGGTGAAGCGCGATCTGGTCCTCCTGCAGCAGAGCGGGCAGAGCCCTGAGCAGCAGCGCTCAGCAGCCGGTCAAGGCAAGCACCTGCTGCTGGAAGTGCCTGCAAAGTCACCCTCCTGCAGCATGGCGGCAGGACTCTGCGGCCAGATGACGGGTTTGGAGTGAACATGATAGGGTCAGCTCAGCTCCTGCTGCGCAGTGCAGCCCTCCTGCAGCAGAGCAGGCATGCCTGTAGGCTGCAGACAAGCAGCGGCATCACAGGGTCAGCTCAGCTCCTGCTGCTGTGGTGCAGCTTGATGGGGCTAGGCGACAGCAGGGCAGGCCGGCCTGTACGCAGCAGCATGGCATCAGCAGTGTTTCAGAGACGTCTAGGTTTTGAGCACTGGCAGCATTCCTCACAGAGCGACTTGGAGCCCTGCAGCAGCGCAGCATTTAGCCCGGAGGATGACTGCACATCGGTGGCAGCCTTGATGAATGCTCCCAGCGCAGGCAGGCAGCTCCCTGAAAGGGGGCAGGGCTGAGTTGCTCCTGCTGCTGGGCGTCCTTCTGCAGCTGGGGAGAGCAGAGCTCTCAGCAATGGCATGACGCAACACAGTCAGCTGCGGCCTGTGCCGCTGCTGCTGGCATGCAATGTAGCGGTCTCTCCTGCAGCAGGCAGGTGGTGCATGCATCCCAGTCAAGCATCAGCTGTTGGGGTGTGCATGTACGGCCAAAATGAGCAGCGCCATTGCAGGCAGCACTGGCTTTTGAAGACTACACGAGTGCTCCAAAGGCTGTCTGACTGTTTACGCATGCTCAGTGAAGCAGTCATGCACCAGCTAAGCTCGCTGAAGCGGCCGTGCACATATTTGTCATATGTTGCCATGGCAGGCGCCGGAGATTTGGATCTTGCCTGCGCTCTGATCTGCTCCACAATTGTTGGGATGAGGTCTGAAGCATAGTGCAGGATATCCGGGGCGCACTTCTCATTCTGCCACGCCTGCAGCACTGCAGGCAACACTGCTGAGCTGGTTCAAGAACTAGTCGATGCTCTGCTGGCTGCCTCCTGAGGCATGAATTGCAGAGCAGACCTGACATGGGCCGCCATGCCTCAACTCGCACCTGCTTTAGCAGTGTGACATTGCTGTCATAGGCCACATGCTCCTCAGCAGGGGTGAAGTCCAGCAGGGGCAGCTGGCTATCGAGCTGTGATTCGCTCCCAGGGAGGACAGCCTCACCAGCTGACATGCGGTCCTGCTCAGCATCTGCCATGCTGATGAACCGCTGGAACTGATGCTGGCGCCCTGGATGGAAACGATGCAGGCAGGATCTGTGGCATTCATGTCAATAGCCGATAGTGGGCAGTGAGGGCGGGACCCATGGCGGTGGGGAGCGGTGGTTGACCGACCTGTCCTGAGATCCCCAAAAAGGAAGGAACACCAGGCCACTGTTGCTGCGATTGTCAAACAGGGGACTGAAAATGACAGCAGTCGTGGAAGGGATGTCGCCTGCCCTGCAAAGTTTTCTGCAGGCTGATGCAAAGGCCTCTACGCAGGCACCCCAGGTGAGGCTAGAGGACTGTTGTTGCAGACCTGCATGGAGTGCTCCACAGCATTGAATATCGTATGTAAGCTGCTCAGTCCAAAGTGTGCATGATAGCATTGTTCCTTAAAAATTCCCTGCATGCAGCAAACAGAGCGTCCCGTGCCTCCAGAAATTCTGGTTGGCTCTCCTTCTCAGGCAAGCTCTAGGTGCATGTTTCAACTGCAGCAGCAGCTGGACACAGAGGGTGACCTCAAACTGGGCGAACTGGATATCACAACCTCCACACTGAGCCTGGCTGGCATCGAGAACCAGATCGAGCAGTTTGCAGACCACGATGTGCTCAAGGCCATCCTGGATCAGGGTTGTGATGCCAAGGAGTATGGGCGCCAGTACGAGGGCAAGCTGCGCCAGGCAGAGCTGGAGTCCATACAGGACTACATCACCGAGAGCGACAACCTGGCGGTGCTGCATGAGCAGGTGTGCTGCTTGTGGCTGCCAGCTTCCGCCCTGCGTGAGGTGGCAATGGCTCTGGCATGCTTGGCAAAGCTGCCTCGCCAGGCTCCTGTCAACCTGCGTTTGGGGTATCCAGGGCAACACACTGAGCAGGTGCAAGTGATCGGTGCTTGGGCAGCAGTGCAATACTGCGTGAGCAGAGGAACCAGGGCATCAGCAGCTGTCACAGCATCCTGGTGGGAGGGCGCCTCAGCAGCTGGTGATCTTGAATTCTCACGTCCCGCATCCTGAGTCTAGTGGCTGCAGATCAGCGATAGCAACAAACATCCTGGCACACCACGAGGCCACAACAGCCTCTAAAGCTGAATGTCGGACCCAGATGTATCCGCTTGCAGAGCAGCAGCTTCAGCAAGGTTGTTGCAACCAAGGAGGGCATGCTGAGCTCAGAGCAGCTGAGCAGATCTGCAGTGTTACTCCCAAGGCTGAAGTGTGCAGATCAGCAGGGGTTCCAGACATGAGAGAAGCTGTCGGTGCCGTGCCTGCAGATCAGCAGCTGCGACCACATCCTGGCGACCATGGAGGACATGTTGGGCAAGTTCCAGGCGGACCTGGGGAACATCAGCACCGAGATTCGGGCCCTGCAGGAGCAGTCACAGAGCATGAGCGTGAAGCTCAAAAACCGCAAGGGCACAGAGCAGAAGCTGGGGCAGTTCATCGACAGCATTGCCATTCCAGGTGAGCAGGGGGTTGCCGGCCGAGCTGGGCGTCCTACCCAGGGGTGGCCAGACACAGCTTGATGCTTGCTTCAGCTTATGACAGGGACTGACACTGTGTCTGTGGTACTGGGGTTGAACAGCATTGACATTTTAGGTGAGCAGTGTCTTCAGGACAGAGCTGGTGCCGTTGCCTAATAGGGATAGCATCACCAACACAAATTAAATGTTGGGTTTTCAGAAAGAATTGTGAGCTGCTAATGTGCTGTGCCCCTGCTGCAGCATCAGGCACTTTTGATGGGTGCCGGGACTCTCGCACTGCAATGTGTTGCGACTTTGAAGAGCAGATCTGCCTCGTGCCTGCAGGGCCGCTGGTTGAGGGGATCATGCAAAGCGAGATTGACGACAGCTTCCAGGAGCAGCTGCTGGCTCTGCACCGGAAGCTGAACTTCCTGGAGAAGAATGAGGCGGCCCAGTTCTCAGCAGCTTACAGGTCTGCCGAGCTGGTCCTGTTGCCACAGCAGCCTGTGGCCTGCCCCAGCTTGCGGCGCTGGTCCGGCACATGCAATGACCTCTCTGAAGACATGGCCAGGGCTCAACAGACCATGGGGCGTGAGGCAGCTCAGAATCCAGCAAGGCACCAGCTTGCGACTTTCTTCCTTGAAAGGGGTTCAGGGGGGTTGCCCCTTGTTGCATGACCTAAACAGCGCGTCAGCTGCCCTGCTCACTGCCACCCCATTCCTGCATTTCCCTCCACTGCAGGCTCATGGCTCCTGAGCTTGAGGAGCTGCACACCATCTGGGCACACAAAACAATGCAGCGCTCTGGCCTCACAGCAGCCGCACAACCATGCCTGTGTTATGGCTGTAGGGACATGGATGAAGAACCTGCGGGGGAGGGGAGTGGCCGAGGCTGAAACACTGCCACATGCAGCGCCTGTCAATACTGCTGTACCCTTGCACTGCAGGGACATGGCCCATGGTCTGCAGACGCTGCAGCATCAAGGGCAGCGGCCCAGGCTGAAGACTGCCTCATGCAGGACCTGTTCACCGGCCCGGCACTGCACTGCAGGGATGTTGCCCCCGAGCTGGAGAAGCTGCGGGTGAGGGCGGTGGGCAAGGCGCGGGACTGCCTCATGCAGCGCATCTACTCCCTGCGCAAGCCCAAGACCAACATCCAGATCCTGCAGCAGAATGTGCTGCTCAAGTGCAAGTACCTGGTGACCTTCCTGCGCCTGCACGGGCGCGAGGTGTTCACAGAGGTCCGGGCGGCGTATGTGGACACCCTGTCGCGAGTGCTGTCGTCCCACTTCCGTGCGTACCTGGCAGCCATCGACCGCCTCAAGGTGAGAACTGCCTCATGCCAATGCATCTAGGATGTGCAGGACCAAACACTTACGGTGTGCAGACGTATAGGATGTTTTGCAGGTCTGGATGTGCACACTCTGTCTTTGGCGCCCTATTTTGTTCCAGGCGTACTTGGCGCCCACTGATTGCCTCAAGGAGAGTGGTGCCCTGCTGCCCTGCAAGGGGAGACTGCAGGGCAGGTGGAGGGCAACACAGATGCTGCCACTGCCTCCGGGACCCTTACTGTCTGCCACATCTGCTCGCCAGAGCTTGCCCCAACTCGTCAAATCCTGTGTGGACAGTTCAGAATCCACACTGCCCTGCAGGAGGAGACTGCAGCGCAGTCAGATGTGGTGGGCCAGGCGGATGCCCCAGCTGCCTCCGGTGTGATGTCCCTCTTCCAGAGGGCAACGGCTTCATCCCTGGATCGGGCCGATGTCTTTGCGCTTGGGGACCGGGCAGCCCTCCTGCACCACCTTGATCAAGCTGCCATCATCCCCCACGTGGCAGACTCTGAGGGGCGTAAATACCCCTTTGAGGTGAGGTTTGATCTGCGCCGCGGTGCTGAGTTGCTGAAAGGGTGTGCAGTTGCTGCCTGGTGAGGAGTGCGGGTGATGGCAGCAGCAGTGTCCCAGCTGGGGCTGGAGCTCCCTGGGGTTTACTTCGATGAGGTCTGAAGGGCACAGGTGCCAGTATGAGGTGTGATTCTGTTTGCCGTTGTGAGGAGGTTCTGGACCTGGACAGCTGCGCCTGTGCAGGCAGTGAGCAGTGCAGGGTCTGTGAAAGGTGGTTAGGAGGGGCTGTGCAAAATCTGGCCAGCGCCGTAGGGAGTGCTTGTGAAAGGGTGTGCAGCTGCTTTTGAAAGGGTCACACAGATCCCTTTTGACTTTCCTTGGCCATGCATAAGGGGGCCATGGATGGTTGCCCCAGGAGATGGCGTCCTGAGCGACCGGCAAGGGCATGAGCTTCTGATGCCTGATGCGTCACAGAGCGACGGACAGAAGTGCTCATGGTCAGGCAGAGTACCTATGGGGTCAGCTTCCATCTGCAGGACTGGACTGCCACAGTTGACAAAGGCAGATGCTTGCTGCTGCCAAAGCGCCAGCAGGCATCTGTCTGCACCAGCATTCATCGTCCCAAGGCTGCTGCTCCCTGGCCTGCAGATACTGTTCCGCAGCGCCAACAAGCAGCCCACGGACACATTTCAGTTCTGGCTGCACCAGCATTCATCGTCCCAAGGCTGCTGCTCCCTGGCCTGCAGATACTGTTTCGCAGCGCCAACAAGCAGCCCACGGACACATTTCAGTTCTGGCTGCACCAGCATTCATCGTCCCAAGGCTGCTGCTCCCTGGCCTGCAGACGCTGTTCCGCAGCGCCAACAAGCTGCTCATGGACACGGCCACCTCCGAGTTCCTGTTCTGCGCCGACTTCTTCTCCGAGGGCGCCATCTTCCATGAGCTCTTCTCAGCCACGCTCAATGCTGTGGAGACCGCCCTGGCCACAAGCCTCCAGGTGGATTTGCCTGATCTCTGGCTGGTCTCTGTAGCCTATGTGTGGCAGGGCGCCATTGCAGAAACATTGCTCTTTCCTGTGGGCCACATGCAGCTGCCTGTTGCAGTCAACAGTGCCTGCCGCTCAAGAGAAGCATCGACAGCCCTGTCTGTGACAAACAGCATCTCTCAGCGCTGCAACTTTGTCGTTACACATTTTGTGCCTGTCCTGTGGCATGCCGGCAGCTGCTGAGCCCTGTGTGTGCTGCCTGCGGCAGCACTGCCAGGCACCCAGATCAGCAGCTGCTATGGCTGGCTTGCAGGAAACATGCAAGTCTGTCTGCGTGCTGTTGATGGCCCACTCCTGTGCTTGTGGCAGCACTGGCTTGCAGGCAAACCCAGCAGCTGTCGTGGCTCATCTGCAGGAAACATGGGACATTGTCTGCGTGCTGTTGATGATTCGCATCACCCACCACCACCAGCTGGTGATGAACAAGCGACGCATCCCCTGCCTTGATGACTACTTTGACCGGGTTAACCTCATGCTGTGGCCACGCTTCAAGGTTTGCTGCCGGTGTTGCTAGGTGGCCGACTGTATCATCCTTTTGCTGTGGTCACGCTCAAGATGGGCTTGCTGCTGATGTGTTGCACGCTTGCTGCTGAAATATATGCCCCAGTTGTCAAGCATGGAGCAGGACCCCTGCTGCCTCTCAAGGCAGCAGTTGTACAGGTCCTGCATGCTCTCGGGGG
>JAAMXJ010000235.1:39122-105813 GCA_019693375.1 Asterochloris erici
CACCATGAAGGCGGACCTTGTGGGCCAGGCCTGTCTGGCCAATTGATGCAGCTGCTGCACAGGATCTTAAATGAGCTCAGGGGTTGAACAGCCTGTCTTGCCATCACGGGGGCAGCCGGTGCAAATAGGCTAGTGCAGACCCTATCCAGCTTTCAGCTGGCTGCATTCCTGTGCCCCCTAAGGTGGGTGCTGGTTGGCTACAAAATAAACGAGTTACATCCCACTGGCTGCCGTGCAGGCGCTCTTTGACATACAGCTGGCCAGCATCAAGCACTACAGCGTGGCCAGCTTCTCAGAGGACTCCAAGATGCACTTCATCACCTACAGATATGCGCAGCTGACTGCCTCGCTGCTTCAGCTTAACACAGATTACCAGGTGGGCACGGCAGCCTCGAAGTTGCCATGCAGGAAGGCTGCGCCTTGCAGGAAGCCTCTACGGCTAATTGGCAGCCCTGACTCTGGCAGGGCTCAACTGTTCGCCAAGCCAAACTCCAGGAGCACATGCGGAGCAGCCAGCTGCTGCCATGCAGGAGGTCCAGCCTGCAGCACAGTAGAAGAGAGCATGCCTCGGTGGAAATCAATCTGATCAGGCTTCTGCTGCTGGAGAGAGGGGCTGCCTGCTGCAGATGAACCTCTGACGCAGGGCTTCTAGCGCAGGCACCTGCGACCGGCAGAGCTCCTTCTGCCTGCCAGCAGTACAGCAGGCGCTGAGCGGCAGTGCTGGTGTTGAGATGCCAGCTGCTGCCCTGCAGGAGGGCCAGCTGGACCACAACATCGACAGGATGCGCTACACCATGCTGGACCTGCTCACCCGCCTGGGGAAGGCGTTCCGCAGCCGCCGCGCCAGCACGGTGTTTAGCATCAACAACTTCAACCACGTCGTCGCGGTGAGCCTCATCCATTGCAGCTGCATCAAAGTCAACCATCTACTTGATGTGAGACATCGCTGCATGCAAAATGCACAACTCAAGCACCTGGGCCGGTGAGCACCTACTCCTCACCAGATTGAGCATCATTTTGGGGTAAGGGCTGGCGTACACAGAGACAGCACCATATCTCAGGTGCAATGACTTCAGCTACATTGGCGCCATGACCCTTCTTTGGCCTTGCTTTCTGGTTTCCATGCTGCAGTGTCTGTTGCATTTTGCAGCCTCTGGACCCTCACTGGCTGCAGCAACAGCTCCATTATGGGGTCGCTGTCAGCCCACCCTGCCTTTCTCTCTGCATCCATGCTGCCTTAGCTTCCCGCCCCTGCAGCCGCAGCCTGACTGCCTGCAGCAACTTCTATGAGTGTGTCGTGCCGATGAGCCTGCTCTGCCTGTGCTTCCTGCCTGCCATGTTGCCTTGGCTGCTGCATCCCATATTGTCTTGGCTTCCTGGGTCTGGTACAAAGCCAGGTTTGGCAGTCTGTAGTCTGTGCTGCCTGTCCTTGCTGGGCTGCTTTGGTTGCAGATGAGCCCCAGGCAGCACCCCCTTGATTTGTCATCATGTGATAGGTTCCCTCCTGCAGGTGCTAAGGGATGCCCAGAGTATTGCACGGGCAGTGTCTATGCTGCAGGGCGCTCTCAAGTCAAGCGCTGAAACATGTCCAGTTCAAGACAGTCTAAGTGAGGGTGCAGGCAATGTCATCTCTGCCAGATGCTTTCGTGTGTGCAGTGTGAAGCCAGCTCCGCCCTGCAGGTGCTGAGGGATGCCCAGAGCAAGGCGCAGGCAGTGTCCCCTCCCCAGGGCACGACGGCGCAGCCACAGGAGGGGGGCTTGGGGGCAGTGGGCAACTCCACAATCAAGGAGTTTGAGGTGGGCAGTCTACCTCGGGGGCTTCAGTGCACCGGTGAAAGCTGCAAAGGGCTCCTCAACCTTAACCCTTTGAGTGCGCTTGCTGCACCATGCAGTCATGGGCATCCAACCTGCTCGTCAGGGTTGCACCTACGCCCCTCATGTCCATGGCTCTGCTGTTTGCTTCTGCTCAGCCCAGACCAGGTGGGCAGTGCTGATGTATGCATCCTGAGGCTAGCACAAGCCGAGCCTGCCTACATTCCACAGGCACCTGCACAGCAACTGCAGCCTGATGTACGTCATATTTGTGAAAGCTCTACCCATGGCATTACCTGCTGGCAGACTCTCACACATCATGTCTCAGATCCAGACATTGCGGCCACACTGGCGCCAACATCAATGTCTCAGATTGCTCTCCCAAATGCCAGTATTGGAGCCTCCCTGCCTGCAGGAGCAGCTAGTGACCTGCACCAGCCTGTACGTGGAGGAGCAGCTGCAGCAGCACTTTGGCGGCCTCATAGGCTTTGTGAAGAGGGCAGAGGCCTCTCAGAAGCACAAGGGGCAAGCTGAGGGCACGCCCCTGCCGGGCTTCGGTGCAGCAGAGGCCGCCCCTGTCGTCAAGGAGTTCAACAGCAGATGGCAGGGCGGCATTGAGGCACTCCACAAGTGAGCAGCAGGGCTGCTGAGGACCTCACCTGTGCCGGAGTGCTGGGCCAGCAAATGCATTTTGGCGAATGTGGAAGAGCAGCAGGGCTGAGAATTGTGTTTTTGGAGACCTGCTGGCCAATCAGCCAGGCCAGAATTGATGCACGTGGAGTCTGTAGCTTGCCACCCTCAGGGTCTTGGCTAGGTTGAGTTGCTGAGCCCATTGGTCCATAAAAGGCTGGCAGGCAGCTTTTTAGGTGCTGCACAAAAGAGGAAGGGGAGGCTGTCTGGCAGGTTCCTTTGGAAGCTGGGAGACCTATGCACAAAAAGGGTTTGAGTTTTCTTTCAGGTGATGCCCCTGCTCCCGAGGAACTGCTGAGAAGTCAGAGAACTCAATCGCCAAAGCAGGCGGCAGATTGGCACCCCACTGAGAGAGCAGGCTGTGTCTAGCTGTTTGTATGGAGGAACGGGAGGAATGCAGGCGCATCCTTGTGATTGTGAGGGTCACTATTTCTGATGGCCTGGGCCTGATCTGAGATGCTGGGCCAGGGTCATAAACGACAACTCGTACTGCCATCAGTTGAGGCAGGCAGAACACCCTTGGGCTGTCCTGCTTTCAGGGAAGAGCCTGAAGCTGCACATGCCATTCTGCAGAGAGACTGCCAAAGACTTCAAGAACAGCGCAGCTGGAAAGGAGGTTCTGAAGGCTGCTGTCACCCAGCTGCTGCTGTATTACACAAGGATGCTGGAGCTCCTGAAGCGCTCTGGTCCAGAGTGCGCAGCGCTTATCCGAGAGGCTGTGACAGTGCCAACCATTATGTACTCCATAAAATCCCTTCCCATCCAAATCAGATGATGTGCCTGTTGACACTCAGCTAGCTGCATGCATGCTTCCCTTCCTCACAGTGAACAGGTGAAATGAGTGTGTGAGTGACGTTGCCATTGATTTGTTTCATGAGGCTGGTGAGTTATGCACACGAGCCGAGGAGAGAGCAACTGCATTTGGCTACACCTGAACGACTCAAGTCCAGCTAAGCTTGGCCCCGATGCTGTACGATTTCGGCATTCCTGGAGGCTTGGTGGCAACGAAACTGCACCTTTTGGCTGTGAGATTGACTGAGTCACACTGCTGCAGCACAGAATATTGATCTTCAATTTGCAGGCAGAGGGTTGCCACTGAGTGACCAGACACAACTTCATCTTGCTAGTACTACGTCAGGGGTTCAGAACTTGAGCAAGTGGCAGTCCAAGATGTCACAACACGCAGGGATGGTGTTGCGTCACGGACATGGACAACCGGCAGAGCTCAGACCTTTGGCCTTGACGATCAGGTCAAGGACCTCCTTCCGCTGGCAGCTGATGAGAGGCTGGGCTGAGGTGCCAGCCCAACTGAGCCAGGATACTGAGCAAGGGACGGCGTGCCAGGTGCGGCCTCTGTGTAGTTGTAGACCGTCACCTGCAAGTTCTGCAGACCGGTGCAGGCAGCTGTCAGCGAGACTCTGGGGAAGGGGTGGGAGCAGTGCATGGCTCGCACACAGGGCAGCAAACGAATTGGGAGCAACGATAGTGCTGTTTGCGAGCAGCGTTTTCAGACGCAAGAGCAGGGAGGGTGCTGCAAAACGCCTGTGCGGCACACTGCGGCACACTGTCTGCCTTAACAACATGTGCCCATCTGAATGAGCTGCAGCTGACCCAGATCCCAGCCTGCTGCGGGCTCACCTGCCCCTGGATGCAGTGAGTGCCCTCCTGGCAGACAAAATAGTAGACGCCAGCGGTGCTTAAGGGTGTGGTGTAGTTGGACGTGCCAGCAGTCTTTGAGGTGACCGGGTACAGCTCCTGGGGCCACACGCAACAGCAGTCAGCAGTGGGCATGCAGCACAGTGCTACAGCAGCAGCGTGGGCAGGACACATGCCCGGCTGTAGGTCATGCTGCTGATCAGAGTGCAGGGCTGACTGCACGGCCCCTGATGTATGGCTGCCTGATGGGGCAGTACCGCACAGTGCAACCACCGACATGCTGGTGGGATTCCTGTGCAGCGTCACGAGGTGGCAGATGCAGTGAAGCAGGCTGTGCTGCTGCGGCTGCAAAAGGGCACTGCACACCTCTTGGCCATCGGTGCCAGGCTGATAGGTAGAGGGGCACTGGTTGGAGCGCACAAGGTAGACGCCGTGGTCATCTGCACAGCAGGGGCATCCGCTCATTACTCATTGTGTGTGAGCTGTGTCCTTCAGGTGGATCTGTGCTCTGCAGCCTGTGCAGGCATGCCCAGCAGCAAGCTGCTAGCAGGGTCCCAGACCAGGGCAGAAAGCGCTGAGCCAGCCCTGGCTGTGGCATAGACATTCAGGCTGTGTTTCTGCAGCCGCCGTCACAGGTCCTCTGTGGCGTGCATGCCAAAGGTATTGTGAGAACAGAAGGTCAAAGATCAACCCCCTGCAGCATCCGCCTCAGCAAGATCTCGGGAATCATCACAAGCGGGGCAAGGTTGATTACTGGCTGGGGCAGATGTATGTGTCTGCCTGCAGGGCTCCTGCTGTCACACTTCCTCACCGTTCGTCCATAGGAAGGTCAGCTTGGTGCCCACTGGCACGCTGATGGCTGGGTACTGATAGTGATTCTGCAGCGTCGGGGAGGAACGCCTTGGGGGCAACCTGTCTGGTGCAAGAGCTGCCAGATATGTGCTTGGACAGAGCACGCAGCTGCATGTGGCGGCTCACAGGCCAGCATGCATGCTTCAGCAGATGGGAGATGAGCAATAATGCAACAATGTATTGTAAGCCTCACCTCCCAGGGCTCAATGACAAGAGTGTAGTTGGCAAGGGGCAGGGTTGAGCTGTTTCTGACTGTGGGAGTGGCAGCTGCTGTGCTTAGGGCTGCAGGGGCGAGCTGAGCCAGCGCCAAAGGGCAGGCCAGCAGCGCCCATGCGGCGGCGGCTTGCAAACATCCCATGACAACTGTGGATTACAATTGAGGTGAAGAAACTCCCAGCTAGAATGTTGTGGAGGCCTCAGCCCCCGGATAGACTGCTTATCTTCAGAGTGTGTCCCCCATGCGCTCTGCATGTGGCAGGCATGGTCTTTTACACATAACAATATCTTCTGCTACCTTGAAGCCACATCCAGCTCATAGAATGTGAAGTCACAGTAGGGCATGTCAAGCCAGGAGGCCCTGTGGGTCCTAAAGCCAGCACTATAACACACCAAGAATGACAGTGGAAAAATAACTTTCAACACTGTAAGGAACTGCCTCCTGCTGGCTCTCATGACGCATGCGTTATAGGCTGTGAAGATATGTGCACATGGCAAGCACAATTGTGGCTTTAAGAATGGGCTATAACAGAGTGATGGGCCTTGGGCCACTGTACAACCATTCTACATTGGTATGTACAATCAAGAGCCCCCGAGTCAGGAGCCACCAACGATTGAAGCCACTGGCGTCTCTCATGAGTGGCCCAAGCCAACAGCTTTGGGGCTCAGCTGCTGTTGCAGCTGCCTGAAGATGACAGGCAGGCTTGCAGACTGGAAGTCACTCTGAAGGTGCACGGTCAGCCCAGTGGCGTCTGCCTGCGGCTGCTGTAGCTGCAGGCGCCGGACGACTGTCCCAGGCACAAGCACCTCCAGTACCATGGGCTGGGCGTGCCGCTGCAGCTGACCTTGCCGCGGGAGCACCCGATGTAGTAGGAGCGCCGCCACCGCCACGAGGTGGTGGGACACTAGATGGGCGGCTGCGCTGCTGTGTTGCACGGGGTGCTGGCGGCGCCTCAGCAGCGAGGGCCGCGCCTCAGAACTGGCAATGTCCTGCCCTGTGCGAGGCATGGGCTCGGGGCGCTGCACGACCCGCGTGTCGCACCACGTTTCCCCCAGGGCTTGAACCCTAGCAGTGGTGCTGATGTCCAGACCACGGCCATACACCAGGACCTGGAACGCATGTGGGTTGTGTGTCAGCACATGCCTTGGGCTGGCTTCAGAGCTGGCACTCAGAGAGTGACATGCAAAAGCTGAAGCTGTGGATTCAGCAACTCCTGGGAGGCTTTGTGATGGGTTTGGCTTGCTGTCTGCATGGCGTCCCATGTTGTAGACACTGCCATTGTATCCGCTTGACTGCTGCGTTTAGCAGTGCTAGGCTGTCCTGACCTCCACAGAACAAAGCCCCTTCGCCGCTGTTCACTGCCAACCAGGGCGGCAGTGCCCAAGATGCTGGGTACCGACCCGTCACCTCAGTGACTGATCCAAACACAGCCCCCTCCTTGACGCTGCTGGGGCAGAGATGCGGCAGGGCCCAGCACTGCTGGCCCTGTGTGGACAACGTGTGCAGCTGCAGTCAGCTCACCTTGACACGGATGAAGCCTCCTCGCCGCTGCTCGGCGCCAAAAAGGCGGCTCTGCGTCAGCCACACCCAGGGCCACAGCCAGCGATCCCTCGGCTGGGCCCGCCCCGCAGCTTTCACTGCTGGAAGCCCGCTGCTCAGCAGCTGTGCCCACTGCAGCGCCCCGGGCAGGGAGTGGCAGTCCAGGGGTGGGGCCTGTGAAGCAGTGGCATCCAACATCAGCAGCACATCCAGCAGGCGCGGGCCTTGATCAATGCACTGGCACCCACCATCAGATGGCTCCATGTACCACAGATGTGGCTTGGCAGCAGCATAGGACGCAGAAACCTGCTCCCCCAGGCAACAATTGCACCACCAGGGCCCAAGTAGAAGCAGTTCGTGTCCACGGCAGCTTTTCCATAAACACTCTGAAGTCTCATGTGTAGATGCTCCACAAACGGAATGCCCTGGCGCCGGCAACATGGCTCAGCTTCGTCAGTGTTCCCACTTCCCAGCAGACAAAGAAGGCATGCTGGATCCCCTGGGCATATCACCACACACCCCACCTCCCCGATCCCTGTCGAAGGGGCAGACAGATTATGACTCACCGTCTCAGCATACTGCAGCTGGAACCCTGGAGCAACATCGCTGCTGTGAGTGACAGCCCTGCCTGCCTGGCCTCCACTCCTGCACCACAGGGGGGTAATGCTGTTGGCACTGCCATTGATTGGACTTGCAGTTTGAGCAGACCAGGTGTCTGAGCTCAGCCGCCACTCTGTGTCCAACCTGCATACTGCGCTCATCCATCAACACAGCAGCCGCCATTCTCTGCAGCTCAGTGAGACCAGGACCAGCAAGCCGGCACTGTCTGGGGAGGTCAAGGCTGCACCAAGAAGGAGCATCTGGGAGAAATGACGACAAAGGCCGGCTTGGAACTGCATTCAGATGACAATGAGCTGCTGGAAGCTTGAACACTGCAACAGGGCCGAACAGCTTACAGAGCGCAGCAGACAGTGCAGAACTGTGCTGACAGGGTGACCGCATGTCAGATGTGTGCAAGCTGGTGGCAAAAGGGCACCTGCTTGAAGTGATTAGCTCTCCAGCAATCACAGGTCAGCTGACCTAGCCAAGCTCACCCTTCCCATCGGCAGGACACATGGCTGCCAAGCTGTTTGAGAGCAGCAGCAAGCACCTGAAGGGCGGGGAGCCGATGGGCATGCAGCGGGCAAGGTGCTTGGAATGAGCCTGCCCCAGATGCAGGACACGATGTTTCAAGGCATCTGCAGAGATGCATCTGAAGGGCCCAGACGAAGAGGCCTGCTCACCGTGAGGCCTCTGAATGCAGGACTTGATGGTGTGTCACCATCTCCATTGATCATGCATAAAACGCTATTTGTGTGGAAGAGCTGCAGCACTCACCTGAAGGGCTGGGCGCTGACCGGGAGCCGCAGCGCGGCCGCGCAGATCTGCTGGATGCGTGCCCGATAGGTCGGCATGCGGTGCATCCAGAGGCTGCCTAGCGCCTCCTTGCGCTGCTGCACGATGGGGTCCTGCTGCACACAGGATAGGTGTCAGAATCGAAGCCTTCAAGCCTGTGGTGGGTCGTGTCGGCAATGGCGTGTGTCTGTAATGCTGCGCTGCACACTGGGAGCGTGCACACAGTCTACAGAAAGGTTGTGGGCGCTGCGGTGCCACACAACACAGTGGGACAGTCCTGTTGGCTGCGTACAAGAAGGCGAGCATGCAGGCCAGGCTGACCACTGATGCAGGGGCGTCTCTGCAGCAGTGGCAGCACAGCAAGCGGAGGAGCAACCTGCAGACTGATGACGGAGCCACAGATAGGTCTCAGAAGCGCGGTGGAGCACCATTGCAATGGATCACTGACATCAGCAATGACGGAGGCTTGCAGCTCAAGGGGGGGTCCCAAAAGAGTGACAGGCCAGGCAGTTGGCTGGACACCCACCTGCTTGCTCCACCTCGCCGCAGCACCAGCTGGCGGCCCATCAGCCGGGCTGCGCAGGTTTTGGCTGACGTCTGCCGGGTTTAGATACAGGCGCTGGCCCAGATGGACGTAGGTGCCCTGCACAGCCAGAATGTTGGAGTTTCATGAAGATGCTCTGCTTTTTCTATTTCGTTCACTTTGTCACAGCGAGGGGTACCACCCAAGGCAGAGACACAATTTGGGTGTGGACAGTTTGCCTGACAATGCCAGGAGGTTATTACGTTGCAGATGCTGCATGCGCTGCCCACATGCAACTTTGCTGCAAGACAGAGAGGCGAGTCTCCAAAGGTGGCTGCCTGGTTTCACCCAAGGACACTGCTGTACGCCCTGCTGCATGGCACATACCAGCACCATGCTGCAGTGGCTGGTGCCCCTCACCTTGGGGCGGCTGACAAGTCGCACTGCTGCCTGAGCAGTGCGGGCCGCCATGTGCAGAGCTGGCTGGGGTCGGGGAAGGGCTGCTTGTGGTGTGTTGGCCGCCATCTGCATCGGGGGACCACAGCTTTGATGAAGTGTAATTTTCATGAGCGGCATGCGGCAGCAGATCGAGTGTTGCCTCAAATGAATATCCAAGGCTGCAGACAAGACGCCACGGCCCAAGCGCCCTGATGTGCGCGAGCAAAGCTGAGGTGAGGTGTGACTCGCCCAGGCCTGCTTACCTGGGGCTGTCCAGGCACGGCAGGGGTGCTCAGCGTCTGGCAAATGCACAGCCTGTGGACATCTCAGGCTGCTGCCAATGCTTCCCAAAGATGCCGGGTTTCCTATTGACATGGCCCACCATATAGACTACAGCTGTCAGGTGGACCCATGTGGCCACAGCCTAAGTTCCCTTTTTGCTTGGTTGCAGCCCATGAAGTCACCACAGTCAGACACTGCTCTGGCAAGATCACCTTCCAGAGGGCCACAGGTCCAGCATGTACACGACTAAGCATGCGTTGGCTGGGGATCAGCCCTGTGTGGCCTCTTTGTTGCAGAGGTGCCGCGGCGGAGCTCTTGGCTCCACGACAAGCCCACCTGGGTCTGTGCCGTCTGACTGGGCTCCAGACCGTCACCGCTGCCAGAGTCAGCTCCCACAGACCCCTCGCTGCCAGCAGGGTCCTCCTGTGCATCAAAGAAGCTGCTGTCCTCGCTGCTGTCAGACGCCAGGCTCAGGCTGCTGGGCAGGCTGCCCAGAGTGGGCGTGCCGGGAAGCAGGCCTCCAGAGGCCTCTGATAGATCCAGCACAGCTGCTGGGCTACTGCTGAGGGGGGACTGAGCGGTCATGGTTTCAAGCACCAGCCTGCGGGTGGCCCTGCTCAGGCCAGCTGGCGTAGTCGAGTTGGCAGCAGCCTCTACAAGGGCAAGGTTGCTGCTGCTGAGGCTGAGGCCGGTGCTGGGGCTGCCAGGGGCATGCATGGTGTCGACAGGCGTGGGCGGCTTTGCGCCTGCAGTCTGGCTCGGGGTGCTGCCAGAGCCTGCCCCCCACAGAGCTGTTTGTGTGTCATGGCCTGCAGGGGCAGCTCCCGCAAGTGGAGCTGCAGCCTGGCCGGGGGCAGCAGCAGGGGTGATAGCGGCGGCAAGCCCCAGCACGCTGTCTGCGTCGGCAGCGGCCGCGATCGGAGGGCTCGTGGGGTCTGTGCTGAGGGACAGCAGCTGTGAGATGACATCCTCTGCAATACACATAAAGCAGCGTCAGCTTTCAGCGTTAGGCGCAGGGTCTTATGACAGGTCATGCAAAACACGCCTGCTGCTGGAAGTACCAGCAGTAGACTATTTGGAGGCTGACTAGCTTGCCACTACCAGATGCTGTGCTGCGTGCTGGTGGCAGTGCACTGGGATGCGGAGGCCGCACCACCTGTTGGACCCCAACTTCAAAGGCAGGATAAGGATGGTCAGTTCAGCTGCCTGATAAGATTTGACAACCATGCTGTGCAGCTGCCCGAGGAGTGGGCACTGATGTGCAGAGGTTGCGACCTGTGACATTTGGGCCCCACCCTCAGATGCAGGCTCAGGAATGGTCACTGCGGCTGCCTGACACAGTTGTAGGACCAGCTGGTGCCTGCTGGAAGCATGGTGCAGCGAGGGTTGGCACCTCTGCTGGAGATGTGGGAGAGAGGGCCAGCAGAAGCTGAGCCTGTAGGCACCACACTCCATGCCTCTGGTACCAATGGCTGGTACTTCTGACTGGTACGTGGTCAACGCCCTCACCTGGCACCAGAAAGTTGATCAGGCGGCGCTCCCACCCTCTGGCGCGCACCAAGGCAGCCAGAGCCTGGTTGCCAACAGCGGGCATGGCAAAGCCGACGCAGGCCACATGCTGCGGAGCCTCGTCAGGTAGGCTGTGCAGGAGGTCCAGAGCGCAGAGTTGGGCAACTGCGCCACCCAGGCTGTGTCCTGAGGGCAACAACAGAATGTTGATTGGACAGATGGGCTGTCATAGGTCTGGGCCACGGCATCGGGCAACTGCGTGCCACCAAGGCGACGCCTCACAGGGCACAGCAAACTGTACTGTGCCCATTCAGGTGTCAAAAGTGCCTGGACTGTGTGGTCCACGACACAACAAGGTGGCTTGACCACGACACATGAAGTTGTGCAGGTGCAGTGAAAAGATGGCAGCTGAGGCCAGTGTCTTGGTCACAGGGTTGGTGGGGCATCATAGATTTGACAGCTGCTGCAACAGCATCAGCAAGTGGTACGACCTCGCATGCACGGAGAGATGCCGCCGTCAGCTGCAGCCATTGTTCATGCCGTGTGCCGGAGCCTGGAGCAAGCCCGGCAACAGCAAGCATGCTTCTGGTGGGCAGGCACATCTCCCTTGTCTGATACATTGCTGAGCTCAGATGGTTTCGGCCGATGTGTCAGAGTTGCTGACAAAGGGCAGGCTGCCGCGAGCAGTGAGGACAGTGAAGTGGTGCAGGGAGTGCCAGCAGAGGGCCTCAGGTCTTCGTGCCTGCTGCAGTCGTGACAGTTGGACTGACCTGTGAGCACCAGGCGCTTGCCCTGCCGCCTTGCATGGCGGTACAGACTGTGGATGGGGATGCTCCTGGCACGCCGCAGGAAGCCCTGATGGGCGCTCTGCAGCGCAGAGCTCTACAGGTGAAGGAATGGCTGACTTGGCAAAGCATATGCTCAGCAGGGCTGGCGCAGCATGACATGCGCATTGCAGCATGCAGGTGCCTCCGGCCTGGTTGTCCGAATTTGTGCAGCATCTTCTGCAGAAGTCAGACAAGCTGTTGCTGGCAGCAGCTGCCAGGTGCAAGCACATGTTCACCACTCAGCCAGCAGAAGCCGCCAGAGATGAATGAGCAGCCACAGCCGACAGCCAGCGGCTCACCGCCTCAGAGGAGTCTTCAGGCCACATGGGCTGCTGCCTGATGGCTGCCAGCGTCCAGTAGTCACGCCGTTGCTTGGTCCCCACAAAGGCCACATACAGTGCCTCAGGAGAATCAGCCACCGCATACCTGCATGCAGCAAGGGCTCCCATGGCTTGAACAAGACTTGCACGACAGCAGTGCAAGGACGGTGGACAAACCGGCTGGGGCACAGCTGCAAGCAGCCAGGCAGGGGCACTCTGAGGCATCCTAAGCGCCAAGCCCAGCTCACACCGAAATGTTATCTCTCTCCGGGTCTGCTCAAGTCGCGCTACGCTGTTGCAGGGACGAGGCATGCCAGTCACAGCGACTGCAGCCTGGCTTCATCCCAACCTCCCCGGGCCGGCCACAGCCTGTGTGAACAGGTCAAAGGAAGGCAGCCCACCATGAGTCACGGTCACATGTGCTGGCCTGTGGGGGGCTGTGCAGTCACATTCCAGTCCCGCCAGAAAGCCAACCTCTCACCCCCTTGTGCTCTGTTGGCATCATCTCCAACACAGACCCACCCACACCATGTGGCATGCAACTGTGCCCCTGGTCCACAAGCGTGCAGACAGCACTGCCCTCGGGGCCTGACCTGTGCTCGACGTGATCCTGGCTCCACTGAATGCGATCAAAAGTGAAGAGGCCCTCGGGCAGGCCGGCCCTGAGCTCTGCGGCTGCTGCCGCCACCTCATCTGCCTGCTTGTATGCCAGCTCTGACAGCAGCAGGCTGGTCAGCGACTCCTGCAGCGGGAAGCGCTTGTGTGCGTGCAGTGGACGTCCTGGCGGGTGCTGACCGAGCAGACAGCGTGTGCACCTGCTCCCACGTTCGAGCAGCGTGCAAGCTTTTGAAGACTCTCTCTCTCTCAATCTCTCTCTCTCTCTCTCTCTGAGACTCAAACTTTGTCCTGGCAGTCTTCCCTGGGACTGCATCGGGCAATGCTCCACAGCGACGCCTGACCTGCTGCCTGGGGCTCACCTTGAGGACCTGAGAGGAGTCCAGCTGCAGAGCCTTGGTAAGCGCTGCCTCCAGCACGGTCGACTGCTGTGGCGCATGCTTCACAGCGTCCCTTGGGAGATGCTGGGGCCAGTGTGCCTGCCATCCAGCTAGGAGGCGCTCTGCGAGACTGGTGGCCACCTGGTGGCCTGCTGGCATTGAGAGGGATGCTGATGCTGGCAGGGGTCCTGTGCGTGCTGGGCGCTGGGCATGTTGATGGCTGACACGGCCAGGCCTCAAATCAGGCAGCGTGACTGTGCTGAAGAGGGTTGCCATTGAGAGTTCGTGCCCAGACAGCCTGTCGTCGGCTGGCATGCAGCTCAGCAACCTGCGGGCAGGCAGATGCTTCGATGCAAGCATCAAACAACTGGGAGAACATGGCGATGGAGCTGGTGTGACCTCACCTGATGCTGCATCTCGCTACTGCATGCGGCTGATGCTGTGGAGCCCAGTCAACATGCTGTTTAGCAAAGACGTCAACAGAATGCCTGGTAATCAGCAAAGGTGAAGCCGTGCGAAGGGTCGGAACGGTTCTTGTAAGTTGCACGCGGCGCCATAAGCAGATGCGTGGGGGGGAGCATGCTGCTTGATCAGGTCATCGTTCAAGCATCAGAGCTTCTGGCAGCCGTGCATCTGGATTATCTGCCAGATCCAGCCATCGCTGCAGCCATCGCTGCAGGCTGAGGGCCCATGTCGTCCAGTTGAATTTAGATTTGCTGGACAGGGAGTGTCACATCAGTCTGGCAATTCAAGGACAGCATCGGAGGGTGCTCAGGACCAATCATGCAGGCAGCGAGGTCTGCAGCGCGGCTGCTGCTGCGACAGCAGAAGACAGCAGCACAGATGACCCAGCGAAGGGCAATGTCTGGTGGAAGCATCGAGCAGGAGGCTAAGGAGGCCAATAAGTAAGTGCCAATCCCGAAAGCCCATGTTCATGATGTTCATGCGAGCACGCTCTTGGCTTTTTCCCTGACTGAGTGCCTTGCTGGATGCAGGTGGTGAGCTCTGTCTGCACAGAGTGGCACTAGGCTGCAACAAACAGCTGAGGCAGTTGCTCTGCACTGCATACTGCTGTGCATTCCATTGTGAAGGGTTCCCCCTGTGTGAGCAGGAGGATTGTCACCTTCTGTGCCGTACCGCTCTGCATTGGCATGGCCATCTACGACCTCAGCGGCACCCATGAGCACCATGAGGAAGTGCCGGACTACCCCTATCTTAGAATCAGGTGAACGATGGCAGCCTCATGCACTTTAGAGGCAGGCAGGCAGGCAGCACTGCCACCCGCAACCGATGTATGCAAAAGCAATGCCAGGCGGCTTTATTTGCAGAGCGTGCAGCACCTGCAGTTGCTTGCCAGCCACAAGCATATCATTGCAGATTTGGGGTGATATGGTGGTCTGGCCATGCACCTCTCTGCAGGGCAAAAGTCTGTCTGGTTGGCTTCACTCTGGATCCCGTTCTGACAATGACATCTCTACTGCATGCAGGTCAAAGGAGTTCCCTTGGTGAGCAGCAGGCCAAGCCCTCATTGCCTCTGCTAAGGTTCTTGCCTGGAGCATGCCCGCTCACATCAACTCTGAAGCATCTGGCCCAGCAGCCACAGCTACCTGCCAATGCTACAGATGTCGTCAAACCATTCCCTGCCGCCCTGAATGTGCACCATACCCTGCAGGGGCGACTGTGGTCTCTTTGAAGACTGTGAGAAGGAACATGGTGACGAGGAGGAGTGATGCAGCCTTTGCTTCCCTTACACTTGCATGAAATCTACATGAAATCGCGGCACAAACTCCAAAACTGGGCGGCAGTCAGTCACAGGGAGGGGGCTGGGGTTCTGTAACGCTGTAAGGAAGGTCGACAGCCTTTTGATGTCTGAACAGCTAGCGACAACTGAGTGGAAGTGTTTCACGGGTCTTTGGGTAAGCGGTTCAGGGAGTCTAGAATTGCTGTTCTGAAGGCAGGCTGCTGCATGAGGAATGCTGACACATGTCCACCTTCCACCCAGCGGATCTCACAGCCTGGCCAATGCTCAGCTAGCTCTATCACGCTTTGCCTGGACACATATGCATCCTGATTGGCCGCCACTAAGACGGCAGCCTCTGGGCAGCGCAGCCTGCAAGTAATTGTCAAGAATGTTGGGACCTTTCCCCAGCAATCTGGCGCAGGAAAATGAAGCAGGGCAGCATACCTGGGGAAGCGAGTGACATCGGTATACCTGCACGGCACGAGCTGACATCATGAGCAGCAGGGATATAGTGCAGGCAGGGTACATGGAGCACACAACAGGAGGCGCCTGCGCTAGACGGGTATTCAAGCTCAGTCCCTGCACCTGTCGAGCACTGAGTGCATGCCAGACATGCAAAGCTCTCCAACAACCCGGTGCCAGAAGCTCACCTGGCTGAGAGTTCAGGGACGATGAAGAGGCGCATGCACACAGCATGAGGATGGCCAGGCAGCTCTGTCTTGTCCCTGTCAACCACAGGGCGCTTGCCACTCAGCACACCTCTCCAACACCTGGCACTCATCAGCCACTCTTCCGGGATCCCCTTAGCCCAGATGTATTGTGCTTGCTCACGTTTCAAGGACGTTGAAGAGGCGCATGCGCGCCTGCTCCTCGTCCAGGGTCTTGCGGACCCTCCAAAACTCGCCCATCTGGGCCTCTGCATGCGTGAAGCCGCCACCGCTCTGCGCCCCAGACCTCTCAAAATTGTCCCCGGCCTGACGTCCCCCAGCCACAGCACCATTGGTGCCTGTGCTGGCGGGCTGCTGTAGCGGTTCAGCAGGGGGTCTGCTGTGTGGCTGTCTACCAGCAGGCTGCTCTACCTGCTCTGTCTGCTGGGCAGCTGCTTGCCCAGCCTCAGCACTGCTCCTGTTGGTGGAGGCATCTGCAGGCAGTTGGCTGGGAGCAGCAGCCTGCTGCTGCTTCTGCTGCAGCGTCTCCTGCAGTACGGCCTCCCCCACGCGCTGTGCAGAGTGCTGGGCCACGACCGTGCTCGAGTTGTGGGGTGGGTTTGCGCCCCTGGCGGTGGCCTGGGCTGTGGAGAGCTCCTGGTAGGACTTGAGCTTTTCCAGAATGCGGGCCTGGGCAATGATGCTGGCAGTGGGCTGGGCTGCTGTCATCAGAACCTCCTCCACAGCCTGTACGTCACCGGAGCTTGGCTGGCTGGTGCATGTTGGTAGCAACTAGTGGCGCGGCAGAAAGCAGCTGGGAGTCTGCTCAGCATCCCATGCAGCCAATCGAGAATTGAAGCTGCATGTTGGGCTTGCTGCACGATGGGACTGCCCAACACCAGGACAGCTAGACGCAGCTCCATGCTGCAGCAGCGGACTTGTTGAGGTCAGATGAAGCTGTGTGGCCCCGTGACAGGCTAGCCAGAGGCGGCTCCACACTGCAGCAGTGCGGTTGTCGAAACTTGGTGAAGCTGTGCCACGTCTCCATTGACCTGACAGCTCTGAACTGCCTGCGTTGGTGGTGCCAATCAAGTCAACAGCGGTATGTCAGGCTGTGCGCTGCACCTTGGCTTCCGAAAGGGTGCTCTCATGAGCTGCCAAGTGGTGGTGCGCAGTTCCCCGAATATCACTGTACAAATGGCTGTTTGCAGACTCTACCTGCTGGCCATGCACTGCAGTAAAGCAGTGGCCACGTATGCCGGCCATGCATGCTGGCCCTGCAGAGCAGGAATGCTGTGCAGTCCAACTTACACGCTGCCTCTTGTCGGCAGCCGCATCATTGGCCGCCACAAGTTGGCAATCGGCTTGCAATGCCACACTGTCTGAGGATGACGGTTTGCAATTGAATCCTGCGACCTGTGCATTGCTCAGCAGCGCAGCTCACCCGCTGCTTCCTGTCTGCAGGCGCAGCCAGCGGCCGCCATGTGGTAGCATGCTGCAGCGCGCCTGAGCAGAATGCCACAGCCGCAGATCGAGGCGCCAACAGTGGGGTGCAGGCTACATTCCCGGGGAAGAGAGCAGCAGTCATGCTGGCATGGACGCCTCCCATGCTGAAACCGCACATGCCTGCATAGGAGCATGGGAAACGCTATTGTACACTTGCGGGCAGGCTGAAACCATCACGGTGTGATGCAAGCACCAAGGCTAGAACCTGAGCCTGAAAGGACTCCGATCTGAGCATGCTGCAATCAGCTCCAGCACGTGAATGGCTGACTGGTCCTGGAGTGCCGGCCAGTGCCAAAGTAACTGCTTGCTTGCGCTAGCAAGCCAAGCAAAATTCAGCGACAGGCTGGCCCTTCCTGATCAGCTTGAGGCTGCTTTGGACTGAGAAGACCAGCTGTATTGCATGCTGCTGCGTGCATGTTGCAGGCTGTGCGCGCAGCGCGCTCCACATTTGAAAACCCAGTTTCAAGCCCGAGGGCAGCAGATATCAATCTCAATTTTAGAACAGACAGGCCCCTGCCTCTGGCCCCAGAGCAGCAGTGACACACTTTCTTCAAGCCTGAGGCGCCCACCTAGCTGCACAAGCCCCTGCTTCTGGGCTTGGGCCACCAGTCACTGGCTCTTGCAGATGAGTCAGGGGAGGCTTCTGAGCCCAAGACACCAGTGACAGGCTCTGTCCAAGCAGCTGGCACCCACCTAAACGGGTAAGTCCCTGCTTCTGGGCCCATGAGAGCAGAAAAAGGCTCTCCTCAATGGTGGAGCGCCCCAGAGTCAGCAAATCACTGACGTGCAGCAGCTTGGCCCCCTGCTGCTCTGCTGGGCGCCGGGCCCCATAGAAGGGGCTCTCCAGAATCATGGTCGCCACTCCCTGCATTGGGAGGGCGCCTTTCAGTGGCATGAGCAAAGTGGATGCCTGAAAAGAGGCTTTCCTGAGCCATAGTTGCCACTCCCTGGGTTGATGGGCTGCTTTGCAGTGACCGCGAGGGGAGTGGGCATCTGCAAGCATGCTTGGACAGGTGCCACCTGTGCAATGCTGCATGCATGAGGCACAGATCATGAAAAGCCACAAAGACAAACCGCGCGGCTTCAATTGCCTGCATATCATCCAGCCCAGTGGATGTCGCCTGTGCCTGCCATGCAGCTCTCACTCAGCTCCTTCCAAGCACCCTCACCTGCTGCAGCAGGGGAGCCCCAAGAGACATCCGCCGCCTGAAGTCGTGGTCGCCAGTGCCCGCCAGGTGCACCACGAAGGAGGTGCGATCCCGCTCGTGGCAGGGCTGCAGCAGCTGCACCCTGACAGTGCGGCTGGGCACCGGCAGCGCATCATACACCCTGCCACAGGAGGGAGACGCTCAGCTGGAGTGCCAATTGTCAGGGGGCTGAGGGACGCTCTGGGGGAAACTGCAGCCACTTTGCAAAGCAGTGCCAGGCAAAGACGTTTCTGGGCTTTTCAGTTGGGGTGAGGGCTCATCGAGCATGAGCAGGGCCTTTGCAGGCAACCCCTCAGGATGGCTAATGCCATTGCCTGGGCACATGGGCCTGCCAAAGCCTTGGACATGCCAAAAATAAAAAGCGCTGGCCTCTGGTAAGCCTCACCTGCCAAAGCAAGGTGTCCTGCACAACAGGTAAAGCCATCTCAGCCAGCAGCCTCAGCATTCACAACTCAACCCATGCTGCTTGGGCAATGCATGTCTTGCGTGCATTGCAGAATGGTGTCTCCAGTGCAGCTCAGCAGGCACAGGGGCAACATGGGCTTCGAGTTAAGGGCTTGTGCATAAGCAAGATGGCATGCCAAGCCAGCCACAGGAGAGGGTTGCTCACTTGAAGCTGGCCTCCAAAAGCTCACACTCCACATTCCACTTCTTGGACCGCCACTTCACCTTCCACTCGGGCTGCAGCAGAGCAAGATGGGCATGTGGGCCTCTGACATGACGCAGGCATGTTACTCTAGACGCAGCAGGTGCAACTATTCTGCATGGCTGTAGCGTCACCTGAATGATGTCAAAATGTTGGGGAGGCCATGTCTGGCTGAACAACTGCACATCCTGGAAGTCTATGGCTGCCAGGTCCCCCCAGCCCTCCTTGAAAAATCCAGGGGAGAGGCCCAGCTGGTGCACTAGGCCTGCATATGCTACATCTAGCCTGCGGCCGCCCAGCAATGCCAGGTGATCCCAAAGGGCCTTGGCCTGCCTGTGCCAGGCTCGCAGCTTGGTGCTCATATATATGGTGAGCAGTGCCTACTGTGTACAAAAGCTTCGCTATGTCACACACGTTGATGCAGGGCCTGCAGCACTGCTGCATGCACCATGGTGCGCTTGGACGGCGTTTAGATTTCTGGGTGGAGCTTCAGCCTACCTGACAGTTAACGTCTTCACGAGCAGTTGTCGGCTACATGAGCAGCATTGACATCATCAGGGCAGTTGGAAGCCTTCAGGCTTAGCAGGTCTGTTCAAGCTGCCGGTCAAGCTGCTACCAACAAGTTGGCTCTGATGGCAGCCCCGAAGAACAAGAAACACTCCAAGAAGCAGCAGTCCAATGGAGCAGGCAACCACCAGCAGCCTGCTGGCAAGGGGAGCAACCTGCAGGGCGAAGTTGCGGAGTTTGCTTCCAGCCTGGGCCTTGCCAGCGGCGGCCGCCAGCAGGGCTTTGATGATAGCGACTTCCGCCCTGAGAAGGCTCAGAAGCGCTTCAAGGTGAGCGCCACGGCAGATGCAGCCCCATGCCACCCTGTGCATCTTGCAGGACCGGAGTCCTGCACGTGCAGGTAGACACGTCACGGGGCAGCAAGCAGCAGGCCCTCGGCAAGAAGCTGCCGCAGAATGCTTCCAGACCTCGTGTGGAGCAAGCCCCACACTCAAATCGCTTGGTTGGCAGCCGGCAGGAGCAGGGCCCCAGGGCAGCCAGGGGCGCTGCACAGGCAGCAGGCGCGCCACCAAAGCCGAGGACCTCACAAGAGGAGCAGAAGCTCGACAGTGTCAAGGGACGGACCTGGAACACGGGCGTGGGGCCCAGGCCAGGTGGGGCCCTGCCCCTGCCAAGGCTGGTTTTTGGCTTGCATTGGGGAATTGCTGCACCTGGCATGCAGCCAGGCCTTGTAAGCCCAGATGGCAGTGCCCTCTGACATTCTACCGCCACTCTGGCATGCAGCAGGTGAGACAGCTGCCCCATCTGGCTGAGCTTGTGCTCTCCGAACAGCACTCTTCATTTACCTGTCCATACACACCTGGTGGTTTGGCTGTGACACCCAGAAATTTCCGCTGAGCCCCTGCGCCGGGCGTCATCTCCTCCATTTTTGCCCGCAGCGGCTTGCTGCTGTGCTGAGCTGCAGCCGCATGCTGGCAGTTGCAGAGGCTGTTGCCTGGATGGCTCCTGCTTGCATTACCAGGGGGATGCAGAGTACTGCAGCCACCACGGTTTGACAACCAACATGAGGTGGCTGTTGCTGTGCCAACCCTCCTGCATATACAGCTGCCTGCATGCCCCCGACCACACAATGAAGAGCGTGCGCCAATGGTGCTCTGCCTGTGAAGCTGTGCCTGCCCGTTGAGCAGCACAATGTCGTTCTGCTGACCCACACAAAACTCAGCCTGCAACATGTGCGCACAAAATTTTGAAGCTGGCAAACGTGCCTGCAGGTGAGAAGCGCAAGGCGAGCCTGCTGAGCCGCACGGAGCCCAGCTTGTGGTACGAGGCCGCAGCAGGACTCCCCGCGCTGGCCGCTGAGGCTGTGGCTGCATCCGCAGCTGCTGAGCTGACAGAGGCTGAATTAAAGGCACGCAAGGCAGTGGCTGAGCAGGCGCTGGAGAACGAAGCTGTTGTCTTTGAGCAGGAACTCGGTGAGCTGGCGTGCAGTGCAGGTTTTGACATGAAGTGTATCCTCACCAAGGCACAGGGTGGTGGCCCTGCCGGCATCCAGCACCTCAGCTGCCCTGGGTAAGGCTGAAGATTGAGGCAGTAGTCCTCCAGCCACAGCATGGCGAGCTGGTCTGCCAGCCAGCATCAGGCAAAGGCTTGGTGGCCTGCTGGTTGCCTGACCTCAGGGAAGGCTGGATTGGCGATTCGGATCAGCTGCGCAGGCACTGACATGATCATGGAAGGCCAAAAGTGCCTGCCTACCTCATGGATGGCCGCCTTTTGCGCATGTCAGAGCTGCACCTGGAGGCGTGGTCTGCTGGCAGTACCAGCAGGTCGGCGTATGCTCACAAATGTCAGGCCTGACTCCCCGTATGGCAGGCCAAGCATGGGCGGGACGCTACCCTGCTGTCAGCAAGGCAGCAGCTGTGCTCTCCAGCAGGAGCCTGTTTGCCCTGCTGCGGAAAGCTGTTTCTGGAATGGGGTGGTGCAGGAGTGACACCTGCCCTTAACAGCTCTGATTGTCCTGCACGCCGGGAGGCTGGGAAGCAGCAAGCAGACGACAGCATATGCATATATGTGGAAAGCCCCACATGGTCATTTCACACCCTTGTTGAGTTTGCAAGCGCAGGAACAGATGGGATGCCAGATGCTTGTACTGAGATGCCAGCAGCCGCTCGTTCCCTCTGTGTGTCTATAGGACGCAAGGATTGGCAGGGTGCGGGTCGTGTTCAGCACATGCTGCAAGCAAGATGGAAGCTGTATTTCACGACGCACTGCTCCATTGTGCCATGTTAGAGGCAGGACATCAGGCAGCAGCAGGAGGTGCTGTGAGCAAGACAGCACCAGCTCTGTTTGCTGCTGCGCTGCAGGTTGCAAGAGCGTCCACGATGCCTGGTAGCTCCAGCAGGTGTTGCAGGCAAGATGGGATGTCCAGAAACAATTCTGCTGCCACGCTGCAGGTCGTAAGAACGGGCAGGATGCCAGGTGGTTGCAGCAGGTGCGCCGCAGCGGAACAACAGCAGACAAGGTGGCAGCTCTGACCCTGCTGGTCCAGGAGTCGGCTGTGGCCAACCTGAAGGCTCTGGACTCGCTGCTTGGCTGGGTGCAGAAGCGCAAGGGAGGGAAGGATGTGGTTCGGCAGGTCGGCCTGCCTCCGTCGGCCTTGTTGCATTTTGTGTGCTGGGGCAGGGGAACTTGTCAGGTCAGAGGCTTGATTGATAGTCGCCGCTCAGCTGAATGCAGGCATGCAAAATGGAGGGGGTGAATAAGATTGTCATGGCTGCACTGTCCTGATGCTGCAAGCATGGGCTGACCTTTATGCATCATGTGAACATTCACCATCGCCGCCTCTCAGGAGGCTGTGTGACAAGCTGTGGCAGGGCTGACAGAAGAGGGGTCTCCCTCAACTACCTCCAATCATCAGAGCGTGGGAGAGAGGCTGGCCACCATTGTGCAAGCCCTCCTGAGATGCAGACGTGCGGCGCACTGAGGCCATAGAGTGGGGCCAGGGGCCTTTGTGGTGCAGGCAAGTGACGCCCTGCATCAAATCATCCCCTGTTATCAAGAGCCCCTGCCTGCAGGCAATCGATGCCCTGCGCGAAATCTTCGTGGTGGCCCTGCTGCCAGATCGCAAGCTGCGCTTCTTTGAGCAGCAGCCACTGGCCGCCGTGCCGGCCGCACCGCAGGGTAAGGAGGGGCCTCGCCGACTGCTGTACTGGCTGGTGGAGGATGGCATCAAGAAGAGGTGAGATGATGGTGCTGAACTGCTGTCTGAAGGAGAGAGGCAGCAAGTCAGCAGCTCTGGTTCTGTGCCTGCGCTGCCAGCTGTACAAGATGGTTGGTGCACTGGCTACTGTACTAGGTTATGGGAGGGTGAAAACAAAGTGAGAGTCGCGTGGCCGGTCGAGGACAGCATGATCAGTAGGTGGAAATACTGTTGGGTTGCTGTCTAAAGGAAGGGGCAAAGTGGTCCACCACCAATTGCTCTGATCTGGTGCCTGCACTGGCACCTGTATGTTATGCAATTGCTAAGTGGAGAAAATTGACAATGAACTGTGTGAAGCAGGGTGAAAGCAATCTGGAGTCTGGTGCTTGTATACGCATTGTGTATGCAGTCATAGTGCCTGCCCTGTCAGATGAGCTGGATGGGGCCTGCACTGGCTGGTGTTCTGACTGGTGGAGGAGAGCAGCAGGAAGAGAGCTTTGTGCCATGGAAGATTGGAGCCAGGCTGACAAGCCTCAAGAGCGTGGCGCAAAGCCCCAAAACATTTTGCTCTGCTGTGCAGGTACTCCAGTTTCGTGACTGCGCTGGATGAGTGCAGCCGGGACAACTTGGAGTTCCTGCGTGAGCGAGCTGTGAAAGCCATCTACGAGCTTTTGCGCAACAAGGCTGAGCAGGAGAGCCAGCTGCTGCGGGCGCTGGTGAACAAGCTCGGTGACCCCTCGCGCAAGGTGGCTTCAAATGTGAGTCTTGAGCATGGGGGTTGTCGTGAGGCCTGAGCTGGTGTTGCGACTCAATTCAGGCTGACAGCAATGTCAGGCAAGGTGGCATCTAAGGTGACCTGTATTGCCGATGGGCTGCACGCTGTAGCGGTGTTTGAGCTGGCAGGAGCGCCTGCCCATGCAGGTAGTATGGCGTGCATACTGAAATCATCGCAGCGCACACCGGCTTGTTTGCGCTGCGTGAGACCTTCTCTCCTGCCCTGCTGGCGGGCTCCCGCCCTGAGAAACACCCAGCATGCAGGCGCTAGCGCCATGCATACTGACCACACTCTCCCCATAAGGAATCAGGCGGCAATGTCCAGATGGTGTCAGTAAGGCCTGTGATCTGCTGTGCAGGCGGGATTTCTGCTGGCATCTCTCCTACAGGAACACCCCGCAATGAAGGCAGTTGTGGCCACTGAGGTGGAGCGTTTCGTCTTCAGGCCAGGCCTGAAAGATCGTGCCCAGTATTATGCAGTCATCTTCCTCAACCAGATGGTCTTGTCTCACAAGGACTCAGAAGGTGTGCTGCCTGGGGGTTCTCTGCCGGCCAAGAAGACCAGCAGGTGGTGTCCAACCTTGTTTGATCTGTCAGATTGCTTCACAAGCCCCCATACCTCCGATGTACACCCAACAGTTTGTTGTGAAGGCTGAAACACTGGGCCTGGCAGTGAGATACCCCCGAAATGGCACCATGCTCTGCCAAGCGCCAGTGATGTGCACACATTGAAAGACATGACCTCTGAATCATACTGTCCACCATGTCGACAGGATGCACCACCACAAGGGTTCAGCTGTTTTGCTGCCTGAGACCAGGTTTGCTGTCATGCCTTCATTCGGCCTCCCAGTTATCTCCTGATCTCCCTGTCGTTGCACTGAGGTTTCCAGGAAGGCTGGGCAAGCTGGCTGCCTGCCAGACTGCGTGTGCGCGCGCATAGACAGTCCGCTCTTTGATAGCAAACACTGCAAGGGGCCCCTGTCTGGGCCTGCAAGCTGACCGACATGTGCCCATGCCTGCAGGTGTGCTCAGCACCTGAACAAAGCAGTCGCCGCCTGCTGGGAAAGACTGACAACAGCTTGGCTGATGACCCCTGCCCATGCCTGCAGGGGGCTCTGTCCTGGCCAACAAGCTCATCGACATCTACTTCACCCTCTTCAAGATGATCCTGGAGGGGCACGCTGGCCACGCAGCTGCCGCGACCAAGTCCCAAGAGGAGGCAGCTGCTGCAGCACAGCCCAAGAAGAATCGCCACAGGTGGGTGGAGTGCCATAGCTATGCCAGTCTGGTACCCCAGGCCCCTCCTGTCAGCAGCAGGCTGCCAAAGCATGCTGCAAGAGGAACATCTGGGACAGAGCAGCCACAGTGGTGTCAGCGGTCTTGGAGTGTGCATTCTGAGCGCAAGGACCTGTCCACTGATGCCTTCTTATGCGGCGCACACAGCCCCAATGTCTGCTGGCGAGTTGGGTGCCGCACAGCCTGCTTCGAGGGCAGATGCAGTACACCAGACAATGGCGTCCGCACTCTTTTGCTGAAAGGCTGTGTCAAGTCTGCTATGCCAGCTCAGGATAGCCAACTGCTGAGGGCTGACACGGCCCTGTTCTGCAACGGTAGCCCAAACATCTAACCTGTGTTGCTTTCAGGCAGCAGACTCATTTGCTGCTTGCATATGCAGCCTGAATCATAAAATTTCCTGCTGTCTGCAGGGACGCTCCACAGCAGGGGAGGAGGGGCAGGGGCAAACAGCGGGGCAGGCAGGCCGGCGGCAGGCACCAGAACGGCAAGGCGGAGGGACCAAAGGCCACGGTGAGTTGCAAGAGCCACCTCCGGTTCTTGGTTTTCTGCCAGCCGCAAACACCAGACTGGGAAGGTCCTCGGGGTCATCATAAAGAGCAGGCATGTATCACTTGCAGAATGATTCCCCTGTGTTGTCTCCTGTGCCAGCAGCAGTCATCAGACAGAAACTCAGAAGTAGCACAATGCAACGGTGAGCTGCAAGTACCACCAAGATGAGGGCCCTCACGTGCATCGAACGCCATCTACTGCAGACCTTGGCTGTACCTGCATTGCCGGGGCCGGGCAGGCTGTGAGTCTAGGGCAAGCACAGCAAGCTGATGCCAGTTTGTGCCCACTGGCTCCTGTGTCCTGAACCGCGTCCTGAACAGGACAGCGAATCAAGTTGTTCTTACATGCCAATGTGCACCTGCTGCAAGCAGAGGAGCTTGGTGCCTGCAACCTGAGGGCCTGGCCTGCTTCTGCAGGCACAGGAAACAGAACGCGCAGCACGCTGTGGCCCCACACGCTGCTCAACTCCCTCTGTGCTGTACGCCTCTGTCTGACACTTCCACAAGTGCTCTGGTGCAGGCAGAGGAGCTTGACGCCCGCATCCTGGGGGCCATCATTG
Source organism: Asterochloris erici (assembly GCA_019693375.1). NCBI lineage: Eukaryota > Viridiplantae > Chlorophyta > Trebouxiophyceae > Trebouxiales > Trebouxiaceae > Asterochloris > Asterochloris erici. Next base: position 64,807 of record JAAMXJ010000235.1, read on the forward strand.
CCGGAGTGCGCCGCGCCTTCCCCTATGTGGGTGCGGACGACGTGGAGCCCCTGGTGCAGAGGCACTCGGATGCCCTCTTCCGCATGGTGCACACGGCCTCCTTTGGCGTGGCCGTGCAGGCTCTGCTGCTGCTCTTCCAGCTCATGTCGGCGCAGAACTCCGTCAGCGACCGCTTCTACAGGTGGGTGGAGCTGATGCCACCTGCAATGGTGTTGATTTTCTAGCACCTATAGGTCACATGCCTCCTCAGCATGACTGGCCATTGCACCACTCAAAGGATTCCCCTGGTTCTGCTGCTGTTTGGCTGTGCTGCAACGTGCAGCCTTCACCTATGGCAAACACCTGCCTGCTATCGTGTGTGCTTGTCTGCCAACCACGTGATGCTGCCCGCATCAACCCATCTTGTTACTACCCTTTGCAACTGCGGAGGTCTGCCTGCTGCTGTCTGCTGTCACTGCTGCTGCAGAGTTCAAGAACGAAAACAAGTTTTCGTAGCTTGTTTGCTGCTGAAGGCTTGTCTGTTGCTGCAGGAAGTTGACTGAGTAGCTCTCCCCAGGAGTTGGCTGCAGCAGCAGGTCGCCCGAGCTGCTGCTTTCTGCTGGTGTGTGCATTCGCAGGCCTGTCTGCTGCTGCAGCTGTACGAGACGCTGTTGACTCCGTATTGACGCACAGCAATAAGGCGTCCAGACTGCTGTTTTCATTTGCTGGTGTGTGCATACTCAGGCCTGTCTACTGCTGCAGGGCGCTGTACGAGACGCTGCTGTCCTCAGAGGTGGCGCGCAGCAACAAGGCCCCCATGTTCATGTCCCTCGTGTTCAAGGCAATGAAGGCAGATGTCAGCTCCCGCCGCAAGGCAGCCTTTGCCAAGAGGCTGCTGCAGGTGTCTCTGGAGCAGACCCCTGCCTTTGCCTGTGGGTGCCTGCTCATCCTCTCAGAGCTGCTCAAGGTGGGCTGCCCATCTTCCTGCCTTTGCCTGCCGGTACCTCCATAGATGTCAGAGGTGCAGAGCTGCCGAAGAAGAGCTGCACAGGTCTCATATTGTGTCAGAGGCGTCTGTTCATCTAATCTCAGCTGCTCAAAGGTGGGCTGCTTGACCTGCCTGCCTCTGCGTGCGCATCCTGTTCTGTTGGAGCTGCCCAATGTGTCTTGCAGCACTGGGAGCTGTGGTGGAGGGTGCTTGTTCTTGTCCTGTTGGCACAGCCTGAAGGGGTTGCCTGTTTAAATGGCACGGGGGTTCAGGTCATCTCACCCTTTTGGTCCGCTTGTGCCCTCTTTCCCTGTAGGTGCGGGCAGAGTCGATGACGTAGCATCATCAGTGTGCAGTTGCAGCTTGAGACACGGCTGTGACACTTCTGGAGTCCTCGTGGTTGTAAAAGTCATTCTTTGGTGCAAGCTATGGCCCGGTTGCTGTGCAGGCGCAGCCCTCCCTGTGGGCCGCAGTCCAGGAGGCAGAGGAGGCATCTGATGAGCTGGAGCACTTCGAGGATCAGCCAGAGTTCCAGGAGCCGGACACACACATGGTCTCAGATGCAGTTACTGGTGGCGAAGGACATAATCAGAAGGAAGCTGCAGCTCTGCCTGCAGCAGGAGCTGGAAAGGCCAGGCCTGTGCAGGCGACAGGGTACGACATGCGCAAGAGGTAAGATCTTCAAATGTTGAAAGTGGTCAGTGGGTGCGAGTGGCACGTGCATCTGACTGTGCTCCTTCTAGGGCAGAGCCACTGCTGGCTACTCAGCGGCGAAGAGGCTCTCCAAGGAGCCCTGCAGCCTGAGGCCCTGCCAGAAGCTGGCTGCAACACTGCCCGCAGCGACGCACTCTGCTCTGCTGACTCTAACTCAGTGCGCCTGCTTTGGACAGCGCCTGTGCCTTTACACCCTGCCACACTGCTGAGTGCCCTGCCTGCAGCAAGGGCCTGTGTGTGCTGGTGCTGAGGGGTACCTGCCAGGGATCTCGATTGCCTGGCCATTACAATGCACCCTTGCATTCACCCTGCGTGGCATTGCCTGTGAGGTGCCTCCACAACCACTGAGCTCGCATGCAGGGAGCCTCTGTACGCTGGCGCAGAGAAGAGCGCCTGGTGGGAGCTGTGCTGCCTGGCCCAGCACATGCACCCCAGCTGCAGCGCCATGGCGTGCCAGCTGCTGGCGGGCACCCACACAGACTACGCTGGGGACCCCCTGCGAGATCACAGCCTGGTGGCCTTCCTGGACAAGTTTGTGACGCGCAAACCCAAGGTGGGGAGGCACAGCTGATGCTGATGTACGGCATTGCAAAGAGCAGCAGCAAGTCGCTGGTCTCCTAGGACATGGTCTGAGATGCTGAGGGGGAGTTGCCTTGACAGTAGCCCGCAGCTTCCTGTGCTGCACTGTCCGGCATTTGCAGGTGGCCATCTTGAACAGTCTTGATGCCCGCAAGTCCAGGCAAGACCCAGTGTGACTGCTAAGCTTCTGCTCTGACTGTGAAGGCTGGCATGCCATGAACCTGAGCCTCTCCCCAGCTGCAGACTGTGCTTTGTGACGACGTGTAGTGCCACTGCCCGCAAAGCTTTGTGGCACTACATGTCATCACAAAGCACAAAGCCGCAGTGCTGCTACTGCAGGCATGCCATGCACCTAAGGCAGTTTCGTGTTCCAGATCTGCTTCGCGCTTTGCTGAGAGACACACTGCATGTCACAGGCCCCCGAACCGCACAGCTGCCCCTGCAGGCTCAGCAGCGTGGAGCGTCTCTCATGCAGCCCGCAGCAAGCAGGAACGCTCGGCAGCAGCCCTCTGCTGCAGCCGTGGGGAGCTCGGCCTTCACTGCCCTGGCTGAGCAGGATGTTTTGCCAGACGCACGCTTCTTCCACAAGTATTACAGGTGCAGCTGCTGCTCTGGAGCACTGCGCAGCCCGGGGCCTTTGCTCAAAACGTTGTCATAAATCCCAGCTGCATGTTGTCAGCTTGTCCCTGTCTGCCACAAGCGCAGCTGCCGAGTTCCCCTGCTGGCTCTGCAACAGAAGGGGTCGTGGGTCATCACTTGCATCTGAATGTGTCTCTTGACTCCACTGCTGCCCCGCCACACCCTGCTGCAACTTTCTGTGACTTGGTCAACAGCAGTGACCGTGGGCATCTCACTCCATCGGCTTTGGCAGCTGCGCACGCCTGAGCATGGCTGCAGTGTCAGACACTCATTGCCTGTTGAGCAGCCCTATTTGCAGAGAAAGCAGTCTACTGCATTACAGATGTTGAGCGCCTTGCAAACCCTTCTAGGGCGATGTTTCAGGTGCAGCTGCCACCTGGCTCCAAAGAGCTTGCCTGCACTGGGAGATGCGTATACACAGGCGTGAAATCTCACCTGCCTGTCACGTGCCCACTGCATATGGCTGTGCTGCAGTGTGGCTTCTGAGCGGCACCAGGGCAAGCCCGCGCGCAAGCGCAAGCGGGATGAGGACGCTGCAGAGGGTGACGTCGCCAGCTCTGATGAGGAGGCAGCAATTGGTGAGGGCTCCGATCACCTGCGGGCTGCACGTATCTCCCGCAATGTTGTTATGCTGAGCTGGCGAGCACAGCGAGTTATGCAATCCCAACATGAGGAGTGTCGATTGTCGTGGGCTGCAGTCATGGCTGCAGCGCGTAGACTTGGTGACCCAGGCAGGTTCCTCAGGCAGCAGCAAGGCTGATGGGTTGCTTGTTGAGCTGAATGGTGCTGATCAAACCCTGTATATTTATTTTTGAAAGCTGTCCTCGGGGGGACGACGATGCTGTGGAGATTGATGCTGCCGCCTTTGTTAGGAGGAAGCTGAGGCTGTTGAGCTGGTGCTTATTGTGCTGATTGTGGCAGCTTGCTCAGCTGACAATGCTGCACAGCAGAACCAGAACTGCTAAACGCTGCAGCCTGACCTCGCATGTGAGTCTTGCGCAGATGAAATCCTGGAGGGAGAGGAGGAGGAAGAAGCTCGAGGGGGCCAAGGCTACAGCTACGATGATCTCGCAGCTGCAATGGGTGGTGATGAGGATCTGCTGGACGATGGGGCCTCCAGTGAGGATGCCGAAGGTTAGTGCATGGAACCTGTGGCGTGGCCCATGGTAGTGCCTTCCTGTAGCGCTCAGCGGCCTGCCCTTATGCAAACCCCTGGGCAACCCTGGTCCCCCACAGCCGAGAGCAACTGGTGCCGCTGCTCAGCATCTGTTGCGCAGGCCCTGGTGTTGAGCGGCTCCTCACTGTCATTGTTGGTGCAGACACCACTGGTGAGCGGCAGGGCATCTGTCTTGTATGAGTGCACAGTCCCTCAGCGTGTGCTCTGTGCGTCTCTCAGGGTCAGATGTTGAAGAGGAGGTCGCTGCCGCTATGGCACTGGGGCAAGACAGCGATGAATTCTCTGTTAAGGACAGTTCCGAGGAGGACTCTGTGGCCTCCGGCGATGCAGGTGAGCTGCTCCATCATGGCGGGGTGCACAGCAGCTGTGCATATGAATGTCACCAGCCTGCTGGATCACAGTATTCAGGCTGCAAGGGGGCGGCGACAGGCTTACCTTGAGACTCTTTGGATGCATGGCCTCATGCCCATCTGGTGCAAGCCTGCTGGCGGATGCAGCAGGCTCGCAGCGGCCCTTGCCCGCCTTTGCTGAGGCTTTCCAGTTTGTGGCGTCCTGTAGCTTGACAGACTGTTTGAGATGTTGCCTGCTCTGATTTTTCCTTTCTCTACCCTGGTGCATAGGTAGACTGGCTTCTCTGGCACCATGCTGCTGTGACTGGAATGTTGAGCGGCTTGCACAGCAACATGGCGCCAGAGAAGCAAGTCAGCTCTGCACAATATCATAGCCACGTTGGGTCTTGAGGTTTTGCCATTTTTCAAGCTGAGGGACCATGTAGAGATTTGTGGCATTCTCCTGATGTGGAACTTTCTGACATTGTTCCAGGATCTGATGACAATGACAGTGAGGCTGACCTGAACCCTCTGGACCTTGCGCCTGCCACAGATTCTGATGAGGGAGACGGTAAGACCAGCTGCTGTGTTTCCCCCATACCTCCCCGTAACCTCGGGTCCCAAACTGAGCCATGCTCAATTGGAGCAGGCCTGCCAGACTTGCGCCTGGTGCCCATTGACACCAGTAAAGTCTTGAAGGCTGTTTACATATGGCAGGACCCTTTTGAGGTCAGATGCAACCTAGTCTGAGCAGAGGCACAGGTGCTCAGTGTGTGTCTGCCATGCACTGCAAACTCAGACGGTGTCTTTTCCGCGACCTGGCACAGTGTGTACTTGAGTCCCTTGTGTTGGACTGCAGCAATGTCACCTGGCTGGACGTGCTGTTATGTCCCTCCAAGCAAGTTCTGCAGAGCTTGCAAGTGACTGTGCTCCTGACTCTTGCAGTTGATGAGCATGGTTTGCCAGTGATTGGCAAAGATGATGACAGCGAGTCCGACGGGGAGGGCTGGGTGATGTATCAGGGCCCAAGCCAGCAGCCTGCTTCAGTACCCAGGCGCAGAAAGGCTCAGAGACCTGCAAAGGGCACAGGCGCTTTTGCCTCGGCAGACGATTTCCTCGACAAGATTGACCAGGACTGGGCTGCCACACCTGCTGACGATGACCTTGAAGCAGCTCCTGAGGAGGAAAAGCCAAATAGGGGTAAGCGCAAGCCAAAGCAGAAGGGGCTTTCAAAGCACAAAAATCAAATTCACTAGCAAGTACCTGAGTGATTCATGTCAAGTGTGCTGCCTGGAAATTGTTCAGTCCATGTTCATGTGGCCTGCTTCGGCCATCAAGGTCAGTGCATGAAACCAAGCATGTGAACAAACCACACATGCATCAACAAAATGACATAAATCCAAAGGGGGAGCCTGCACGGGAAAAGGGGGTGGGGGCTGCTCAGAATGGCAGATTATTCGCATTCTGCATTTTGTCTGTTCTCACTGATGGCCTGCATCTGTTTGAGCTGCTTTTTGTGACTTGTCAAGGCAGCCTGCACCTGTGCCCGCATCAACTCTTTGACTTTGACTGGGGTCTGCACAATGAGCTGCTGTGCAGACAAACTCGTGGCTACTTCAGCAGCCATTGCCGCTGCTGTGGCTACCACAGCAGGCGGCCAGGAGGGACTGGCAAGTCCAAAGATCACATGGGCTGCTCTCAAAGTAATGTGCTGACGCGCCACCTCATGACACTGAAGCATGGCCTGCAAGCAGAACCCGCAGGGGTCTAGTCAGGAAACTGGATGCAGGCTCGGGGTTGCCACAATGCTGGTTACTGCCAATAGCCTCCCAGGTGAGTGCATGTAGTGTCAGCATCACACCCGCAGCAGGCAGGCAGGAAGCAAATAGGGCACTCAAGCTGCTGCACCCACAGGAACTCCATTTGCAACGTGATGAGAAAGCCACAGCAGCAAGACCTCACATCCAGCAGGCTCTGCCAGCAGCGACCCTACAAAGCCTAAGGTGAATACTGGCTACTTTGTGGCCTTGGGGGCCTGCACAGCCAACAGCAGCAAGCGACACTCAGCAGCAGCTCACCTCAGGCAGGCACCTGACAGCAGCGGCACTGCCAGCGCGATCAAACTCTGCCTGGCCTGCTGAGGTCTTGGAGGCCTTAGCAGCGCTCAAGGCTGGTTCAAGCTCCTTCTCAACAGCTACCTTGACACAGGACTCCAGTGCCTGTGACCAGCTGGCCGCACAGGCATTCATTGCCAGTATGCCAGTTGCAAAGTCTAAGATCTCCTTTAGGCGCACCTGCACAGGGTACAGGCACCAGTTGGGTTTCATGCCCTCCAGTCAGCAAGCAGCAGCAGAAGCCTCCTTTGCTCCTCACCTGCTGCCCAGCCTCTTTGGCACCCACACACCTCAGTGCTTTTCGCGCCGCATGCATAGCAGCACCGCAAACCACCTCTGCTCTGCCCGACCGCGTCCGTAGTCACCCCAGTCGCACAGAAAGCAGCCCCACAAGCTCCTCACCTGCCCAGCAGGGCTGTACCTCTCCAGGAAGGCGCCCTGCAGCTTGAGCTTGACCGCGTCCTGGCAGCCTCGTGCCGCCTGCTGCAGGCTTGCGGGCACCGGCGCTGCCGCAGGAGCGTCCTGGAGGGTTGCCGCGCCAGCCGGGTTGATGCGCCGAGCCGGCCGCGGCGCCTGTCCCCTGGTGCCTTGAACAGCCTGCAGGCACTTGTGGCATGGCTTGTGCTGTTGTCAAGCGCCTGCGAACTGTGCCAGAAGATTTGCTTTTGAACCAGATCTGGGGGTGCCGGATGCGATGGGCGGCTTTCCTTCCTGCAGAGGTCAGGAAACAAGCTCCAGCTGTGGGCTGCACAGCTGCGCAGAGGGCTCACACACAACACACCACACGCTGAGGCAGTCACATCGATGGCAGGCATGGGCCAGCCTGCTGACCTGCAGAGTCTGGCGGGCTAGCTCCAGCCCGGGGCAGCACAGTCGCGCATAGCGGGCGTCTACCTCCGGCAGCTGGTCCCATTGCAAGTGGGTCAACTGCTGCTGCCATGCAGGCCCGTCAGACTCGGCCCCCAGGTGCGTGGCGGGGCAGCGCTGGAAATGAGCGTCCAGCACGCAGCGCAGGCACAGCAGGGGGTGCGCAAAGGCTGCGCTGCTCGGCCGCAGATGCTCCAGCTGCTGCAGGGCCAGCAGCCGGCGCTGCAGGCGGCGCATGGAGGGAGACCCCCTGGCGGCGGGGTCCCAGGGAAGGAAGCAGAGGTACCGCAGCAGCCAGGGCAAGGCCCAGCACAGGTGGGCAGGGGATGCCGCGGCTGCGGCCAGGTGGGCCTCTGCGTCCACCAGGGGCACCAGGATGCCGCTGGCGTCGCTAGGACCTGCAGACAGCAGGCAAACATAGCGGCTTGGTGCACTTGACAGCAGGGCAGGGCCCGACACAGGGCTCGTCCAGGCCTGCAGGGACCAGGCGGTTGGATGTTAATCTTGCTGTGCCCAGCCCCAGCGACCACACCTTCGTGTCACTGCTGAACACAGCGGGGCCAACATTTACTGAACTGCTCCCTGACGCCCCTGGCGAGCAGTGTGTACAGCTCTGCACTGCAGAAGATCAGCACAGGCCTGTGTGATTGCCTGCCGTTTGCAGGTCCCAGCGACAGCTGTTCACAGGCAGCAGGACCTGTACTGTTCAGGGTAATGTGGGTTGCCAATCTCAGCCAGCGGGGTGGCTCACCCGCCAGCCACACCGATGTAACACGAATTGCTGGACACGCCAGTGAGCGCACACTGAAAACCCAAGGATGCCAGCTGTGTTCGTCAACAGCCGTGGCCGGCCACCACACGCACCTGCTGAGGTGCCTACTGATGCTCTGCCCAGATCCTCAGTACCACCGGTAACTTAGTCAACTGAAGGGACTGGAGTACTGCAGTCCACACCTCAAGCACCCAGACAACTGCCTTAGTGGCATAGTCGCCCGTCGACAATCCTTAGCCAGGGTGCAGTCACCTGAGAAGCACTTTTCCTCAATGAAACCAAGACTGCAGGACTGGTGCTGGCATCTGTACTTTCACTGCGCCCATCCACCACACATGCAAGGCACTCACCTGGAGAGCCGCTCGTAAAGTTGAGGTAGCTCAGGAAGGTGGCGAGGGTGCATATTGCCATCAACCGCTCGCTGCGTGTGGCTGGGCTGCTGCTGCCGCCGGCGCCCTGGGCAGCGAGGCTGTTCAGCCTGGACAGCATGTGCCTGCAAGGGATGAGCACAGCAGGCTCAGCTGGAGGAGCATGCAACAGCAACCGAGACTGGGCGGAGCCATCCTACAGTGGCCCTCCCCTACAGTAGCGGTGTTTGACACTCATTCTTGGACACAGGAACAAGAAGAGGGAAAAAGAGACGTGGAGTGCATTGGCGCCAGTCAGTGAACAAAGCCCTGTGGTAGCTTCTGTCGAGCCTGCTCTGCCACGACATCATGCAGCACAACGCACAGTGCAATTACTATGCAAGCATGACGAAGCTGGACAATTGCTGCAATGCAGGACACAATTCAGTGCAAGATCCAGTGCAGATTTCAGTGCAGCAGATGATGTGACGGATGTACACAATCTGCTGCCTGCATTGTATTCTGCTAAGCAACATTACGAAAAACCCGGAAGCAGTGGTGTTTGACCTGCCTACCTGAGCAGCTGGACACCTCATGATTCTGCCAGCGGCCCCTCCTTGAGACGCAGCAGCAGAGAGTGCCGTGCAACTGACTGCACAGGTCGTGGGAGGGACACTGGCATGCGCCTGCAGGTTGGTGTCACAGCCGGTCCCTACCTTGTAATGCTGGCTTGCAGTCGGGAGCTGTCGGCTGCCTCCAGGAAGGCCACGAACAGATGCTGCGCCGCAGGGAACTCTGCCATCACCGCTGCGCTGCTGGCGGCGTCGTCCTGCATGACTTTGATGTGCAGGCCGCTGGCAGGGCCCCTGGCAGCTGGCCTGCCTGCATGCCAGGTGGCGGCTGCCTGCCCCTGGCTGGTCGCTGGGGACAGCACCGCAGGAGACCCCAGGCGCCCGCTGGCATGCAGCTGGCGCACACTGCTGGGCTGGCCCTGCAGGCACAGGTCAGCAGCAACCATGAGGCTCTGGCTTGCAAGCATGCCAGGTGGCAGCTGCCTGACCCGACTTAGAGCTTGAGTGAGCCCAGCCGCCTGCAGGCAGCCTCAGCAGCTACCAACGTGCTGCAAAATGTCTGCATGCCAGTTGGCTGCTGCCTGACCCTAGCTGATGCCTGGGGCGGCTCCCGGCCCCCCGCTGGAATGCGGTTTGCCACATGCTGCCTACAGACAGAGATCAGGAATTGCCTGGGGTGTCGCGTCCTGCAGCTGCTGCTGATCGCTGATTCTGCAGGAACGCTTCAGCAGCAGCAGTGATTGATCCGGTCCTTTCTGTCATGCAGCTGCTAAGCATTGCTGCTTTTGCAGGAAGGCATCAGCAGCAGCAGTGATTGATCTGGTCCCTTCTGTCATGCAGCTGCTAAGCATTGCTAGGCTTGCAGGAAGGCATCAGCAGCACTACTGACAAATGTGGGCCCTGCAGCTGGTGCACAGAGCTGGGTCCGCGGGCAACAGCAGCATTGGAAGCGTCTGGGCGTCCTGCTTCATGTAGCTGCGGCACACTGCTAGTCCTGTGCCTCCAGCAAAAGCCTGCAGCTGTGATGCAGTCCACCTGAAGGCGCTGTTCTGGCTGTTGGAAAGGGACATGTCATGCAAAGCTGGGCAGTAACAGCCCAGCAGCAGCTGGAAGTAACACCTGCCCTGTGACCCATAGAAGGTGCTGCAAGGAAAGTTGGCAGGGCCACCTCGTCACACAGCCTCACACAACTACAGATGCAGAGGCAATCTTCCCCAGCTGGGACTCGCCTGCAGACGCTGATTCAGCTGCTGGAAGCGGGACACGTCCTGCTGGGCCAGTCTGCCCAGTTCCTCGTCCAGGACGGCCTCCCCAGTGGCAGCCGCCTGGAGCACTGCGGCGGTGAACAGCTCGGCGAAGGCGCCGTAGTTGTCTCGCAGCAGGCCCTGCAGGAAGGGCTGCGCATGCTGGCGCATGAAGGTGAGCGTCGCCTCGCAGTGCCCTGCAGCCAGGGGCCAGGGCTGGGACATGTGCCCTGAGGTCATAGGGGGGCAGTGTTGGGGCAGCATCAATGCACCACACACCTGGCCTCTGGCTGCAGGGCAGGCTGAGGCAACTCAGGCCGTCCAGTGCCACCGCTTGCTGCACTGTCATTGCAACACATGCAGGGTGCACACAGCTGTAAGGGGCCTCAGCCCTCACACAATCCTGGCCCGGAGTGAAGGGGCCAATGCAGCTGGGTACCTCTTTGCACACCTGCAATCAATGCAGTGACAGTGCAGTAATTGCCTCTGAGGCGATTGCCTCTGCATGCCCCAACAGCCAAGGGCCAGGGTTGGGGACAGCTGCATGAGGACCAGGGCGCCCTGCAATGACTGAACCCTGCAATAGTGCAGCAGAATGTGGCGCAGGACGGCCCTTGTTCCCTCAGCGTCTCGTGTTAGTATATTGTGCGACATGGTCAAGCTTCAGGGTACAGGGTTTAGGGTTGTACACGAGTGCTAAGGCAGCCGAGAGGGACTCCTGGAGCAGGTGCACACAGAGCCTGCCATGGCCAGATGACGCATCAGCAGGCGGCGCGCCAACACCGTCAGAGGTGCAGGTACTCTGCATTGCCTGGGGGCAGCACATTGCATTGCTGTAGACTGCAGCCCTTGTGTTGACGGGCTGAATCTGCTTCCGAAAATGCGAGTGCTCTGCCTGCCAGCCGCACACAAGGCTCAAGCATGCTTTCGCTTGCAGAATGCTTGCCTGCTGCGGAGGCCGGCGCGTAAAGAGCCCCTGGTCCTGACCCCAGGACGCTGCCCTGCTGGGCAGCAGCTCTGCGCATCAGGTGGTGCCACTCGTCCCTGCACCGTTCCCGGTTGCTTATGAGTCTCTGCTCCTCCTGCAGGAGGGTGGGGCTTCAATCTTGACATAGAGGGTTGCCACGCCTTGCCGTAAAGCTGGAAGCCATGCTGGCCCTGGCAGCGCCAGCAGGCTGCTGAAAACTGGGCAAACCTGCTGGAACAGGTATGACCTCCGCAGCAGGCAATGCTGGTGACTCCAAGCTTGCCGCATGTATCTCTGTCACATGACAGCCCCCCCGGTCAGGAGGCTCTGGACTCCAGACTGGGTGCCAATGCCTTGGAAAGCAGTGCTGGTGAGTGCCTGTGCCCCTACAGGACCGTGCAGGTGCTGATGGGTGCCAGCGCCCTCTCAGCAAAGTGCTGATGCTTTTCACACAACAGAGCTGCCAGAGTTCTCTTATAGGCCGCAAACTGACCTGAGATCTCAAGGCCTGGCCACTGCTCAGCATTGTGCTCGCCCCAAACAAGCTGCCAGAACCATGCGCCAGCTGCTGCAGGCCCCGGGTGTGGTGGTGCTGGGTAGCATGAGCCGCTCTCATTGCTGACTGCACTGTTCCCAGCAGCTCTGGTGACTGCTGTTGAAGAGGGTGGCTGTCTGCAAGAGCCTCCAACAATGGCAGACTGAGCGCTTGCACGAGGCGGCCTGCAACAGCAACAGCAGGCTGCAGCGCATCCCCTGTACTGGACACATACTCTCAGTGCTGGGGCACTGTCAGTTGTAGAAGGCAGCCGCAACTTGTCACTTCCAGCATACATTGAATGGCACTGCATGCACACCTCCCTACAGGCACAGCGCTGAATGTGCAAGATGCACCTTGTGCTGCCAGACAGCGCTGCCGCCTCCTCTCTCAGGCCTAGTGGCTCACCTGTGTGCTGCAGCACTCTGCAGGCATAGGCTGCTGCCTGCCGGCCACTGCTCAGCAAAGCAGTGGCAAACGCTCCTTCAGATGGCATGTTGCAGACTACTGCCTGGGGCACTGTGAGCAGCTGCACCACTATGTCCAGCTCTGCTTCGAAGCAGATCGTGCTGGATGAGGCTAAGACTGTGCCATGCAGCTCTGCCAGGCGTGCAGACTGCGCCGGCAACACAGCTTCCTTCCTGTCAAGGTCAGGCTGAGCTGCAGGGGCAGGAGTTGACTGGGGCTCTGCGCCAGCTGCAGTGCTCGTGGCAGCCTGGGGACCTGCAGGAGTCACAGACTGTGCCTCTGCTGCAACCGCTGGCGCCCGCACAATCTGCTCCGCATGGTGGTGCGCCACTAAATTCAGGTTCAGTGGCATCAGGCTGGCCACTGCAGCCTCTGGCGGTGTGCCCATTCTGCCTAGGACACGCCCACAGCCAGTCTCTGCATGCAGTTGGAAGCAGCACTTGCGGCAGTGAGGCCTGCAGTAGGATAGTGGCCAAGGTTGCACCGACAATTGCACCCAGTGCACGCAGGCCATTTGGCGCAGAACCACTGCTGCCCCAGCGCTGCTCATCAAGGCATTGCTATCTACGCTACACGCCAAGTTGTGACCAGCACTGTTCACATCAGCACATAAAACTGTGAATTCTGAAACTACAGTGCTGGTCAGATGGAGCAGCAGGCAGAGACTTGCCCACCTGTGCTAGGTTGTACACCTGGAGAGTGCACTGACCAGGCTGCCTCTGAGGAGCGGGGAGTGGCCCAAGCCGTGCAATTGCTGCCAGACTGAGAGGCTGGCGTGGCTGGAGACCCTACGTGATAACATGCGGCTCCTCAGCATCAGGCCAGAATGGGCGCAATAGCTGTGCTTTGCTTGCTGACTTGCCAAGTATGCACAGTGTTATGCTGCAGCTGCCTGGTTGTCAGACATGAGTAGTGTTTGAAATGCTTGCCTGCCTGTCATGCCTGCTGGTGTGCACAATGAAAATGTTGCAAGCAGAGCATTCAGATGCCCCAGTGTGCTATGCCTGCCGGCTTGTCAGGTGTGGCCTGTGCTTGCAAGCCTGTCATGCATGGGCATCACCATGCAAGTCACTTGCAGCACACAACTTGGCAGATGCACAGGAATGGTGCAATTGCATGCACACCTTGCCCATGCCGCGTTGCAGGCGTGGAGTCTGCAGGGACGCTCAGGCCTGGTGCTGCCGATGCAGCCACCGCGGGCGCAACAGGGCTGGCCACAATACGCTTGCCCTTCTTTCTGCGCCCTGACTTGGATGCCGCTCCTGACATGGGTGTTTCAGGGCTGTCCACCACCAGTCGCCTTTCCAATGCTGCAGCCATGGAAGCCTCTGACCCCATAGCTGGGCTACCCTGCTGCCTGGAGCCCCTGGCGCTGTGTGTCAGCAGCTGCTCCAGTGGAAGGATTGTCGTGGCGCTGGCGGACACTTGGGGGCTGGGAGAGCGGCGCCTTGCCCGAGCACTTTGCTGGGCAGAACTGGGGTCGCTGGGTGCAGACGCAGCACTTGCTCCAAGCTGTGACCCTGGCTGATGCACGACTTCAACAGACTGAGGCGTTCGGGGGTCCAATGTGTGCTGGGGTTGCCTGAGGCGTGAAGAAGGCTGAGGCGTGGCATGCTGAGCAAGAGCTGCCCAGGCCTGTTGGCCTGTGCTCACACTGTGAACAGGGATGTGTTGGTGCACAGCTCCTCCTCCATTCAATGCAGCTGCCCAGCCCTGCTTGCCTGCGCTTCCAGCCAAGCTGGGGGCCTGCTGGTGCGCTGCGCCAGGTGCGTCAAGGAACACCCTCGACGTGGGGGTGCTTGGTGTGCCTGGCGGCTGGCGGGAGGCATCAGCCCAGCTTTTGTCGGCCAGGGGCCTTTTGCTGCCTTCTTGGTACGGCAGCTTGGCGGGCCCTGGTTCCCGCAGCCCAAAGGGTGAAGCAGTGAGTGCATCTGAACTAGCGGCAGGGACTTGCTGGGCATTCACAAAGCTGGCGTCCACGCGAGCAGCCAGCAGCTTGCTGGGCGCAATCTTGCGCCGCAGCGCCATTTGAGCTGTGTCTGAGCATGCTGAGGCAGCTGGCACGGCACTGAGCCTCTGGCCAAAGGACTCCTGCAGTAAGGTTAGCAGCATGTTTGTGCTGATGTGGAAAGATGTGACAAAATGTTCGGCTGCAGACTATGCTGATGTGCACCAGTTGATCTGGGTGCGCACCAAGCTGATCCGCAAGCAGGACCTGTGATTTTGGAGGGAAGATGAAGGCAGGGCAGAGGGGCACTGCGGCGCAGAGCATGCTCACCTCCACTTCTGACAGAGGCGGAAAGGCAGAGCTGTCAAGGAGCTGCAATCCTTGTCTGCCCCTCTCTGGCTTTGTCTGTTGCTTGTTTGCACTGGTGAGCGACTGTGGTGCTTCTGTTGCATTTGCAGCCTGGTCTGCTGCTACAAATAGAGCAGCTGCCTCAGATCGGATCAGACTAAGGACTTCCTCACACAGAAGGTGTGCATGCTCGAATCCTTGCAGTGAATCTGAGGCTTGCTCTACTCGTTGGCCTGCAAGCCATCTCTTGGCCTCCTGTGTGGCGCGGCTGCTCTCTAGCAGCTGCAGAAGGGCCTCAGCTTGCATGCGGGTTGGCATGCGATTGTTTCTCTTCTTGGGAAGGAAAGTGCAGCGCTAAGGAAGGGATTACCAATCTCAGGCTGAGAACCACTGCACAGGCAGGAGCTGACTGCAGCTGAAAAACTTGAGACCGTTGCCGTTGACAGTTGCCTTTGCCCTTGCTGCTCCCACGAAACATAGCTTCGTTGATTGACTGACTTCCACAGGAAGCAATCTGCATTTGCTCAGCTCAGCCACTGGCAGACAGCTCCATCTCCGCGTTGTACTGGCATCAGCTGGAAAACATGCAGACGGACTCAGGCAGCACCAATTTTCGCAAGCTGGTCAAGACACGCCTCATGGTGAGCTTTGTCTTGTCCTCTCTGCTGCAAGGAACCGTAGCTGCTGTTGCTTTTGTCAAAAGTTGTTAAGTAGGAGGTACACGAACACTACATGGGCAATGGCAAAGTCTGCTGCATCTGGCATGCCTGGGGCTTGCCCGGCATGCTGGCAGGCGCAGCACAATTATGCAGTCAATGAGCTGGGCCACACACTTTTACAGAGCAGTTTGGCTGACCCCTGCAGCATGCTGAGACCCATTAAGCTGGCTGTGTCTGCATCAAGCCACAGGCCCAGTCAGGCTCAATGCAGCTCTGCTGAGACTTGAGCTGGCTGCCTGCAATCAACTTTTGACATCAAGTCAGACACTGAGTTGTTCCAGCAAAACCAAGCTGGCTGTGGTTGAAGTGAGGCACAGGCCAGATCAGGTGCCGACCGCTGCTTGCAGGATGAGATGCTGGGTGGTGCCAAGGATACGGGGGGGGTGGAATGGAGCGTGCTCATTCTGGACCCCTTTACCACCAAAATCATGTCCAATGCCTGCCGGATATCTGAGATTCTGGACTACGGCGTCTCATGTGAGCAGCCAAATGCCGCTGTCTGACCCCACAAAGGCGTCAGGCTGCACAATCACTGCTGTGGGGATAGCAGATTGTTTGTATCGGTAGTCAGGTCCGCGCACATGGCCACTGGGCCTTTTCGGGGCCCTGCAGCAGGGCCGTGCAGGTGCACCGCACAGGAGGCTCGTTGGTCACCTCTAGTCACACATGCACTCAAAGGCCTGCTCTTTGGCGTGGACTGGGCCTGCACCTGGGAGCATGTACTGACATTACCTGCACAGAATCTCCACTGGCAGGACCTACATACCTTACTGGACCAGCAGGGTGACAAAGAGGCACATGCATGGATGTCTGCTCGTCGGCTCAGGCTGTCCCTGCAGGGTTGGGGTCCTCGCACAGGAAGCGAGCCCATGATCTCTCCAGCACAAGCGGCCTTGGTCAGACCTGTTGCTCGGCCCTCCAAAGGAGGAGGGCATCTGTGAAACAAGCAAGCTCGTAAGCTCCCCCATGCACAGCAACTGGTCTGCCCTGCAGTGGTTGAGGACATTCGCAAGAAGCGCGAGGCCATGAGCTCCCAGGCAGGCATCTACTTCATCACTCCCACAGACGCCGCGGTGCAGCGCATGCTGGAGGACTGGGACTCGAGACCCCAGTACAAGGCAGCCCACATCTTCTTCTCGTCCAAGGTGTCGGGCGCCCAGCTGCAAAGCATACGCAACAAGCCCCTGCTCACGCAGCGGCTGCGCTCCCTCAAAGAGGTGAGCAGTGTGGCTGACAATGCCAAGGCATGCTGCAAAGCATCAATGAGCTGCACCTTATCAAGAGGCAAGCAGTGTGGTGAACACTGCATGCCCAACAATAATGTAGAGCACAACAAGAGGAACTTGGCATTCCCCAGCAGCCAGCGGCCACAGCTAGGTACTTAGTGACAGGCATGCTCAGACTGCGGGGTCCACATTGCTCACACATATCCAGGTGCACAGCAGCCTTGACACTTGGGTCATGCCACCTGACAGCAGCATGCCTGCCTGCGCTGCAGGTCAATCTGGAGCTGCTGACCATAGACAAGAGGACGTTCGTGACAGACCACGAGAGAGCGCTGCAGTCGCTCTTCGGTGAGAACAGCGACTCCAGCCCCCAGTTCCGGGGCGACATCAGCAGCATAGCAGCGCGCCTGGCAACAGTTTTTGCATCCCTGAAGGTGGGTGCTGCACTTGCAGATGCCAACCCTCGTTCTGCCTGGAGGCCACAAGGCAGCACAGCCAGGTACCCAGCACTTTGTGTTTGCATCCTTGTGAGGTGTGCACAGCAATGTCATGAAGCTCTGATGCATGGAGATGCATCTGGCCTCATGGGCACAACGCGAGCTGTGCAATGCCCAGCCTGTGCTGCAACCATAACCACTATCAGGTGGCCACTGTCTTGCTCGACTCCGGCAGGTGTGGACCTGCAATGCCAGCAGGTCACGTACCTGCCGTCCACCTGGGACCAATGGGACCAGCCTTTGTGCTTGGCTTGGCTACTGCAAAGCATGGACGCATGACAGGCGCGCTGTGTAGCAGTTCTTGTTGGTCAGCATGGCAAGCCACCAAAGGAAAAATGCCTGGAGTGGCTGGTAACATAGCCTTGGCAGTGCAAAGTACAAGACCCACCACAAGGTGCACTGTGCAGGAGCTTCCGTCTGTCAGGTTCCGCGCTGCCAAGCCGCCAGAGGATGCCTCTGCGGGGCTGGAGGGGCGGGCGCTGGTGGCTCAGAAGATTGCTGTAGAGCTGAACGAGCGCCTCAGCATCATGTCACGTAACCAGCAGCTGCCCACAGCAGAGACCTGCGAGCTCATCATCTTTGACAGGTAGGCTAGACATGTAGGGCTTGCCACAGTCGTTACATGTAAACACCCGGGCTGGGCGTGCCAGGCTCGGCCAAGCACCAAGTTGCACAGCGCCTTCTTGCTGCCAGCCCTTGTGGCAGAACGCCGGGCGGTAGTCAACACCCTGCCCATTGCACAACTGCTGTGTGCAATTGCCAATGCCTTGGTGCCAGCTCAAGATATCAAGGCAGGCCTTGATACAGGAGGCTGCAGCTGTTGACTGCATCAAGGCATGATTGGCAGCCCAGGTCTTCTGATGGCTGTTGTGGCGCCTGTTTAGCCGCATCAAGATGCCCAGCCACAAGGTTGCACCAAGCTGGACATGGCTGATGATTCGTGCTTGGCAGGCAGCCCAGAAGAACACATATCCCTTTGGCAGGGGGGACTGAAGTCAGTGGCAACCCTGCAGGCCCTTCCTGCAGAGGGCCTGCCCCTGTGGCACCTGTAACCCCTGAGTGCTGCTTTGCAGTGTATCTTGCCATGCTGTCTCCCAACAGATCAGTGGTTCCTGCAGCCAGATGCGTGCTGCCCTTCCTGCAGAGGTTTTGACCCTGTTGCGCCTGTCATCCACGAGTGGACGTATGAGGCCATGGCTTATGACCTGCTGGGGCTGGAGAGCGATGTGTTCAGATATGATGTAGAGACACAAGCAGGTCAGGCCTCCTGCCTGTAAATGGGACATGAGCTGACAGCTAGTTTGAAGATGAGGAATTCATCCGAAGTCCAGCAGGTCACCTCACCTGCTTGAATGTGACGCAGAAAATCTGGGGTGTCATGTCATGTTGAGCTACTGGCAGCCTGTTTGCATGCACGTGTGCTGCTGCATTGAGTATGTGTCCTGCCTCTTTGCTGGAGCCTGATGCAGCACTAGGTAAATGCAGCACCTTGCCCCAGGCACCTTCTGTAGTGTGCTGCCTGCTGTCAGTCAGAGCTACCCTGTTACAACTGTCACAAGTGACAGGTTGTCTGAATCGTGGCTGTTTGTCTTCATGTCAGGATCAGCATTGGTGTCTGCTCAAGTTTTGGCATTGGATAAGATGGGCTGCACCTTTGCCCTGCCCTGCCAAGCCCTGCTCTCCCTGCAGGGATGGTGGGTAGGGAAGACAGAGCTTCTGCTTCACTTTCTGTGCTTTTGCCTGATCAGTTGAGGCATGTTCCAGCCCTGCTTGCTGTGAACGCAAGAGAATCTGAAGGAGATCTCTGGCAGCTGCGCCAATGATGCATGCTGCATTATGCTGCACGCGCTGCATGCCCTTGTTTGGCCACCCAGCAGGTGAGCAGAATACAAGGCTGCCTCAACCCAGGAATGACATTGCATTGCGGTGTCAGCTGCAGCTGCTTCACCCTCTGTGCAGTGCATCTCCGTGCCTTGCAGGCAAAGTGGAGAAGCAGGAGCACTTGCAGGGTGCCTGCTGAACAGTACGCACTGAGCATGAAT
Organism: Asterochloris erici; assembly: GCA_019693375.1. Taxonomy (NCBI): domain Eukaryota; kingdom Viridiplantae; phylum Chlorophyta; class Trebouxiophyceae; order Trebouxiales; family Trebouxiaceae; genus Asterochloris; species Asterochloris erici. The sequence continues at coordinate 83,878 of JAAMXJ010000235.1, forward strand.
GCAGCGCCCTTGCCTTAGCGACTTCAGGTGTTGCTGTGCAGGCAAGATGGAGAAGAAGGAGCACCTTCTGGCAGAGACAGATGAGATGTGGGTGTCCTTGCGGCACAAGCACTTTGCAGAGGCCACCCAGGAGATCACGCGCATGCTGGACGATTTCCGTCAAAAGAATAAGGCAGCTGCCTACAAGGGGGGCAACGATGGCGGGGGCCTGGACATGCGCAACATGCGCAACCTGGTGTCCTCACTGCCCCAGTACAGGTCAGCTTAGGGTCCAGGGTGCCTCCCAAATGCAACCGTTGCAGACTCTCTGCACAGGGCTTCGGCAAAGTCAGGCAGGTTGAGCATGCCACCTGCTGCCCTCACATCCCAGCACAGGTCAGCTTGAATCCAGGGTGCTTCCCTAATGCGACCGCTGCAGACTCTCTGCACAGGGGTTGGGCAAAGGCAGGTAGAGCATGCCACCTGCTGCCCTTACCTCCCAGCGCAGTTGGGCAGGGACAGCCTGCGCCTCCTGGGCCTGGTCTGTGACTCTTCGGGGCAGGTCCTCTGCATTCAGGACTTCAGCAAAAGCAGGATGTCCTCACTGCCCCAGTACTGCTTGGCATGATGCAAGCTGCCTCCTGGCAACCCACATGGATGGACATGATGCTGGCTGCATCTTGGCCCTCACTTCTGTTGGGGCAGGTGCCCGTGCCTTGCACACACAGGATTGTGTGTTGTCCCAGGCAGCACGCACAAGCAAGCGCACGCTTACGGTCAAGGTGGTTGCTACATATCGTGCAAATTCTATGGAGTCTCAAAGAGAATGCGCATTGTATGCACTTCTGTGATCACAGCTTCAAGCGAGACTTCAGAGACTGGGGCAAGGTGGGTGCTGGCATCCTCTCTGCCTGAGCGCGGGCTGCGAAAGGAGAGGTGCGTACCGCTCTGTTGGCAGGAACAAGTCACGGTGCACAGCATGCTTGGCAACATCACATGAATAAGCAGGCCTGCTGCCCTTGAAGTCAGAGGGGGATGACATTGAGCTGCGGGGCATGCAACAGCTTGTGTGTCCCTGCCCCAGTGCAAGCTGGCAGCTGGGACCAGGTTGGCAGATGCTTCAGTTAATGTTGTTCTGAGCACAAGCCCTCAGGCAATGTTTGGCAGAAATTCAGTACCATCTGCCAGTACATTGCCATATGGCACGTCCAGTGGGCTTGCAGCTCCTGCCTCGTGTAGCTTTGAAGAGATGATGCACCATGGAGTGCTTGCCTGGAGGTGTTGCTATAGTGCTGGCTCCAGCACAGCCGCAAAGTCTCTCAAGCTCCCTTCTCTGCACTGCCTCTTGTCCATCCCCTGCATGGACATCTTTCCCACCTGACTCCATGGACGAGGACGGCAGTGTCACAGATCAGTCAAGGGACTGCCAGTAATGCAAAATGACCCCTCTGTCCTGCCCGACCACCCCCACCATGCCCCCTGCAGGGAGCAGCTGTCACAGCTGTCTGTGCACGTGGAGATCGCCAGCAAGATCAACAGGATCATTGAGGAGAAGAACCTTACAGAGCTGGGCAAGCTGGAGCAGGACCTCGTCTTTGGGGACGCCACCTCCAAGGAAGTCATCACATACCTAAGCGCCAACCAGAACCTGTTGCCGGAGGACAAGGTGGGGCCCTGCTTGACATGTTGGGAGAAGGGATCACCATCGGGTGAAAAGGGGGCACGAATCAGAGGATGCAGCACCCAGCCATTGTGAGGGACAGCCAGGGTGACGCGGGAGGCTCGCCTTGAGGGGCAGTCCTCACAGACCTCAGCCCCATTGTTTGAGCACAAGTGTGTTTCTGGATTGACTGAAGTTCCATCGGTTGCTTAAGGGGCACATGGTTCAAGAGCCCAGCAGGGGTTTGGCCCCCCAGCCCCCCTCCTGACGACCCTGCCCCGCCAGGGTAGCTCTGCACTCAGCTGCAACCTGTTGTCAGGCAGAGACAGGGAGGTGCCATGTCTGACACCAGTCAAGTTTTCCAAATTCCAAAACAAGGATCTGGCACATTCTTCTCAATTACTGGGTGCTGCCTGTGTGCCTGTTGATATCCCACTGCATGACCTGCCCAGAGCAGATGGACTTGTCACCAATGCAGCAACGAATTCAGCTGCACCACAAAAGACGCTTGAGCTTCCCCCGCAGGGGGAGGGGCCAGCCCTTCATTCAGACTGTGTTTTGTAAAAAAGCCTCCATCATTGTAGACTGGGGTCTGCTGCAGGTGCGCCTGCTGATGTGCTACTGTGCGACCCACCCTGAGAAGATGGACGCTACCAAGCAGATGCAGTGGCAGAAGCTGGCCAAGCTGACTGACATGGACATGAACACCATCACCAACCTTGAGTTCCTGGGCGTCCCTGTGCGCAAGCGGGGCAAGGCCAGCTCCAGCCTGACCTTTGGGCGCAAACGCAAGCGCGCTGTGCGCAAGGTGAAGTGCCTGACTTTGCCTTCTGTGCCCGTGTATGCAGTCCTCCGGGGTTGTGGCTCCTGAGCTTTGACAACCATCAGCAGCTGGCAGCCTCACCCCTGGCCGCAGGCGCAGGTAGGCTGTGCGCCAGGTGAGTTGCCAGCTGCCTCACCAGCATGCATGTTGGTGCTTGTCGACGTGGTTGTTGCATGTGTCAGCATGCATGCGTGGTCAAGAGACGCATGGCCCCGTCCGCCCTGACCTCTGGGCACCAGCGCCCTCTCGATTTGGTGGACACCTCTGCCTGGATAATGTGTAGACCCTCAATGGCTGGCTGCACAGGAGCGTGCTAGCCCGAGCAGCAGTGTGCTCTGCCATGCACCAGCTCCCCTGTGCCTGCAGGAGCGGGGGGCAGGCGAGGACGAGCAGCAGTGGGCCCTGTCGCGGTTCACGCCCCTGATGCAGGACGTGCTGGAAGACATGGCGGCCAACCGCCTGTCCACAGACGAGTTCCCCTATGTCCGCCCACCCTCTGCCGACCCCTGTGAGTCTGTGTTCCGCAGCTCATGCCTGCACAAACATCAGCGCCTGCCCGCCACCAACGCTCTCTGCACGCCTGTTCAGCTGCTGCACACATCAGCGCCTGCCCGCCGCCCGCAATCTCTGCCCGCCTGTTCATCTGCCGCACACTTCAGCTGGCATGGAGACCAGATCTTGCTGGTATCTGCCTAAACATTACAATGCTGGTGTGGTCGTGGTCTGCTGACAGCACACATCGCCATCTTGCTGACAGAACATGGGGAACACTGCCTTGTCTCTTCAACTTGGCTGCCCTGAAACCCCTTCCACAAGCAACCCCTAGGAGCTTTTGCTACATGTTGCCAGCAAACAGGGTATGCACGGGGGATATAGCTTGCTAGCGGCTTCTCTGCAGGATCTGCCTGAAGCAGCGCGTCTGTTGGAGTGGACGCCGTGACCCCTCTGCACTGTGCTCTCACGCCTTGCAGCCTGGTACTAAGCGCAGTTCAAGACCCTGAGACTCAAAGCTGCAATGCTTGGCAGGCGTCTGACCATACACCATGCCCTGCTTGCAGCGTTGTCGACGTATGTGCCAGGTGGCAAGGGAGCCAGCGTGAGGAGCAACCGGTCGGCCATGAGCTGGACAAAGAAGGCAGCCCAGGGACGGGCGCAGGAGGAGCCAGTCACCCCCAGGGTGAGCCTGCTGAGCTATGCCTGAGGCAGTTGCCTGAGGAGGGGCCATTCAAGCCGGTCACTCCTGTGGTGAAGTCACAGACCCCTGCAGCAAGACAAGGGCTGTGAGCAGACGAGCTGGCAAGTGTCCCTTCTGGGGTGCCTACACACCTGTGAAGTCTCTGCTGCAAGATGACGACATGTCTGTCATTTTTGCAATGGGTGGAGGCATTGCTTTGAACAAGTGAGCCTGCATTTGACTCCTTGTTGTATTGTTGTTGAAAGGTGCCAGCGGTACTGTCAAGGTCCCATGCAACTGTACATCAGCTTGGAGTTGGTCAACCCCCAGGTGGAGCCCACAGACCTCTGGGGGTCCCTGCTGCCAGATGAAGGGTTGTGAGTGGTTTCCTGCTGCAGGTGGAGCCAGCCTTACTGCTGGTGAGGCTGACGATCTGTTTGTGGTGCTTGCTGCCCACTGAGGGGCTGCCAACGGTCATTATTGCAGCCAGGAGCAAGAGTGTGACTCTCCATTCCCCTTCATGTCTGTAGGGCAAACGCATGATCGCGTTTGTGGTGGGCGGTGTGACTCGCAGCGAGATGCGGGTGGCTCACAAGCTGACAGCTCGCACGGGCCGGGAAGTGCTGCTGGGGGGGACCACCGTAGACAACCCATCAACCTTCTTGCGGCGGCTGCAGGTCAGCACTCTCACAGTTGCCTGGAGATGGGGTTGCATGTGCTTGTGCCCTAGTAGCAGTGGCATGGCACCAGTCCTGTGGTGGTCGCCCCCAACCCAGCAGTGGGCGGCTGACCGTGTCATCCTGTGGGCGCTCTGATCTGGTCATCTGCAACCAAATGTGTGCATGAGTTGCCAGGTAGCAGAAAGCAGCATGCATATTGTCCTGGTCCCTGCCATGATGCTTTTGAGCTCCCCAGCCTCAACTGTTGAAAGTTGCCTGCAGGGTCTTGGATCTTTAGATCAAGTGGCACTGGAGATTGATGGTGAAGGCGCTGGCTCAGGCTCGCTTTACTGAGCGCACTGACCCGAGATGTTAGGCTAGATTGTTATGACCGCTCCTTTCCTGCTGTTCAGAGTGTTAAAAGGCTCAGGCTGAGAAGTTTGCAGGGCCTTAGCAACAGATGAAATACACGCACTGACTGACTTAACATTGCAACATTCGTGCACCAGCCGCCTCATAAGAGCAGCATTGCTGAGCCACCATCGAGTCCAGCTAATTCCAGGCAAATTGTTTTGTATATGCATGGGGAGCAGTGGCTGCCAGTGTGACAAGCCAGAATTGCAGGAGCTGCAGCCTTGGGGTGGCCAACGATGACAGTGGCCTCGGCAGGGGATTGCTACAAATCCTATGAGTGAATAATCCGAGCAGGCTCAGCTTCACTAGCTAGCTCTATATGGGAGGTTCTGACTGCCAGGTTGCCTGCTGCAAAGTGTAAGATGCTAGGCCGTTGTGAGCCTGCAGGAGCATGGCGGTAGATGGTACTTTGATGTGATATGATAATCACATGTTCAACACCTGAAGCAAGCATGAGACAATTTGCCAAGTCACCCTGCTCCTCGGCAGCAACAAAGCCTGGCTGTACCCAGTTTTCTGTCCTGAGAATCATCTTGGACAGCTTACATTCATGTCTTTGCCTTGGTGATGATCTGTACATGGTATGGGACACACACATATGGGACGCACACAAAGTTGGACAGTCATCTTGACATATTTCGCAGCAGAGATTGTGGCATTGAAAAGCTCAGCTGGTTTGAAGTACTTTGGAGAATGTTGCAACACTGGACCTAATGTGCGTCAAATGCATTAACAGACAGGGGCAGGCTTTCGATAGATCTTGTCTTCAGTGTGCAGTTAGCCGCGGTTGTCCAGCTCTGGCACGCCGCTTTGGCGGTCTGCATAGGCTGCCTGAAAGCTAGGCCGAAGCTGCCAGCGCTTCCAATAAGCATCCAGATGCTCGAAACGCTCATCCAGCGGGGTGGCGTTGAGCGGGTACTTGGAAAAGGCGATTGCAGCTGCCAGCGTCATGTCTGAGAAGGTTGGCTCGGCCCCCCCAAGCAGCCAGTCGCGTCCGTCTGAGAGATGCTGGTTGACCAGGCCCGCATGCGCAAGCGCCTGCTTTCGGGTATGCTCACCCCATGCGGGGTTGGACGTCAGCTCGAGCTTTGGTCCAAGCCCTTGGTGCAGCACATGGAAGGCTGTGACGATCCCATAGAGAATGTGCACCCAGATGCGGTTGTTCCACATGGTGTCGAGACCCTGCTGCAATGGGTCTTCGCCCATTATCTTCCGCCCTGGGTAGGCTTGGTCGAGGTACCGGGCGATGGCGTCGGTCTCGGCAAGATAGCCGCCGTCTGCCAGCTGAAGGGTCGGTGTCTCGCCCCACGGGTTCATCTTCAGGTGCTTCCACTGCCGCTGCTCGCCGACGGGACTCATGTCATAGATGCGCTCCTCAAACTGATTGGCAATGCCTTTTTCGTGCATGAAGAGACGCAGGCGCTGCGGGTTGGGGAACGACGATGGCGATGTGAACAGGCGGGGTTTGGCGGTCATGAACCCCTGTAGCAGGAGAGAAGTGGAATTGGGAGGAACACACAAGCTGCGGAAGTGAAAGCCGGGTTAGGTTCCTCACCAGAAGCACAAACCAGGCTACAAACCTATGTGATGCCCGCACGCACATAGATATCCACAGCTTGAGACAGAAAATGCCCACACGGCTGGAACAAAGCAGGCAGAGGAAGCGAGTTACTTCCAAGCGGGTTGGCTATCATCGTGGAGCCAGACCTACTGCTGATGAGCAGAGATGCAAGCGTGCAATGGACCACAGGCAGGTCTACACGGGACAAATATGCAGGCACACCGCCAGGATCATGCCCTGACGCTAGGCCCTTCTTGGCCAGATGTGTGCCATTGAAATGCACAGCAGGTCTCACCTTCTGGGTTTAATGGAGTTTGCATGACTGCTGGACTGGACCTCAATCAGAAGGCCACAGGCACGGCATCCCACGAGGAGCCCATCCCAATAGCATACCTGACTGCTAGTGGGCCCTATTCTGGAGTGCAGGCATATTGAGGTCCCCAGACGCCACCAGATCCAACTGCCCAGTCGCAGACTTGAACCTGCCAGTGCAAAGAGGGGCCTCTTTTCAGCACACGCCCACCTTGGCACTGGCTGCCTGCCCAGACCCTTTGGCACTCTGAGAGCCTGACTCAGTCTGGCCCATCACTGTGTCAGAGGCGCTCTTGGCCGCATCTGAGAGCTTGTGGCCTGCAAGCAGCGGCACAGGGTGACACCTTAGTCAGCAATCTAGCAAGGTTGGCCTGGAGAAGGTGTTGGCTTCCTGTTTGGTTGAGGCCTCCGATGCAGGTGTGTTGCCTGTACGCTTTGAAGAATGTGTGGGGTTTCACAAAAAGAACAACATGACAAAGCCGCAAGGCGCCATGACAAATCGCTGCGCTGTAAGGCGCCATGGGGCTCTATAGCGGGGCTGAAAAGCTGGATGGTGGATGGGTGTGCAACGGACGGCTCTGCAATGATATGTGGCAGGAGAAGCTGAAAGCATGCCAGCCCTAGCCAAAACACCAGGCAAGCAAAGCAGGCACCCTGTACTGCCTGCAGGAGGGCCCCTGGCTTCAATGCACACTGTGAATTGGGCAGGCTGCACTGGCAATTCGAGATTGCATCAGGGCATGGGGTTGATCAGATTCCAAGCATACCTGCAACGGCCACTTTCTCCCCAGCCTGATCGAGGTAGCTCTTGTCGCCTGACATGAAAGCCAGAGTGTGGGAGGCAAGATAGGTCCTATCTAGGGGATCTAGAAGATAGGAAAAGATAGGTCTTCATGGAAGCTGCTTCCGCAGCTGCTGGCCCAGCAAAACCAGGGAGAGCTGTGAACATGTAGGTCATGGTGAAGTGAGACACTCCTTCGGGTCATTCCTGGATTTGCAGGACTGGCAGGACAGGCAGAGCAATGCCCCATACTTGCTGGGTAGCTATTTCAATGCGATCAGGCACTCCATGCCTGAGCAACAGGCCTGGCTTATTCCTGAATGCCTCAGCAGCTCCTTTGTGTGGCCCTGGCTCAGGCTCGCTTTACTGCGTGCATTGACCCAAGATGCTGGGCTAGATAAATGTAACCGCTCCTTTCTCGCTGTTCAGAGTGTTGGAATGCTCAGGTTGAGAAGAATGCAGGGCCTTAGCAAGAGATGAAGCACACATACTGACTGACTTGACATAGCAACAATCGTGCACCAGCCGCCTTTTAAGAGCAGCATTGCTGAGCCACCATTGCGTCCAGCCAGTTCTTGTCAGATTGATATCTCTCTGCATGGGGAGCAGTGGCTGCCAGTGTGGCAAGCCAGAACTGCAGTATCTGCAGCCTTGGGGTGGCCAGCAATGACAGTGGCCTTGGCAGAGATTGCTGCAGATTCCGTGAGTGGAATAGAGCAGGCTGAGCTTCACTGGAGGAGCTCTTGCCTGAAGAATTGAGGTGCTCTGCCGTTGTGATGCAGGCGTCATGCTATGATATACGATTAGAATATTATCAGGAAGTGAGAACTAAGCGTTAAACGCAGCATCTGCATCCCTGAAGTAGCAGAGACCAACGTGGTGAGAACAAGTGAAGCAGGTTGCTGACTTTGTACAAGACCGATCTCAGCATCATGAGGAAGTTTCAAGCTGGAGAGATGGTGGAGGTAGGCAGCGCATGCTGGAGCACTGGCCAACTTGAGACAAAGCATGCTGCAGCAGCTGAAGGCTTTCCAGGTCTTCTTGGGACAGCCACTGGTATGCTCTGTGCAGGTCATGGGGCCAGATGACGACACTGGCTACAGAGGCTCCTGGTGGGAGGCCAAAGTGCTGGCACAAAAGCAGAGTGCTGAAGGCAGTCAGACATACAAGATAGAGTACAGCGAGGTGGGAATGAGGGGTGGTCACACTCCAGTCCAGCAGCGCGCCGCAAGCAGCAGTGCACACGGTGGATGCCGCAGAAGCCACCAGCTGTACACTAAGACAGCATCCTGTCCCGCCGCAAGGCTGAGACTCTGTCCTCTCATGCATGCTGGCGAGTGCAATAGCCTGCGTGGCACCCTGATGCTTGCTGGGCACAGCGGGAGCAGCATCATGATCGGCATGCCGTTCCAGGGATTGCTTGTTGACGCTGCCAAGCCTCCTCCATGCAGATGGCAGCAAATCCTTGCCGGCCTTGCTACCTCAGATTTCTCTCTGCGGATGACCGCAGCATTGAGTACCCTTCTCATCAGGCATGTTCATTTTGCTTTCACTGCTTTTGCAGATCTTGGATGAGGAGACTGGAGGCAAAGCTCAGGACACTGTGCAGGAGGCTATGGTGCGGCCCGCAGCCGCTGACGACAGTGCACGAGATCTATCTGAGCGCATGCTAGGTGAAGCCTGCCATGCACATAAGTTATTCCAGGCAGGTTGCATGAGGCAGACATGGTCAATGCAGAACCAGACTCTCAAACAGCACCCTGCGAAAGCTGCACACAGAAGCGTCAGATGCATGTTCAGATTCAGGGCAAGAGCTCCCATGACCCAGGCCGTGTGAGGGATCCATGCGCATACCGTCTTCAGGCCGTTGCTGAGGCTGCTGCCACACATGGCAATTGACTGCACATTTGGTCACTCACAAGGCACAGGCTGCATGACGACAGCCATGCTCATCCCGTTGCCAGAAATTGCCAGCTGATGTTGCCACTGGCTTGGGCAAGCTGCAACTGTCCTTGTAATATGCAGAGTATACAGCCAGCGGACAGGTATGCTCCCAAGGCAGGACGTAAAGGGTAAATCTAGTGCCTAGGCCGCTCGGCAGCTGAAGGCCGCTAAGGGCAGGCCTCATTTGGGGCATACATGTGGCATCAGGCTTGTTTGTGTGAGCCTCCACCGCACAGGATGGCTGGGCCAAGGCTGTGTTGCCATGTCACTGAACCAGCAGATTGGCTGCTCCTGAGCAACTAGTTGAGGTTGAGCTTGACCTTCTGGCACCATGGACAGATGCTGAGCACCGGCCTGTTGAGCTTGATGCAACCTCAGCCGGTTGTCTGCCCTGCAGGAGACGCTGTTGATGTCTACTGCCATGGGCCTGGCTGGTGGCAGGGCTATGTACATCAGCTCTGGGAGGGCAGGATCATGGTGCACTACCCAGGCAAGCAGCTGCACTGCTCTTCACTGGATTGTGGTGTTGCATGTCGAGGTCACCCCTCTCTATACTTTGAGCACAGCACTGTGGCTGCACCCGCGTCGGTGCAAACTACACTATGGGAGTATGCAGGTCCAGACACGGAACTCCAGGGAGCTTCTGTGCCCTAAGATGTGTCAATTGGCACACCAGCTCGGTGCTGTGATGCAGGTCAACAGACCCTGTGCAGCGCAACCATTCGCCTGACAGGGCCTGTCTGCAGGGTTAGGGGCAAGCCTGTGGCCGTCTGAGCCTGCAGCAGCAGCCTGATGGGGCCCCTGATCTGCTGGAGACATGGACTGCCATGCTTCTCAGCAGTTGCCATGCAAGCTCTGCACGCCGAGCGACATGGTGGGGAAGGCTTGCCTGTAGAGCTGCATGGCTGGTGCTGGCGGACTTGTCCCATGCTGTGTGCAGAGACGCTGGAGGACTATGAAATCAGTCAGGAAACGATGCTCCAGGAGGGTCAGCACAGGTGCAGGTGAGCTGGCTGCATAGACACGCAGGCACCTCCAGTGCTACTTCTTGGCATGATGGCAGGCCCTGCCCATCAGCTCTTGCCTCAGCGCTGTCAGACTTTTGCTTGCCTGATTGACCAAGACTTAGACATATGCTTGACAGCTGTGCTGCACTGTGGCGACTACCTCACTGTCAGGCGGGCCCCCAACTTGATCTTGTTGGCCATCCTGTGGCACACAAGCAGCATGGCAGTGCTCAGTGCCATTGTGGGCTGCGCTGCAGTAACTGGGAGGGCATGCCCCACAATCAATCAGGGAGTGAACAGGAAGGCCCAAGTAGGGACCCGTGTCAGGGGATGTGCAGGCCTGCAAGTATCTGTCCTAATGCAGACTTGGAAGTTTCTAAGACCCTGGTCAAATCAATGGAGCTGAGTACCCAGTCCGTGCACTGTCACCCTGAGTGCAACCCAGCTGCCTAAGGGACATGTGGAGGGGCAAACTCAACATCTACCATCTAACACACTTCTTCTGTCTCAAGGACATGGAAGCATTTTACCTGTTGGATGAGGTACCGGCGGCCTGGGAGCTGCGTCCTCCCAATGTAATGAGCTCTGATGTGCTGAGCGTCTCCTGATGCTGCAGGACGGCTGTGGTGTGGAATCGGGTGGAGGACACATGGGCACCGCTGCCGCCAGCCAGGCTAGCGGGTGCAAGGGACCATCGATCTTTGGTGACCCCACAGGCAGGCCCCTCTGCACATCCCAAATAGGGCTGCAGATGCGCAGCAACTTGTGGCAGCCGCACAGGCAGGCCATTGCCCACGTCCTGAGCGGTGTTGCATGCGCACAGCAACCATTTTGGTGGGCCGCATGGGCAGGCCCCTTGGCACCCCTCAGCGCTGCTGCAATTGCACAGCAGCTGATGACGGCCGCACAGGCAGACTCTTGCACCCTGTGCAGTGCTGCATGCCATCATATCACCAAAGACCAGCAATGTGCATGGCAGCTCTGTGCAGGCTGATACTGTATTCTCCGAGCACCGAGGGGATGGCCGCCGCCTGATGATGCTTAGCAGGCATGGTGGTAAAGACAGCTGTGCACGTGTATAGCAGGCTGATGGTCTGCTGCGCTCCAGCAGCAAGGAGTCTCGCTCATCTTGGCCTTCGCCAAGATGTCGCTTTTATACTGCAGGCAGGCCGCCCTGCTGAAAATTCCCCAGCATCAGCAACACGGCGCTCAGCCCAAGCACTTGGTCTGGCCTCGCCTGCTGGCATGCCTCCTGGGCCAGCAGTTGCCCAGTCAGCACCTGGTGGCTCAAGACCTGCATCAGCAGGCAAGGCAGAGGTGACTGTGGGTGGCAAGGCTGCAGCAGAGGGCAACATTGCTGCGGCGGCCACTGGGGATAAGCAGGGGGCTGGTCCCCCCCAGCCACATCAGCAGCAGCGACCTGAGGAGGTGCAGAAAGGTCCTGGAGCTGGAGCAGCTCCTGCAGCTACTGCCACTGGCAGTGTGGACCAGGCCCCAGCAAGACCTGCTCCTGCTGCTGAGGTGCTGGTTGGCCACACAGCACGGCAGCAGCAGCAGCCTGTGGCTGAGCTGCAGCAAGCTGCTGCTGCACAGCCTGGGCCTGAACCTGGCGCTTTGTCAGTCCCCACCCGTGAAGCAGCGCAGCAATTGGCTGCGGCAGCTTCTGAGCCGCAGCATGTTGCTGCTGCACAGGCAACGCCCGCCCCTGGCACTGTGAGTCAGGTAGCAGCGTCTGAGCAGCAATGGGATGCTGGATGTAAGGAACAGGCCTTGTACAAGGTGTTTGGCACGCCATCACCCCCTGAGGGCTCTGAAGAGGAGGGGCCGCCAGCCAGCCCTGCCGGGGCTGTTGCTGCTGCTGAGAGCCACCAAGGACAGCAGCCCAGGCCTGCCCCTAGGAAGCCCCAGGCTGCTGATGTGCTGACCCCCAAAACAGTGAGAGCTGTGACCTTGGGCTTGCGGAGGCATGGAGGCTCCTCCGCCTCCCAGCAGGGCAGCCATGGGCAAACGGCCGCTGGCTCCTCAGCCACTGGCAGGACTGGTGGCTCCTCAGCTGGGGTTAGTCAAGCAGCTTCTGCTGCGGCACGACCTGCGGCAGAGGGAGAGGTCAACAGCCCTCCCGGCACCTCCCCAAATCGCAGCACTAGTCCGGCGGGCCACACTGCATCGGGCACTGGCGCCTTGAGCTCTCGGCAGGGGATAGAGGCTCCTGCCACAGCTGGGGCTGACTCAGGGGCTGAGCCTGAAGCTAGGGAGCCTTGGGTCGCCATTCCCAACAAGAGGGGCTGGTCCTCAGAGGAGGTGGCAATTTTGAAGCGTGAGATGAGGCGGCTGGGGCACAAGTGGGGCGAGATCAAGGTGGGTCAGCTCAAAGGGTTTGCTGTGGGTGCTCCTCCTTTGACAGGACATCCAGCCGTTGATTGTCGTCTCTGTAGCTGCTCTTCTGGTTGGCTTGTAAGGAGGAGGGCCTTTGTTCGCTCCACTTACTTGTCTCTTATTGCTTGGCATGCAAGGAAACTGAGATGATTACAGATTGCATGCAATGCTGATTTTCATGGACAGGCATCCAATGCTGAACACAGACTCCACCATTGCCAATGAGAGAGGGAGATGCGGGCAGACGGTACCCAGACTGTGAGACTAAACGGGGGGTCTTCTGGTCTTGACAAGCAATTGTATGTCCACAGGCGACGCTGTGCATCTTGAGCTGGTGCAGAAGGTCTGTGAAGCGCATCTCCTGTGAGGAGGCAGTAAATCATGTGATGCTGAGGAGAGGATGGGCAGTGAATGTGCACACGGAGTTTTCCAAAAGGGCATCTTTGCCAGTCTGGCTTCTCAGTGCTGACCGGTGCGCACAGACCCTGCTGCAGAGATGAAGGGGGCAGGGATGCCAAGCCTGCAAGGATGCACTCAGCACTGCAATCTTGCTCTGACCAGCAAGGGCTGGCGGCCTTGCAGTGCTGTCAGGCATTCACACGCGGCATGCACTACGAGTTGGCCGGAGCCAACACGCACCCATTCTTACCTGCTATCAAGCGAACACGCGCCCACCCCTACCTGCTGCAATTTGACATGCGTGCTGCACTGCCTGAAGCTGCAGGCAGTGTTCCACATCAGGACTCGATTCACCGTGCAGCTCAGATCAAACTGAATCCTTGCCTGGCTGCAGCGGGCGCTCCCTCACAAGAGCAGGGCTGCCATTGCCAAGTACTTTGCTGCCCATAAGACCGAGCTGGAGTCAACACAGGAGGCCGATGAGGAGCAGGGCTCAGACCCTAAGGCAGAGATCAGCCAGGTACATCTGCTGTGCAACACAAAGAGATGCGAAAGGAATCTCCTGAAAAGTTTGATGGAGTCTTGCTTGGCCAGGCCTGTTCTGGTCACGGCCGCTCTTCCCACATGAGCCACACCCAGTACTTTTTGTGTGGCTGGGCTGCCGCACCCAGGTGCTGCCAGCTCCCCTGTGGCCTCAGCTCAGCAGGGGGGCTGCCAGTGCTGGCCACGAGAGGTGCAGTGTCCTATCAGACAATGGACTGGGAGGTGCAGTCCCACTCTGCACCCTGCTGCACTTGGGTGGGTTCATTGCCGGCAGGTTGAGGGGAAAGGAAGAGCTGCGCTGGTGAGGAGTGGAGATGCTGTGCAGGTAGAGGCGCACCGAGTTTGACTCAGGGTGCAGGCCAATGACCATCCTGAGTTGCAAGTGCAGGCAAGCAAGTCTGGCTCAGAGGAGAACGACTCGCCCCAGCAGGGTGCTCCTGCGTCTACAAGAAAGGGGTGGTCCCGGGAGGACGTGGCCACCCTGAAGAAGGGAATGCAGGTGCATGGCCACAAGTGGGCCAAGATCCAGGTGGGCCTGCTGCTGGGGCTTTCTCACAGCAAGGTGCATGGCCACCAGTGGGCTGGGCCTGCTGCTGCGCTTGCTGCTGGGGTGCACCACAGCGAGGTGCATGGCCGCCAGTGGGGTGGGCCTGCTGCTGGGCTTGCTTGATGATGAGGGCCCTACAGGTGCTTGCCCGTCAGTGGGCCCCCACACTCGGACAGGCCCATGCCCGGGCTTGCTCCATACTGAGGGGGCCAGCAGGAGCCATCAGTGTGTTGCCGGCCCGGAGCATGGCTTGTGGCATGGGTGTTGCTGCTGCGGGTCTCAACGCCGTAGAGCACCCAGGACCCCGGGAACCCATGGTCAATTCAATGGGATTGGCAGGGAATGCAACGCAGGTGAGTCAGGTGCAGGCAAGGGCCAACAAGGAGCTCAGACAGGTGGTGGACTGAGCTCAGCTGGAGCCTGGCTGCTGTTGGGTCAGGCACAGGGGAGTGATGTTGTGGGCCTTGCATGGCCAGGAAGATGGTCAATCCGGGGACTGTTGTCCCTCAGGTGTGATGCTGCTGAGCTGGGGCTGGCCTTGTCGGGAGCCAAGGCCAGGTGCATCTGCTGTTGGTTTGGTTGGCAGTCAAAGTGGTGGCTGAACAGCTCAGCACTGTAGGACACTTGAGAGATCACCTCTCTGTAGTTCTGGGAGTGGTGACATGGGTCAAAGTTTCATGAAAGGCTTTGCTTCAGGCTGGCGGCGGCCCTCAATGGTCTCGAACAGTGGCCTTGTCAAGGATTGATCCTGCAGTCTGACATCTGCAGCACCCCCTGGTACAGCAACTCCTTGTCACGAGCACATGGCCACCATCACTCCAGTCTTGAGTGCACATCCTGCACCTGTCTTTGCCTCAGTCAAACTCCCCAACAGGCGGGGCAGGCTTCAGTCCTGCCTCCTTTGTGGCAGTGACGCCTCAAAAAATCCTTGCATGACTTTGATACCTGCTCCAACATGTGCTGCAGCCAAGTCTCCCCCACAAGCGAAAACGCAATATTGCCAGGTACTACCAGACGCACAAGGCAGACCTGGAACCCTTTGACGATGCTGCTGGCCTTGACCGAGCAGGCCGGCAGCAGAGCCTGGGCCGCGTGGCCAGTGCAATCGTCAGGCCAGCGGCAGCAGCAGCAGCAGCAGCCGCCGCAGCTGCAGCGAGGGTGGCGGGAGAGGGGGGAGAGCTGCAGCAGGGCAGGGTATCAGCAGCCCACGCCGAGTGCAGCAAGCAGGATGGCACCACAGGCAGCAAGGGGCACTCAGCGCTGCCAGGCGGGCCCAGAGACGTTGCCAAGTCACGGCAGGGGCCTCCATCTCCGCCGAAACCTGCTGAGGGCAAGCAGCCTGCTGCTGCTGCAGAGCGGACTGCAAGGAAAACCTCCAAGCCCACAAGGGGCAGTGTGGGCCATGGAGAGTCTCACAAGCGCAAGGCTCCTCCCAGCAATGAACCACAAGCAGCAGCTGCAGAGCACGCTGGAGCCGCTTCTGGGCAACAGGGTGGAGCTGGCATGACCGCAGAGCAGCAGCGGCCAGTGTGCAGCGAGCCAGGCCTGCCCGGGTCCAGCACGGAGCCCGGCAAGCATGGCTCTGAGGAGCCCAGACCCTCTCACTCCACTCAGAAGGAGCCAGGACTGGATGGTCCCCAGCACCAGCAGGCACGGCAGCCAGACTCTGGTGGGCACGCCAGCATGGCTGACGCAGGCGGCGGGCCGCCACCTGCTGTTGAGGCTGCTGCTGCTGGCAGACAAGACGTCAGCACAGCTGTGGCCGGCGCTGGGGCGCCACCTGCTGCAGGAGCTGCAGTGGCGGGCGCCGGGGCACCACCTGCTGCAGGAGCTGCTGCTGCTAGTGGCAGTGATGGCCATTTCAGGCCAGCACTGCCCAGCACGTACTCTCAAGATCTGCAGGGCAAAGCGCCCAGAGAGCCCTTGAAGCAGACCGGGCCTGAGCAGCTTTCAGCAGAGCACAGTCCGCCGGTGGCAGCTGCAGGTGGCTCAGGTGCCCACCAGCAGCAGTCAGGCGCAGGGGTGGGAGGCACAGCCAGCCCTCCTGTCAGGCTGGGCGCAGGTGGAGGACGCCCAGCCAGTGCTCCTGTCAGGCCTGGCGCAGGGGAAGTGGGCACAGCCAGTGCTCCTGTCCGACAGGCGTCAACCCCAGCCTCCAGCACGCAGGAGAGGATAGTCGCGGCAGGTCGGCAGCAGCCTCAGGGCACCAAGCAAGGCATGCAGGTGGGCTGAGATGTTTAGTTGTCTGAGATGTTTGGTGGGGTGAGACCTGCATGGCCCTGGGGACACTGCTTTCAGCGTCATCCACACGTGGACTGAGCCCTTTTGTGAGTCCACCCCAGCACCAGGGCGTGTTCAGCATGGGAAGCACTCGCCGAGCTCACTTTGAGCACCTTGCACTCGTTCCTCCTCCTGACAGCAAAGCCACCCTTCAGCGGCCCTCTGTGCAGCATCAGGATGCATGTGAGCTACAGCTATCTTGGCCCTGTCACGCCTGCTGTCAAGGGTCTGCAAGCCACGGCACATGGAACAGCAATGCCATCCAAGTTGGCCTTGCATCTGCGCCGCACCAAGAGCAGCAAAGTCTGCAGGGCTCCACTGGGTCCCAGCAGTATGTGCCCACTGTGCAGGCGGGTCGCAAGGACGGTGCCAGGAGCAGGAGGGGCTCAGAGGAGCTACAGGAACAGAGCCGACGCTCACCCCAGCGGCCTGCCTCTGCCAGGGGCCGTCTCAAAGAGCGTCGCAAGTCAGCCTGTCCTGCTGACTGCTGTTCTATCACTGCACCCAATTGTGATGATGCTGCAAGTTAGCCTGCCAGCAGAAGTTGAGCACATATCGGCCGTTGCCTTCGGCTGAGTGCTGGCGGCTCTGCACAAAGCCTGAGGGACTGCCATATCCTTCTTCAGGTCCCGCACACAGCAATATTCCAGCTCAGACACCCTGGAGGACGTCCTGTGCCTGGACTTCCTGGGACCATATGTTGATGAGCGCACGCTGAAGCGCTTGCTGACCAAAGCAGGGATAAGTGGTCTGCAGGCAAGCGGCAAACTGGCTTGCACAGTCACTGCTTTCTGCAAATGTTTGGAGTGTTGATTTATCAATTGATAAGACATGAGTCCAAAGGTCGCAAAGTGGCCACCAGGCAGCGTCTGATCGGACCATGGTGCCTGGCATGCAGGCGGTCACTGTGGCTGATGTTCAGATCAATAAGACTTCAGTATATCATGGAGGCTGGGCTGCCCTGCTCTTTGTCGATGCGGAGGACGCTGATGAAGCTCTGGACAAGTAAGGCTACACCTTGCCTGAGCAGCACTGACTGACAACGGGCCTCTGTAGGCAGAGGCCTTGCTCACATGCCTGGAGGATGCGGCGATGCTGACTGGAGCTCTGCAGACAGAGGGATCAGCACGATGCGAGCCGCCTCTGTCAGAACGTCTGCATGCCTGAGGCCTAGACCCATGATCAGGCACCGCTGCCTGCGCACCTCTGTGAGCTGCTGCAGTCGCACCACTGCCCTGCATGCTGCACACTGCACACCTTAGGTGCTGCTGCAGTCACCCCTCTGCTGTGCAGGCTGAAACAGACAAGCCCAACTCAGCCTGGTTCCGTGGGCTGCTGCAGTTGCACCACTGCCCTGCAGGCTGCAGTCTACTTACCTCCACGTGCCTGGCTAAAGCGAGCTGCTGCCAGCACGCCTCTGCTGTGCAGGCCGAAGCATACATGTCTGATCAGCCTGATTCTGAGGGGTAACGCAGACACTCCACTGCCCTCCAGGTTGCAGCATGTGGACCTCAATGCGACTTGTTCTGGAGGCTGCTGCAGTCCCTGTGCTGCCCCGCAGGTTGCAGCATGCGTACCTGAAGGAGCCTGGCACTGCACTGCCGCGGCCCCTGCATGCGCACCGGCCCCGGTGGCACCAAGTTCCTTGGTACTCAGAGGAACGCATTGAGGCAGCGAAGGAGGTCACCAGAGCCGGACAGGACTGCAGGTCTGTGGCAAGCGCTTGCTTGCCATGCGTCTTGGAAGAGCTGTAGGTGTCCGCTGTCAGTTCAACATAAACAATACTCAAGTGCCAGCAGAACACTTATACGCTATGCATGCAGCAGGTGGCCAGTCCTTGTTTGGCATACAGCTGCATGCAGTGCCGGCCCAGTTGTGAGGAAGGACATCAGCGGCCCCAGCCAGAGCACCCAGGCTGTCGGACACACTCAGCCCACAGATTCTGTGCTGGGCCTGACCTCAGGCAGGGTTCTGCCCACTGCAAGCTGGAGGCATCTGGACTTGTGCGGGTTGGCAAGCATTGCAGCAGTTGCTCATGTTGCAGTGCCTTGAATCAGTGCCTTGAATCTCATCTAGAGGAATGCGGAGATGCACAGGTACTCCCACAACATGCTCATGCCAACTGCCAGCCTCTTCATCCCTGGCTTGCCGGGCTGCAGTGAGGGCCAAGAGAGTGGGAGCAGCCGCCAGCAGCCATCTACAAAGGAATTGGTGCAGGCAAAGCTGCAGGTGCAGGATCACCTGGCCATGCCCGGGCACATCCCCATGCTGCACCTGGCACCGCACTACGTCCAGAGGAACAGGTGGGGCGCAGTACCAGAGTGGCCTGTTGGCGCTGATGGGTGAAGGGAAAGGTAGCGTGCTGCACTGGAGCCATAGCTGTGCTTGGTGGGCACCTACGGCACAAGGTTTGCTACCTGCAAGCCTGCTGCCAAGTCTGCAAGGAGACAGTCTGTATACTGCACCTGACACTGGGGTGCTGGCTCTTGCCTGACTGGCAGCTGCAGCACAGAGCACATACTTCAGTTGCGGGGCTGTGCAGGGTGTATGCATTGCACCTGTGCTGCTCGCTGCTCTGATGAGTAAAGCAGCTGCAGGGATGCAAAGCTTCCCGTCACACCACGTGCCCAGCACAAACTGCGCCGCTGGCAGTGAGGCTCCTACAGGGCGGTGCTGGAACCACTTTGCTCCTACACTCATCACTCTTTCGATCCTGTGGCTGCAGCATAGAATTTGACACGGCACTGCAGTGGCGGCTGCACCTTCGCAAGTTTGCGGCCGCCAAACAGCAGCTGCAGGAGCGCCACATCATGGAGCTGGTGACAATCTTGGCTGACTGGCAGGAGGTGGGTGCCTGATCTGCCTCTGCTGCCAGGCTTGTCCTGGCATTCAAGCTGCATCTTGGACTCTGTTCTGCTGCAACAAATGCTAGCTGAGCTGTCTGCTTCCTTTGATTTGAGACAAACCAAAGGAGGCCCATGGCGATGCTGGCAGCTAAAGTTGTGGGCCTGAGAGGCTGCATGAGGAATTATGGCTGACTTAGGGTGTGTGGCACTGGATACCGCTCTGCTGCCTGGCTGGCCAGGTTGAACGAAACTCTTGTTGCCATCAGGTCAGATCTGGTGAGGTGAGTACTCTGCTGCCTGGCTAGCTGGCAGCCTTGGCCAGAGACTGTGATGCCATCAGAGCATCCAAGCAAGCCAAGTGGTTGTGTGGGTTGTCTGGATATAGAAGCCCAAGGGGCTGCTCTGCTGCAGCTGCCCACAGCTTGAATGCTGTGTGGTCTGGATGTGGGTTTGCTGACTAACCGGTACACTGTTCTGCTCTCAGGCAGCCGCAGGTGCTGGGAGCAGAGCTGCCCACTGACCTGTGAGCTGCTGGCTGCTCACTGTGGGGGTTGCGTGGTGTCAGGGAGGCAGGGGGCAGCTCAGGAGGCCACTGGGCGCTGCTGTCCATGTGTAGGACCTCACTGGCTGTGTAAGGATGCAGGCCTGCCTTGGGAGGTGCCAGCCAGTGTCTGAACAGTGTGCCAGCCACTGCAACAATGGCAGGGTCTGCAAGGCTCCAAACTCCAGGTTTGCCTGCAGCAGTGCATCATCTGGAGCTGTCAGGCCACAGGCATGCCATGGCACCCCTGTGTTTGAATGCTGTCAGCTGACTTTCAGTAAAGCGTGGACACACTGGCGCTCTTCACGCCTGGCCCCCTCGCCCAGCCCTCGTCAGAGCGAGACTGCCGGCTACATTGTATGCTCCTCAATCTTGCCTGGACACATGCCTCCCGCAGGTGTGCGTGGCGCTAGAGCGCCTCTACTGGAAGGCGCAACTTTCCAGGGCTGTCACTTCTTGGTCCTAGACCTGGCCCAGGCCACCCTCTATCTCTGCAGGCACGCATGAAGGCGGGGCACAGCATTGCGCAGGACCCCCCCAGTGGGCCCGAGCCTGTCAGTCGTCAAGTGCCCTGCATGTGGTTCAGCAACGTGCCCGTCAACACGGCCGTGGAGGCGCGGCCTGACGATGAAACCAGCCTGTGGGACATCTGCTGTCAGTGGTCAAGGGAGCCCAAGGTCGACATGCTGCTCAACCCTGCGACGGGGAAGGCCTATGGGCACGCGATCCTAGCGGTGAGGCCTTGCGTGGTGCAGCCTGTGAGCCGGCGTTGATGCTGCGCGGTGGTGAACTTCGCAATGTGGAGGCCCTATTGGCATGGTCGAGATCCTGGCGCCGAGGTCTCACACGACTCAGTCTCTGGAGTGGGCGCAGTGCTGCATGATAGTGCAGCCTGCCACAGGGCAGCCCCAAAGGCACGCAATGCTAGGGTGAGGCCTACGAAATATCCAGCATTGGGGGTTCCTCATGCGCACAATCCTATGGCAGACTTGAAAAGGCTGGTACACATGCTGCACCCTGACCTGGCCAGGTAACTGTGTGTTGTGACGGACACTGTCCGGGTGGAGTGTGGGGAGCCGGCTCACACAAGGAGGCAGCATGTACCATGACCCCCAGGCATGTTCCCACCAGATGCGCCCTGACCTGGCCAGCCTGATGCAGTGGCTACTGTGCAGGTGGAGTCTGTGGAGCTGGCGCAGTCCCTGATGCGGGACCTGCACGAGGAGATGCTGTTCCAGATAGGCAGCTCCCCTCGGGCGCTGGAGGCTTCTGTTGCCGAGTCAGGTGTGTGTGCTGGGACACTCCGCCTCGTGCAGCACAGAGCCTTGCTCCATCTGCTGCTTTGGGGTCAGGGTTCAGGGTTGAGGGCTGACCCCTCCCCTCATGCGGGGGGTCCCTGCCTCCCAGCAGCTGCACTGGGCGCTTGACCTGGCTCAGGCGGCTCCTCCGGGTGGCTCTGCATTGCACTGGGCACTGTACGGCTGGCACAGGACACAAGATGCCTCACCCCCAGGGTCTGCCTTGCAAGGAGAAGCATACCCTGACCTGGAGAAAAGGAAGGTACCGTGTGCATGCAGGCCCCCAGGGCAGGCTGGCCGTTGCCCTGCGCCAGGTCCCTTTGCCAACAGAAGGATGTCCTGACCCAAGATGGACACACAGAGGATCACTCTTCCGCCGTGCACGCAGACACCCCCCAGCCAGATGCAGCCCTGCGGGAGGTCCCCCGTGCCAACAGAGTGCACTGTGACCCAATCACCGCCAAGATTTTCAGACAATGCGTGCAGGCGGGCCCCGCGGCACCCAGGGCAAGCTCGACGCGGCCCTGCGCCAGGTGCTGGGGCACAGCCGCAGCTCGGCCAACCCTGCGGACTGCACCCTCATGTTCATCGACCCAGCAGACGGGCCACCAGCCAGCCTGGAGGAGATCTGCGCCGTGCGCCTGCGACGGAAGCTGGTGGAGCAGGCGGGGCAGCTGCTGGAGCTCAAGCGCCAGGTGGGCCTTCATGCAATCTGAGGCTGTGTGGGGCTTGTGGTATTTGCGATGTATGCACAGTTGGCAGGGCCCCTCAGACAGCGGGGGGGGGGGGGGG
>JAAMXJ010000235.1:105827-229887 GCA_019693375.1 Asterochloris erici
GCTGCTGGAGCTCAAGCTGGACAGCTGCTGCCAGCCAACTGCAGCCCGATGGAGCTCTGCGCAGGGACTGCTCATCTGCTGCAGATGCCGGAGAGGCCTGATGGACGCTGCCCGTCCACATGACATTTGATTGAACAACAACCCTCAACTCTCCTCCACACAGAGTCTGGACATGCTGCGCTCCCACCTGCCCAGAAGACCAGTTACGCACTCTGTGTGACTGTTTGCCCTCTTGTAGGCACTAAACAGGCACTGTGCCCCAGCACACGAGCACACCAGCTGCGATAAATGCATCAGATCATGGCAGGCTGCTTGAGCTATGCTCACCTGCTGCTTGCTCTCTTGCCCGAGCTCAGCCTTCCTGCACTGCTACAGAAACTGGAGACGTTGTGGGCCCTGACGGACAAGCACAGCGCGCAGTTTGACAGGCTGGCCTCCGCAATGAGGGATATGGATGCCATGTGCCAAAGCGATGCTTTTGCGGAGGTGGCTGGCATCAACAAGAAAAAGCCCAGGGTGATCAAGTGGGCCGCACGCTACAGGAGAATGTTTGGGGCCGGTTCACCCTTTGGCTGATTGGCCTGCGGCTCTCAGTGTATACCATCCTTAGTATCTGCCACCAGCTGGTTAAAAGCAGGCTACGCCATGTGTCCAAGCTGAGGATTGTCGCTGTGGCTGATCCCCCATGGGCAGGCTGCTTGAGATGATGTTATAGTCAGCAACAGCCAATAGTAGTGCCCACAGTCTGCTTCAGATGTCTGTATGCTGGCCTGACACCCGCATGTCATCATCACGGCAGCGCTTAGCCACAGTATTCAACTCAAAGCTGATGCTTGCAAGCAGCGAACATCCTTCCCCCTGTATAACAGCCTTTTGCAATGCGCATGGTGAAACATGCATCAGAAGCCCTTTGCAATGCATGTCGTAGAACAGCCCCTCAATGCTTACTATGCCCCTGAGGTGAGGCTTCTTCACCGCCACTGGCACATGATGTTCCTGGTAACCCCCTAGCATGTGTTGTGGACCCAGGCTCTCTGTCAAAACTGATGCATGCAATCAAGTCCATCTGTCTGCTGCAGCACTGTCTTCTTCGTGTTTGCTACTCCTGAAGTGAGGGTTAGCTGACGCCTTGTCACAGAACATACCAAGCACTCTGTAACGCATTGGTTCTGAGGTGACAGTGAATAAGTCAAATGCATGCTCCAACTATGAATCAGTGCTCAGTGTAAGGGTCAAGGGTTCATTCTATAGTCAGAAGACAATCAGCCCATGGGCTCATCGTCAGCCTGAGCCTTTGCACGCTGCAGGGCGGCAGGGTCGCCCATTGCCACTGGGTCCAGCGCCACCCCCGCTGCTGCTGCCGGCTCAGGAATGCTGGCAGCTACAGCAGCCGCCACAGCCTCTTCCCCACCAGGAGTCCCCTCAGCACTTTCATCAGCTGCTGGCTGCTCAATCACCATTGCATCAGCCTGGGCAGCCATGCTTGCGGCGTAGGCTGCAGCCTGCTGCTGCATCTCAGCAGCCTGCTGCTGCATGGTCAGGTCACCCACCAAGGCAGCCATCTCAGGTAGGCCCGGCACCATCAATGGCTGCCCTAGCTCATTGGCCAGCCGAGTGGAGTTCTGCGGCAACAGTGGAACACTTGATGCAGCTCAGACAAAAGGGGCAGCCAAGCTGGCCCTGGGTGCAATGTGGCACTGCAGGGTCTAGAGCCAACTATGCAAGGCCGCAGCCTCAGCCAGCACCACTTTTCAAGCGAAATCTCATTGGAGTCTCTACAGCAAACCTCCTACAGGTGGCAATGCAACCATGCCACAACACCACATGCAAGCATGCTGCTAAGGCTAGGACGGTGAGGTTGCCGAGGGATTTCGCTCACCTCCCAGTGCTCCACAGGGTGCAGCAGCAGCTGCCCAGGGCGTGCTGTCATCTGCTCCATTGCAGGGCGCAGCTCGTAGCAGTTGGCAAACAGCTCGCGACGCCCAAAGACATACAGCCCCAGGCGGGCGCGCGAGGTGGCCACCACCAGCCGCCGCACGTCCCTCAGGTGGCCCACTGCGCGCGTGCGCACCAGGGACAGCAGGATGTAGTCGTTCTGCTGGCCCTGGTACTTGTCCACAGTCGCAATCTGCAGCAGGTAGATAGACAAATAGATAATAAAGGGTCTGGCTGACCCTTGAACACCCAAGTCCGCCAGGAGGACGCAGGTGTGTACAGCTTGCAGCCGGAATGCAGGACGCTTGGTGAGCCAGCTCTGTGGAAAAACCAAATTGACAATGCAGAACAACTCAATGCATGCTACCAGGCACGAGGCAAGGCGCGTCCGCGCCATGCATGCGGGCGGCCTGCAGCCCCCCTCACCCTGTGGGGGCGTCCAAAGGCGGGGTGGGCTGAACACCGCCGCTCCACCACGTCCTGCAGCAGCGCTCGCTGCCCATTGTACGTGGTCAACATGGAGATGCGGTCTGCAGGGCACAGCGGGGCGATTGGCATCTATAGTTACTATAGGGCCTCTTTCTGAAGATTCAGGCCTCTAGGCTACTAAACAATGGGCCTCTGTTGACAATCTAGGCCTCCAGGCTTCCCAAGGCTGGAAGACACAAGAGCACAGAGATGCGCCCTGCGGAAAAAGGGCGGGTGATGTGCTGGGCCCAGCAGCACACTCAGCTGAACACTCCCAAGCCCAGCTCGTCCCCTTATTTGCTCAGGCAGCAGGAGAAATGGCAGGCCCATGCAGCTTGCATGTTACTGCATCAGGGCTGCCATGTCTGCTATAGCGTGCCCCAGAGAGACAGCTTTGGCGTGACACAAGTTCCTTTCTCGCAGACTGTTGCAGCTTGAGCCACCTCCCTAACTCTACTCCCAAAGGCAACCCTGGAGGCAAATTCACCAGCACATGGTGCTGAGGTCCCCAGCAGAAACCTGGCAACCTTGAGCAGAGCCCAGGTGCCAGACCTGCACAAGGGCCTCCAATGAAGGAAAGCAGGAGCTTGACTTTGACAGCACTTGCCCGCACGCAGCCTGCCAGAGACACACTTGACCTACTGCAGCAGACTGCTGACCTGCTGGATACCCTCGCAAGCGCATGTACTGGTAGACTGTGACGAGATACTCGGCCTCTGCCCAGTTCTGGTAGAAGTGTGGCACCGGCTCAGTCTCTCCACGACCCTCAAAGTCCGGCACGTCTGCAGCAAGAGGGTGGTGGCCTAAACACTATATATGTATAGAGCGATTGCCAGCGGTTTGAGACTGGGGCTGTGCACTCTAGGGAAGCAGTTGAGTTGCAGAGGCACTGCTGAGAGTGCAGAGCACTGAAGCTGTGCTGGCTGACCCAGCCGTCAGGATGCACACCACGCTGAGGGCCTGCGATGGGAGCCTGCTGTAAGGCAAGCAGGCCAGCATGCCCTCAAGCCCCTGTGCTGCTGCCATATGCTGGCGGCTTGTCATAAGCACCATTATCTCACTCCCAGCTGATGCAGGCAGCCTGGGAAGCCAACACATCAGGGATGCAGCCCATATATGGGCAGGGCTGCAGCAAATTGCACAGATTGCACTCAAATTCCAGATCAGTGAGGGTTCAGTTGTGTCTGCCCTCAGGCACCCTGTCTGGTGCCCCGATGCAGACAGCTGTCGCTACAAGTGCACACCTGACCTCTCAATTTGTGAGGCGCTGATGCCACCAGCTGGGGCTTCCACCACGCTCCTGACCTGCCACATAATGCGGCTGGTGCAGGCAGCCCTTCAACCGCTGCTGACCAATCGAATGTGAAACTGAGTGGCAGAAGTGGCGGACGCTCCTCCCCAGCCAGAGCACCAAGCTGGGGATGACTTGGCTGGCCACCATCATAAGGCAGTACAGGTCAAGTGGCATTTTGCATACCTGGTGTATGACATGAAGCACAAAGCGTCCATCAAACAAGCCATCCTGGTGGGCTCTGGTACGCCATCAGGTGGCTGGCCCACCTATGAACTGGTATTCGTATGCAAATCCGGGGTTGGCACGCTGGAACTCTGGCCGCTCCTGGACGTGTGGCAGGTCCCCCAGATTCTGGTACCTCCAGTTGTAAAGCTTTGCAATGCTGGCCCGCGCGCGTCCCTGCAGCAACACCAGCCAAAGTCGATGTCAAGCACTACAGCCCACTTGTGGTAATTGGCTGCTGCTGACTGCCTTGCTGCGCTTGCTGAGCTGCAGCACGCATTACTGAGGCCTGCTCAACTAGCTGGGACAATAGGGCAAGGAAGTGGCCGCCCTGGTGGTGCCTGGAGCTGCGCTGTGACCTGATGTTGCCTGTGTGCCCTGCTGGGCTGCTGATGCAACATTCCGGCGTTCTCACCTGCAGGTGCTCAGTATGAGCAGGAAAGCAGCATACATCATACCATGCAGCGACAGGCTGTTCATGCCCCCAGATGCTGCAGGCGGCCGCAGGGCCAGAGGAAGCAGTAAGATCTCAAAGATACATAGCGTGCACCAAATCAGAGAAGCCACAGGGCACCTCAGCACTGGGCTGCTCAGGGGAGACTTTCCAGCTGCAGTTCTTCCCCTGATGGGAAGGTAAGCAGCCCAGAATCAGACCTGGCCGTCAACCTGTATCCAGGGCATACCCATCTGCAACAGAATGGCACAAAGGAGGCAGCAATGGTGTGAGCAATAGGTGCAGGGGCCAGCCAAAGACACGCGAGTCTGAAAAGACACATTAGCATTGGCCTGCACAGACCGGAGATGGGCAGACGCACAAATCTAGCAAACACAGTCTAGGCCTAGTAAGTCACCTGAGCATTGAGCTGCACATAGGGCATGCCCAGCCGCACGAATCGGGCGAACAGGCTCTGATCCAGGTGGCTGTACTTCTGGAAGGCCATGTTCTTGACGACAGGGGGCAGCTGGTTGTGGTCGCCGATCAGACACACACGCTTCAGGCGGCTGTACCCATCCTGCTGACGCTGCAGCAGCATGGGGATGAAGGTCTCGATCTCCAGAATCTGCCCGCTCTCCTCCATCAACAGGTTGTCGTACCTGCATGGACGGGTCTTTCAGTGGGTCTTTCAGTGAGCCATCATCACACAAGAGCAAAGCCATCGCGCCCTCGGACGAGAGGTGGCGCTTGATGTTGCAGTGCAGCGGCCAGTGAGCACAGGTGCATCCCTCAGCAAGCAGTGGCTCACTTGAAGGCCAGATCCAGGAACTCGTGACGCTTGAGAGCTGCGTGGGTGCACGTCATGGCCACAATCTTGGCCTGCTTTGTCATCAGGTAATTGACACGGTCCCCCTGGCTCTGCACGAGCAGGCCGATTCAAAGTGATCCAGTGTTGTGGGCGGCAAGCCTGCAGCTGGGTCCTTGAGCAGTGTGCAGGTGAAGCTGCATGGTCAGCCTGTGGTGGGCATGTGGTGCATGCAAGCCCATTACTTGGCGACTGGCACCTGAGCAGCTCCATGGTGCGGCACTCCTTGACTTACTGGAGCAAAAGGCACAGCAGCACTGCACCACTGAGGCAGATTTGCACCTTGAGCAGCTCAAAGGCGCGGCACTCCTCCAGTTCCTGGAACATGGTGCGCAGATGGCGCCAGCAGCCCTTGGCGGCCTCCATGTCCTCCTCCAAGCTGTCCCCCTTGAAGAGTGGGCCAGGGGCGTCTGCAAAGTAAGCCTTGAAGGGGAACAAGTCCTGCAAATGTGCACAGACAAGCACACTGAATGTCTGATGTCCATGCAAGAATGCAGCAAGGCAAAGTTTGCTAGGTTGTGTACCAGTGCAGACTGCCCTTGCAGGATTTGAGTCCTGCGCAGGAGATGCAGTGTGAGTGGCAGCATGCTTGGGGTCTTGCAACCTTTGACAACGCCAAGGGCAGCTGCTGACAGGCCTTGAAGGGGACACAGATTCCAGCAGGGGTTTGAAGGGGACTGTGAAAGAAGTGCATGGGTTTGTAAGCATGGTCTCGTTGGATGGAAGCGCGTGCTGGGCATCAAGATTGCTCCAGTGCATGCAAGGAATCTTGCACAGAGGCACAATGTCAGCAGCATGGTGGGAGCCTTGCGTTACTGCAGCAGGGCCAGTGCCAGGGGCGTCTGCAAAGCAGGCCACGAGGGAGTGCAGCCCCCCTGCAAAGCAGGTTTCCATGAAAGCGCATGGCTGTGCACATGCAGGTGCACAGATCGGGCAGCACGAGGAGACGCTGTGCCTGCCCAGGGCGAACATCTGGTGACCACCATTGTGGGAAGAGTAGACTCAGCATGAAATGCACCTGCATGGGCATGGCTGTGCCCCTGCTCCCAGCTCTGCACTCGCCCAGTCCCAGCTTATGCAGCATTTGACCACAGCTTGGGACGCAGACCCAAAATGTATCGCACCTGCACGGCTATGGCAGTGCCCCGCTCCCGGACTTGCACCTGGAACCGCTCCCACCGGCTGAGCACGTGCATCAGCCAGAAGTGCCCAGCTGTCTCGCAGGTGTAGGCCACATCCTCTGCCACGCCAAACTGCCGCGCCAGCTTCTCAACCTGCAGGGGTGGCTGCGCTGATGAGCGTGCTGCAAAATGGGAGGAGGCCACAGCTTCATCAGATCGCTGTGTTTTGGCTCATGCATCCAGCGGGCAGATGCTCAGCATGCTGCCAACTCAGCTCAATGCATCCTTCCCTTTCTTGTAGCCTCAAACAACTTGCGCAGACACCCACCTCTGCCAGCAGCGCCAGGCGTCGGGCCAACATGGCATTGACACGTCCCACACGAGAGAACTCCTCCTCTGTGGCCAGCTCCTGCTCTCCCATGCCCAGCCGCAGCAGGTACCTGTGCCACAGCAGAGAGCTAGTGTCCAGAGGGCTGCTCAGGCAATGGAGGGTTTGACAATAGCACAGCCAGCATGACCTGCCAGCAACACCTGCACTGGTTGATGAACTCTGGCCCAGGCCAGCAAGAGACTCCCAACAGCCGCCCACAGTAGTTATATACGCTTAAGAGTGCCAGTTCACCAGGCACCGCCACAGACACAGCACGTTGTACAGCAAGTCCCAAGACCTACCTGGCAGGCACGTCGCGCTGCAGAATTTTCTCGAACAGATCGTTGAGAGCCTGATTGGAATGCGCAATCAGTAGCGTGCGCTGCCCAGGGCAGTTGTGGTAGAGCACATGCATGATCTGCACCGCGGTGTCCGTCTTGCCAGTGCCTGGGGGCCCGACTACCATGGTCAAGCCAGGCTGCACGCCTGACTTGATGGCCTCTGTCTGCAGGAGAGGTGCAGCATGACAGTCAGAGCCTTCCTTTATGGTACAGATGTTCACCCTGCATGAGGCCCTGTTACCAAGGCCAAGTCAGGCAAGTCGAGCCGACTCCCTGGCTTCTGTCTGCAACACCAGTACAGCACAGCAATTGGTGGTTTGACAGCAAGTGTGGGCTACACCACTATGGTGATGCCAGGCTGCAGGCTTGACTCCATGGCCTCTGTCTACACACCAGTGAGCAGGTGGCATGTTGCAAGGCAAGCGTCACAAGCTGCAGTCATTGGTGCACGGACGGCCCAGCCCTTGCAGCCTTACACAGGATGTTGAGCTGGTTGCAGTGGTGGCACGCAGCCATGTGAAGAGACACAGGCAGCAGCAGCTGGACAAACACTGGAGGGTGGGCAACAGGCTTGAGCGAAGCTCTGGCGGGGCACAGCAAGCCGCGCCCGCACCAGTGTGAAGCAAGCATCACACTTTGGCAGGGCTGGGACAGGGAGATCTGCTTGGCCTGGTGTACATGTCTACAGCAAGCCCCACCTGCACCGGCGTGAAGCGCACGGTGTTCTCTGGCGGCTTGTCTTGAGGGTATGGCCCAGGGTCTGGTGGAGTGTAGGACTCCACAATCAGCTTAGGCGGCCCAGCTGGCACCTGCTCTGCCTGGCCGTCTGCACCCGCTGCCTTCCTCTTGCTGGACTGCAGCATAGCCAAAAGAACAGTGAGCCGAGCGGCTTCCTGACGCCCTGCCTGGCTCACAGTACAAGTCAGTCTTCACAAAGCCCTTAGGACAGCAACCTCTTGATGCATGGCACACCTGTCTTGGTGACCTGCCTAATCAATCTGCCTTGGACCTTGACCGGCATTAGGCACGCCAAAGCAGAAGGCACACAGGGGCTGCCTGTCTGGCCATTTGCAACACAGGCGGCGCCAAACTAACATCAATTGCTGTTTGAACTGGGGCATCCAGCGCTTGCTGCCTTGTCATGCAGAAAGGGTGAGCACTGCAGGCAGCATGCAGCTGCTGCGCACCTTTCTGGTGGGCACTGCTTGCTTGGCAGGCCGCGGAAAGGTCACCCTGAAGGGACGGTGATGGGTGTCCTGACCAGACTTGTTGACCAGCTCAAACTCATGGCCTGGGAAGCTTTCTTTCAGGTGATCCAGGTCCAAGAATGTATCCTGCATGCAGCACACAACATGTGAGCAGCTTGCCTCAGGAGGTCCGTTGCTACCACTTGAGGTCGCCATACAATGCAGCCTTTGGCCACCTGAATGCGCACTCAGATGCAAATCCTGGTCAGTCTCCTGTGCAGCAAACACACGAGTCTGCAGTGGTTTCACAGCTGGCATCAAAATTCTGAAGCAGCGTGCAAATCAGCAGCCTTGGACTCAGTCAAAACTGCAGTGTGATTCACAGTTGAGGACCCATGTTGAAGGCCACCAGCCTGCCACTCCATTAAGTTTATCAGACCCAGACCACTCCTTTACTCCGGGACCCACCTTGAAATCCACAGTCTGCAGCAGCTGGTCCTGGGGCATGTTGCCGTACTGAGCCTGCGCCGGGTCACCATACCCCAGGAACACATCGTGCAACCAGTCGGGCACCACCGTCTGCTCATTCATCAGGTCCCTGATGCATTCTAGCACGGCCTTGAAGTTGTTTTCCTGCAGCAGTGCAGCAGCAAGGATGAATGCTGTCAACCTGCACCTTGGTGGCCTTGCAGTTGTTCTCCTGCAGCAGCGCAGCAGCAGAGATGAATGATGTCTGCCTGCACCCTGGTGGCAGCAGCACAGGGTGCCACTGTGTCTGCTGCCACTGCCACAGAGTGGTTTGTGGAACATGATGTCAGATTTTGGGCTGGCACATGACATCCAGGGACTCCTGCAGCTGCAGTGGCCGAGGCAGGGTCTCAGCCCCTGCACACGGCTCATGCGGCACACGTGGGGGCAGCACAGTGTGCCAGCGCACTTGCCAGCTGTCTGAAACTGCTGCCCTTGCTGCAAGGCAGCAGTGTGAATCACAGTTGCATTGTGGTGCCTGCGGCACAAGGTGCCAGCTTGCTTGCCAGCCCTTGTCTCAGAGTAACACTCAGCCAGGCAGCTGCAAAGAGTGTCAGATCTGCGCTAACATGTTACAAGCAGAAGTGCTCCGCAAAAGCAGGGCAGTGGCACGGTTGTAGCCTCTCCGCAAGAGTGTTGGGCCAGCACTACAGGTTCTCAAAGACACAGGCCAGCACGATCTGCCTGCATCACAGTTGACATAAGCAGGGACAAGAGAGGAATAAGTCCCATGCAGCTGCTTAGTGTCAGGACTCTCCATAAGCTCTTGAAGTGGTCAATAAGGGCAGCAGAGGCTGTGACGTCAGGGGAGATGCTGCTCATTTGAGCTGCTGTGAGGCATTCAGTAATGCAGTGCAGAGAAGCACAGGCACGCTCGCACCAACATTTCAGTGGCACATTGCTGCCGTGCTGCTGTACGTCAAGAGTGCTCTCAGATGCCCCAACAGCTTGGCTTGGCACATCTCTGAGGTACCCCAGAACTAGCCTTGCACCTTATTTGTCCAGGATGGCATGCCCAGAAGCAGTTCACCCATGCAATGCAGACAGCAACATTGTGGTCCATCACAGCACCACAGGGTGATGCCCTTGCAGCTTGAGGCAAGGGACACAGCCGTTGCATTGCACTGCAAAATCTTGCAACAACAGCAGCACACAGAAGCCCTCACCTTAGCCTTACGCCTCATGAGCAGGTTGAAAGTGCTGTAGGGGTCCTCGCCCTTGGTGGCCTGCAGATGATTCATGTCCATCTGGTACTGCGCTGTGTCCAAGGCCGCTGTGATGGTGCGAGTGTTGCCCTTGGGGGGCTGCCACTCATCTGGCCGGATTCTGCCAGTGAAGTCATTCATCAATATGCCCTCTGTGGCATACATGACAAATTATCAGTGCAGCTGTCCTGTTGCAGACAGTTCCACTAGGACAGTCACTCAGCAGGTCAACATCAAACAGGGCTCCTGCTGCAGCAGCGCAGAGTCAGTGCAACTGTCATGTTGCAGGCATT
This sequence comes from Asterochloris erici, assembly GCA_019693375.1. Lineage (NCBI taxonomy): Eukaryota > Viridiplantae > Chlorophyta > Trebouxiophyceae > Trebouxiales > Trebouxiaceae > Asterochloris > Asterochloris erici. The sequence goes on from JAAMXJ010000235.1 coordinate 116,093, forward strand.
GCCCTCAGGGTTGTCACTCGTCAGAGAACAGGATTCATCATGATCCTCGCTGCAGCAGCTAGGTACTGGCAGCCTGTTCCCCGACAACACACATGCATATCAGCGTGTCCTGGCTGTGCCCTTGCTCACCAAGACTCCCTCTGCAACACCGTCCGCAGCAGCCAAGCTCCCTCATGCACATTGCAACTCAATCTGCCCAGGACCCCAGATCGTAGGGCCTCTGTAGCTTTGTCCTTGACAGCAATACCTGTGCAGTCGTGGAGGTAGAGCTGCCCCACAACAGCAGCACAGACGCAGCATGGGCACACCACGCAGCACTGCACACAGGTCAGGGACTGACTGCAGTGACTCAGCACCTGCCACTAAGTGCTGCAGCCCACCTTCATCTTTGACTTCAACAACCTCGCATCCCCGCACATACACCAGCCCACATCGCTGCGCAGGCGTCAGGCTCTGCCCAGGGGCTAACTGCTGGGCCATGATTTCCATATCCACATCGCTTGGTGGCCTCAGAGTGATGAGGAACAGCACATCATGCTGCTTAGTCTCCTCCCACTCCTCTGCAACATCGTCTCTCAGACCTGCAGCAAGAGGGCTCAACACATTGGTCTCTGCGGCCATGCGTGGCAGCAAGGAGGTTAATTGGCTGCATTGTGCCTCGGGAGGCTGCCCACTGCCAGATAGACAGCTGGACTGCAGGATCCAGTATCCTGCAGATGACAAAAGACACCGAATATAGCCAGGCACCTATAAAAAAAGCTCAGAAAAGCAGGCTTGTCAAGACGTTGATCTGTGAACCACAACCAAAATCATGTTGGCTTCGCCCCATCTGCTGCCCAGCGACTACCAAATGCAGAGATTGCTCACTGCCTCCTCAACTGGGAGATGGAAAGACGCCACGTGATGCCGCGCCCCACCTGAGATGTCTATGACAATGTCTGCAAACACGTCTGCAGGCTTGTTCTCCCCCACGTTGGGCTTGCGGACCTCCACAACGCTGAAACTGGTCAGCGGCAACGCCATACGGGCCCACCCCCGGAAGATCACCTCATCCTCATCGTTCCTGCAGCCCAAAGAAAGCACATGAGCTTTGCCTCCCCTGCTGCGTCAACCCATCTGGTTCCTGCTGACCAATGTCATCATTCCTGCAGTGCTTGAGACATCTGTGGGTGGATGGTTGCTGAAGCCAATGGCGATCAGCAGGGGTGGGGCCAATCTGAAAAGCACCCAGTCCTCGTGCATTCTGCATCCCACTGGAAGACCTCATCAGATATTGCTGATGGGGAATGCGTGCCCAACATCAATGGAGGGAGACACATACAGCCCACTGGAGACCACACCATGAGTACTGCAGCAAGGAGATTTGCTGAGTACTCAGGAGCTGACCTCATCAGTGCTGCCCTTGAGGCTGGCTTGATCTGGCGGCAGGATGCACTGAGCACCAAGCAGCTCTGCAGTGTGCTGCTTGGGACAGCTGGAGAGGGTGGGGGGTGTACCTACCTGCCAGCCCCTACACGAGAGATGGCGTCAGCGATGTCCTCCCTGATTTCATAAGTGGCCTCTAGCCGGAAGAGGTTGAAGTTGCGCAGCAGGTAGTCGTGGAATGTCAGGAACTGCAGGTTGAGCTTGGGCAGCGCCAGGCAACCCTCGCCTGCGCAGCAAGCCGAAGCATGCTTTTAAGTCCCAGAAAGGGGCTTGAGTCGAGAGCGCAGGAGGCATCTTGGCAGCGGGGGCATCCAAGGCTCAGCCCATGGCAGCGCCTGGCATGCTCAGTGACTGCCAGGGAAGGTGGCAGCGCAGAAATCAGGTTGACTGCTCACTGGGGCCGTTTGCCCGTGCAGTGGCGCTGGTGTGCATGTCAGGGCGCAGCATGCCAGCAATCTGCCTGCAGCTGGCGAATGCAGGAGCCAGAAGGCAGAGCAGCAGACGCATGGCCCCATGTGTGCCCCAGACAGCAGGATCATCTTCAAATCATCTCATGTACCACAGCCAGCTGTGGTTGACATAGCCAACTTGTGAGGTGCATGCCCTGAGCCTTACTGGTTGGATCCTACAGCTCAAGCTTGCAGGGCCCTCACAGTACAGGCCACCCACCTGTGAAGTGCACATCTGGAACCTGGTTGGGATCCCACAGGATGCCCTCTGTAGGGTACAGAGGCATCTCATTGATGACCTCTGTCTGGAAGCGCCTGCGCTCATAGGTGCTGACCATGACCTCCATCAGGAAGTCGGGATTGTCTGCCCAGGAGTCCTCGTCGTCTGCCAGCCTGCAGACGGGTGGGGGATGCAACTTTGCTGAGCTGCAGGCGCTGGGCAGAGCTTGCTGACTCGAGATCAGATAGCAGGAGTCCAGTACTGCTGCTGTGGGCTGCCTTGCAGCCCCTTAGCCACCTGCGCTGCTGGTGACCAGAGCATCAAGCTGCAGCTGCATGCGACCTTGAGGGAAAACCTGGACCCTACTGATGTGCCGAAGATCTCTATTGCCCACCTCCTGCTCCAGACACAGGTACACACACTCACCAAGCACACCTCACTGGAAAGTGGCATCTGGGTCAGTTGAGCTGCCTTGTGCGTCGGCTCCAGAAGAGGTAGCATCAGCAGAGGGGCGACTTGGACTGCCTCACATCACCCCGATAGATGAGTAGGATTGCGCTGCCCCACCCTGTCTATCCACCTCACCATCATCCAGAAAGCAGCCAGGCAGCAAGAACACCCAGAACCTGCCTGAGCTGCTTGGTGACCAGGAACTTCAGCTCCTCATCCTCCAGCTCCCCCAGGTACTTGCGCAGCGTGGCAGCCTTCTCCACGGTGCCGCAATTGGCTAGGGCAAGCTCACGCAGCTTGGGCTGGTGCTTGAAGAACAGACGCTGCAGCTGCTGCACCTGAGAGGCGACAGTCACAATCAGGTGAAAAGCTGGAGGATGCATCAGACAAGGGTGGTGCCCCTGTGCAGCTGCACAGGTGCGGGATGGCAGCAACCAAAGCACTTTGCAAATGGGGAATGGTGCCCTGTGGAGGCTGAATGCAACAGACCTTCTGCTACTGGAAAAAGGGCATGCACCACAACCAGCTCGGGGAAAAGAGAAGCTGGAATCAAAGATGCCATGCGTGTCCGTGCTCTGTGCAGGGGAGTGGCCATGTCTGCCAAGAAGGCAGTGCTGACCTTGGCATAGTGCGCAGCTGTGATGTCCTCATCTGACAAGGGGTCCCCGGTGTGGTTGTGGATTGGGAATGAAAGGTAGAACTGGAACAGGTCCACCAACTGGGCAAATAAGTGGCCTGCAGCAGGCAATGAAGAGCCTATGGTCAGCAGACGTGTTTAGGATGCATGTTTGCAGAGGCTGAAGCTGGAACAAATTCCAGCGACAAGTGGCCTGCAATGCAAACCCAAGTACTCAGCAAATTTCACTGCCACAAGTTATGAACTGGGCTGCAGCGGTTGCCTACAGCAGGAGATTGAACAAGAGGAGCTCAGACTGCAAGGCTTGAATGCAGCAGTGTACTGGCTGCACCAGAATAAACAGCATCAGGGAGAAATGGGAGGGCCCAACAGATGCCCAGAAAGGGATGGTGCGAGTGCAGCCCAGACAAAAGCAGCAATTGAGGAAGACAATCAGGGCAACAGAGCGGCCTGCAGCACAGAACATCTGTCGGTGCAAAGCAAGAGCATGCCTCTTGCCCCGCCCAGGCAGAGTCCAGGTGCTCAGCAGTGGCCCAGTGGTGCACCACTGCACAGAGCTGGTGCAGAAGGTGCTCACCCTGTGGGTGGCTGCACCGCAGTGGTGTTTCCTGTATTGATTGACCTGAGACGCATGCTATACACTGCAGTGCTATGCTGCTGACCTGCCAGAGGCTGAGTAATGGTCCTGTACCCTGCAAATGCCCTAGGCAACTGAAACACACAGACACAAGACACCTCCTTGCACTGAGGCAGTCACACTGCACATGAAGTAAAGGCCACAGAATCCCTGCAGGTAGCCCTACAGTGCCACCACCCGGGGCTTGACCAAGCCAACAGTGCAGTCGGAATAGGCAGGCTAGCCCTGGCAGCAAAACCCCGCGGGAACCCCCTGCCCCCAGACATGCACGCACTACAGTGCAGCAGGCTCACCCTGAGGGTGGCTGTACAGCGCCGACATCTTGCATTTGACCAGAATGGCCTTGTCCTCCAACAGGCTGTGCACAAAGCGCCGGGTGGGCAGCTGGCTGAGCAGATCCGTCAGCCACTCCACAAAGCGCTCACAGTACAGCAGCTGGTGCCTGTCGAGCTTGGAACCCTGCTGGGGTTGCTCCGTCTCCATGTCCTCCCCTGCTGGCGCCACAGACTCTAGCACCTGCAGGAGGGGGTGCGTGGGCAGGTCAGCCACTACCTGCTGACACGGCAGCCCCAAGCACCTGCAGCACGAAAGGAGTAAGGGAGTTGAGGCGGCTGCAAGCTAGGGCCCCCTCTGGATCTGGTCCTGCCAGAAGTCTGCAGCAAATGGGTGCAAGTGTCTGCGCATGTGCTGCAAAGTGATGCTGCACCATGGTCAGGGACCGCACACAGTAGAGTATGAGTGAGGCATGGGATGCTCCATTGCCTGTGCAATGTGTGCAGTGCCAACCAGACCAGAGCTTGCAGCAGAGTAGTGGACAGTGCGTGTGACAGCGGCTTGAAAGCGGGGTGAGGGAGGCTGAACAATAAGTCAACAGGGCTCACGCAGCACAGGGAGGAGTCAGGCATGCAGACCAACACACCTCAAGGCCGACCGCAACACGCTCACCAGCAGAGGCTTTGAGCCTAGAGCTCCCCTGCATGATGCGGTTTGTGCCGCTGACCGGGCCAAGCGATGAGTCACACAGAAGGGACGCCTGCCATGCACCAGTGCAGGGATGCAGTGTGACGCGTAAAGTGGCTGCCATGGCAGCTGCAGGGCTCACCTCCAGAAATTCTCTCAGCATGCCTGGCAGGAACTGGACCTCTGGTCGCTGTGCTGCAGGCACATGGGCAGCATTCTTGGCTGCTGCCTTGGCCTCGCGCTTTGCCAGTGTCCTCCAGTTGGAAGCCAGCTGCTCGTTGGCAAAAAGCTCCAGCTGCAGGGACCAACGGGTACTGTCAGGCACACATCAGGCACCAAAAGGTACAGAGCAGCCGCACAGGCTCTTGCAGTGACAGGCAGCAAAGACAGTAGCAGCTCCAGATGCATGCACCAGGGCTCTATCACGTGCTCCGATGTAGAGTGTATGTCTGCAGCACTGTCAGCATGCTGTGGTCCAGCGGTGCACATGTTTGTGGGCTTTCAGCAATGGTCACTCCAGCCTGCCCAGAATGTAGGGCCCTCCCAAACGGTTTGCGTTGCTTTCAGCAAGGCCTCAGATCTGCTCACGCACCTTCAATCGCCCTGGGGACAGGGCATGCCACAGCTGCAGGTTGACCAGCTTCAGCACCTGTGCTCTCACAGCCTCATTCTCCAGGGACTGCATGGCGTTGATGGCAAACACAAGGTACGCCACCTGCAATGTGAAGGTTGGTTGCGACTGTAGTTCTTACCCAGACAGAACATCAACAGCACAGTGAGGCCCACTGGTCAAACAGCTGCCGCTGCGTTCTATGCTACAGAAGCAACTGTTGCAACGCAATGCCCTCCCTCCCTGGCATTGCATGAGCAGTGTTTGACCGCACTGCAGCTCCCGCAAGTGCGCCAGGGTCAGGGTTCTTTGGAATTATTCCCTGTATGACCTCATCCAAAGTTTCCAGCATGCAGGGAGTGCAGTCTATCTACCTTTTCGTGCTGCTGCAGCTCCCTCCCCTGCTTGAGGGTCAGCACCCTTTGAAAGAAGCCTGGCATGGCCTCTGCACGCTGCATGAGCCCTTCCCAGGGAGGCACATTCTCCCGGAACTTTTCATTGAGCATGAGAATGATGCTCATCACATGCTCAAAGCTGGCTGTGCCTGCAGCACAGGAAGGGGAGCAGGCTTGAACATGTTCATAGAATGCACAGACTTCTTGCAGGTCATGCGGGCGATGTCAAACTTGCACATATCCCAACAGCACAAATTCGATTCTTCTTCGAAATGAAAGCTTGAATGTGCAGCCTCACCAGTGTCAGCTGTGGTTGCAGCCAGGCAGGCGCGCTATGCACCAGAATCACAAAGGTGTGCACCCAGCTCCAAAGCTGCCATTGAACTGTTGCCTTGCAAATGCTTCTGTGCCTTAGCAACAGCCATCTTACCCTCAAAGTGCAGACAGGTAGCTTCCTTGGTACCAGGCAGCAGGAGCTGTCATTTGAGTACAGGTTGGCAGCCCGCCTGGTCTGGTTTGCTGCTGAGCCTGATGTGTGTCAATGCGGCCACAGGGTATGTTCCAGGTACAACCTGACCTTCAGCGTCCATATGGCATGCTGGTTGAAGGCCGGCAGGCGGTGGCAAGTGCCACGGGGCAGCGTCCACAAATGGCAACAGTATGGAACCATAAAGACTCCGTCATGACTTGCACAAGCACCCGACCAGCAGGCCCAGCCCTGCTGCCGTGGCTCACCTGCATCAAAGTGCGGCCAGAGGTAGTTCTCCAGATACTGGCTGATCTCCAGCAGCATGATACGCTTCAGCTTGGCTGGTTTCTGGCCCCCGCCGCCCAGCTCCTGACTGTATATGTCGATGACGATTTTGGGGTCAAAGGCTGGGACCTCGACCTTGGGGCCTTCCTGCTGCACCTCAGGTGACCAATTCTTGCGAGCGATCTTGGTCAGCTTGTCATCCTGGATCTGCAGGTAAGCAAGGGAGAGCTGCAGACAAGCAGGCCCATAGGCAGTCTGCTGGTTTCCAGGCCAGCTGCAGGCACAGCAGGACAGTTGTAGCCATGGTTGGCGAGCTAGTTGGTAAGCTTGCCGTCCTGGGTGACAAAGGCGCCAGCCATGGTGGCAGAGGCCTCTAGGTGGAAGGATGCTGGATAGGCTGAGGTCAAGGCATCAGGGGCAGAGAAGAGCAATCAGCTTTAGGTGCAGCATTGCCGCAACGCTTTGGACCACATCACCAGGCAGCGCTTGCATCAGGTGAGGCTAGGCAGCCCAGCAGACATGCCAAACAGAGCAACAGAGCAAAACCTTCACACCTCCTGGATGGTGAGCGAGGCGCCCATGGGCCTGTATGCGGGTGTGGTCTGCTCATCCGCAGTGTTTGGCTCCTGGCCAGAAGGGCCCCGGCGGCCCTTGCCCCTCCCCCTGCCATGACCTCTGTGCCGTCCTCCCCTGCCACCCCTGGCAGGTCCATCTCGGCCAGAGCCTCTCCCCCCTCTGCCACCTCTGAGAGTGCCCCTGGCAGGACCCCTGCCCCGCATGCAGGGCCTGAGAGGTTTGCCTGCTCAGCAGCTGAGCACGATCTGGTGGGGAAAGTCTCAGTGCTTGTGGATGTGGAGAAGCTGATGGCGATCAAGATGCTGCCTGCAGGTTCTGTATACTCACTTCCAAATGCAAACAGCTGAACAACATAGAAAGCAAGTCTAGGTCGAAAGTCATGCATCTTGACCGCCTGGGGAGAGTGAGCACCTGATAGCAGCGGCGTAGTAGAGCCCCAACCCGCCGGAGTCTTTTTGGGGCATCTAAAGAACGTCAAATCAACGATTTCCAACGATTCCATGGGTGCACCCCGCCAATGCCCCCGCATTCCAGTCCCAATCTCTTAGGGTCTGTGTGTCATTGATAGGGCCAGCGGAAGCCACCCCACTCCTCTCTCACTGCTTTCTGCAGGTCCCTTCAGGGCCCCAGTTTTGTTCACTTCTAAGGGCTACAGAAGGCTCAAGTAAACGTCTGTCATGCAATGTGTACAGGAACTAAGCAATGCAATATGTGCCAGCAAGTATCTGTCATGCAAAGGACTACTGTAGAGATGTTGCAAGGGGTGGGGGTCATTTCTCCTGGGCATCTGTCTGCTTCAGAACTTGCTGCTGTGGAGGGGTGGGAGGCTGCTAGATGGCAGTATCCAGTCACTTGGTGCAGTGAAGCATCAAGCAATGGATGCAATGCAAGCTGTGCATTGAAGCTCACCTGCTTGGCCTGTGACTGTGCAGTTGAAATTATTTGAAAGACCTGGAGGGTGACCCTTTCAGGCTGCTTGCCATCCTTCACCATCTGAACCCCGGGTCATGACAGAGATTGGCACCTTAGCAAACAGAGCAAACAGGCTGGTCACATCAAGCTTCTCAGCCTTCCACTCTGCAGTGAGCTCATGATAGACCTCCACCTTGTACTCTTCCTGCAGCAGATATCGGTGTGTCAGCAGCAGGTATTTGGATGTGTGTGGGAGTCAGACACCAGCAGCCAACTCACCCAGCAGTCATTGCAATGGGAGGCTGTCTCAGTCTCAATTTTACCAGCCAATATCTCATTGTCCAAGCTCATCTTAGCAGCACACTGCCTGCCGAACTGGGCTGGGCCTCCCTCCTGGCAACAGTTGAAGCCTTTGACACAGGGTACCCAGGTGTTGGCGCCAGGGCCCCTCCTGTTCAACCTACTTCTTGCTGCACTTGCAGCACTGCAGCCAACGGTGATACATGAATGAGTTGCAGCAGCCTGCTGCAGGCCTCCAGTGCTGTGCTCTGACCCCACTCTCAAGAAGAAAGTGGTCACCAGTGCACGGGCCTGTCTCAGCCACACCTGCCAGCCAGCTGCCATGAAGTCCGTCCTGTCGCTCATTGAGCATTGAAATGCTGCAAGCTGCAAGCTACCTCACCTGCATGAACCGCTGCAGGCTATCTGGCTTTGCCTGCCTGCTAAAGGACCATCTGGTGCTTGTTGAATGTTGATGTAAGCACAGCATGTTGAAGCTCTGTGGGCAAAGATAAAGCAAGCACATGTTCAGAAACCAGCCAGGTGCAGCATCTCAGGGGAAGTTTGTCTGTTGCGCAAGGTCTTTAAGAGCACAGGAGCAGGCTGCATGTCTGGCAGACTTGGGGAACATCTGCACGCCTTCAGCTGCAGCATGGGTGGTCATGCGGTAGGCCTCAAAGCACTTGCGCTTTTTGGCCAGATCTGCTTCTGTGGCATGTGCCCTCAGCTGGTAGGGACACATAGGCACAGCTATGCGCTGCATGCCGCGCACTGGCACAAGGCCCTGGTGGACAACACGGCTGTCCCAGAGCATCAGCGAGCCAGCCTCCACCACCTGCTGCTGGCACCCTGCCAGCAGGTTGAGCTGCTGTTGGTCCAGGCAGTGCAGGCCACCAGAATTGGGCAGATCCAGCTTCTCATGCAGCAGGTGGCTGTACGGCAGCCCTGCAGGGTGCAGATGGGTGTCTCGTGGCGGTCCTGCGCTTGGCAACTACACTCAGCCAGGGGCTCACCAGCTACTGGAAGTACAGCTCGGCGATGTTCCACGCCAATGAGCGCGGGACCGCATGGGGGAGCCAGCGGCACAGCAGCAGGAAGACGCGCTGCCGGCGCTCGCAGAGGCCTTGCAGCCTCTCCGATTCCAGCGGTGTCAGGGGGGCTTGGATGCTGCCCAGGTAGAGAAGCACCGGGTCTGAGCACCTCACCAGCTGTTCTGCTGTTGGCATCTGGCAGGGGGGGGTCTGCTGCCTGGCTCACTGCAGCACCTTCAGGTGGCCGCCATGTGCCGCCCAAAAGCACGTGTCTTCGTCCCAGGGGCAGGGGGGGTTCTGCCACCTGGCCCACTGCAGCACCTCCAGGTGGCCGCCCCCTGCCGCGGCCCAGCACGTGCGTGCGTCCCAGGGGCAGGGGGGGTTCTGCTGCCTGGCCCACTGCAGCACCTCCAGGTGCCCGCCTGCTGCCACGGGCGACGGGCACATGCCGTCCCAGGGGCAGGGGGGGTCCTGCCACCTGGCCCACTGCAGCACCCCCAGGTGGCCGCTCCCTGCTGCAGCTTTGCATGTGTCTCTGTGCCAGGGGCAGGGGGGGTCCTGCTGCCTGGCCCACTGCAGCACCTCCAGGTGACCGCCCTCTGCAGCGGCAGAGCACGTGTCTGCGTCCCACGGGCAGGGGGGTCGCTGCTGCCTGGCCCACTGCAGCACCCCCAGGTGGCCGCTCCTTGCTGCAGCCCTGCATGTGTCTATGTCCCAGGGGCAGGGGGGGTCCTGCAGCCTGGCCCACTACAGCACCTCCAGGTGGCCGCGCCTTGCCGCAACAGAGCACGTGTCTGCGCCCCAGGGGAGGGCGGGTTCCTGAAGCGCATGCGCACGAACACGGCTAGCGCAGTGACCAGCACGCCCGCCAGGAAGAACACCACCGCCAGCACGATTGTAATGCCAACGGAGGCGGTCGCAGCCGCAGCCTGGCGCTGCGCGTTCAGAAGCCCCTGCACGTCCAGCGCCACCACCGCCGCCTGCACGTCCAGGATTCCTGGGGGAACCTTGGCAGCATCCGCTGAGGACTTGAACGGCTTTGCTGAGGTGCCAAGCGCCTTCTTGAGGGCAGCTGGCAGGGCGGGGTTGCCGTCCACCTGGACCCCCTTAGACTTTGCGTAGGCTATTAGCACCGCCGCAGCCGATGCCACCTGAGGCGCTGCAGGCAATGAATCTCAGTGTAAGAAGTCATGTTGTCGCTGTGGGTGCAACCGCCGCTCCTTCCGTTTGAGTCAGCACATAAGCAAGCCACAGCTGATGAGCTGGGGAGTCTGGCATCCGCAGGGAGTAAACGGCCGGAAAATACTATAAGTGTAAGCTCAACAAACCACTTGGAGGTCCTGGGCCTCGGGTGCGCTACCACAACCAGTTTGGACACTGCAGAAGCGAGACACCAAGCTCTAAGTATACTGATGTACTTCAGCTCTTTTTGGCATGGCTGCACCAGCAAAGGTCATCAACTTCAGATTCTTGCCACATATCGGCCTGAGGCCACTGTCCCCATCCATCATCAAGCAGAGGTTGTTACTTGGAAGTCATTGGACTTCAACAATGGTAGGCATCCGCCATCTTCCACAATGAGACCTCCGCCTACATCCAGGGTAGTAGATCATCTGCAGATGCCAACATCTCAAGTGCAAGCCTTGAAGCATGGGTGCTTAAACACAATTCTGGACTGTTGTCATCCATGTGGGCATCACTGCCACGCGAGGAAGTCGGGGCATTGACCTCTGTGCTAGAGTGAGGGTCTGACCTGGTCAGACGGCCGCCCATCTGCTGCTTGATCTGGATGAGTGTTTCGTTGATGGTAGCGTTGCGGCTGAGCTCAGCTTCCACCAGAGCCGCCAGCCGGGCCTGCAGACGGCTCTGCTCTCCCATGTGATTAGCGACCACCCGCAGGGCCTCTTCGATGCCACTTTCTGAGCTTGCGGAGGCAGCTGATGTTGACACCCCTGCACATGCATAACAGCTTACGCATGCTCCAAGCTGCTGAGCAGGTTGCAGAGTGGGAGTGGCTGGCCAGTGCAATCGTATGCCTGGGAGTGCAGGACAATGCAGTAATATCTGGGGATGGATGACACCACCCACGCAAAACACATCAAGCAGAACTGGAGCAGCAACCCAGCAGGCAAAGCCCTGTTTGCACACCTGCAGGGGCGGCGACCCCTGCGCCACCAGCACCACTGGTTCCTCCTGCAGGGCAAGACGTGAAAGCGGTGAGTTGCAGGCCAGCAGCAAGGCTGCCGCTGCAGGCTGCCTGTGGGCCCATAGACCAGCTTGCATTCTCCCTGCGACCAGGGCATCGCTCCACCCTGCAAGCTTTGCACCTCAACAGCAGCAAGGGCGTCATGCTGGCAACATCAACTAAGCTGGCAACATCAACTATTGCAGCGTTCTGAGCACCATCCCATCCCCAACACTCTGCAGGAGCCACATGCAGCACTGCCTTTCACGTGATTTAGGGGCGGGCTGTACAGTCCAGGCAGACCCTCAAGCATTGCAGGACCGCTGTGGTCATGCAAAACCCCTTGCCAGATGATCACTGCGCTTCACAGGCTGACCAGCGCTGGTCGGTGCAAGTCAGGGACTGGACGACTCCATCAATGTTGCTAGCCAGCTGCATGCTGCTGGCTCTGATCTAAAAGGGATGGATGCCACAGAGAGGCGGCTGAGTCTTTCCCACCTGGAGCCTGAGCGGGGCCCCCCCTGTGCGCCTGGTCTGGGGCTGCCCCTGCAAACAAGCAGCACCCCCTCAGCCAGATCGCTGATGTCCTGGTGTACGGGGGCGGAGGCTGCTGTCCACCTGCAGAGCACTGCCTGCCAGGGCCAGAAATGGTCGACAAAGCGTAGACTGCTGCTCAGACAGACTCCATCGCCAGCTTCAGCCATCAGGTCGGCCTTTGCCAGCAGCAACCTCAGGGCACAGCCACTCGCCACTGACGGCAACTGCGCCTTGCGCAGCATGAAAGTCCAAGACGTCCTCTCTCAATCACCACACGCTTACCTGCTGAAATCAGCAGAGCGTCTATTTCCCTCAAGGTCAGTGGAGATCTCAACTCTGCTGCCCTCGCCGCTTCCTCAAGCCTCTCCCGCGTCATCGTCTCAGCTCTATCCCCAGTGTATCGCCTTTTGCATAGCCGTACTGCTGCATCACCCTGGAGAGCCGCTGCCTGCCGTCAGGTGGCAAGCCAGTGTTGGCAATCAGCTCCTGGATCGTGCTCCTGGATCAGATACTTGCTGGCACATATTGCATTGCTCAGTCCCTGTACACATTGCATGACAGACGTTTACTTGAGCCTTCTGTAGCCCTTAGAAGTCAACGAAACTGGGGCCCTGAAGGGACCTGCGGAAAGCAGTGAGAGAGGAGTGGGGTCTCTTCTGCTGGCCCTGTCAATGACACACAGACCCTAAGAAATTGGGACTGGAATGCGGGGGCATTGGCGGGGTGCACCCCTCCCTGATATCGCTGGAAATCGTTGATTTGACGTTCTTGCTTCAAAAAGACTCCGGCGGGGTGGGGCTCTACTACACCGCTGCTCCTGATCGCGTGCCTGTCCATCCACCGGAGGCAAGCTCTGAGCAGCAACAGCGATGACGGGATATGGCTGGTCGAACCTCGAGCCACCAGTGCAGCATGAACGTGACCATTAGATGTTCGATTGCCTGCAGATGGCTGGCCTCGCTGTAGCCATGGCAGACATTGACAAGGAACTGGACGACTTTGAAAGGGCCATTGAAGCGCTGAGTGATAGGATCACTGCCTGTGATGACAAGGAGGGGAGGGCTCGGCTGCACCAGGAGAAGATGGATCTGCAGGAGACGCGAAAGAGGCTGCTGGAGAAGGAGGCTCGCCTGGCGGAGCCAGCAGTAGGTGCGCAGCAGGCGGCAGCATGCCTTCTGTGGGGCATGCCTTTGTGATAGCCGTTGAAGGGTGTACCCCAGGTGATCAGCAAACATGCTCACCATTGGGAGGCCGCCTGGTATAGCAGGCACCCTATTGCCCTCTACTCTGTGAGCTCTGCCGGTGAACACCTCAAGAGCTTGTTTGCAGGGCTGAGGGTAATGCAGTGCCTGCTGGGCTGGGCAGCCTCCAGTGGTGAGCCTGTTCGCCAGGGCTGCAGGGTGTTTGTTGCATTGTGTGCGACACTTGGCAGCATGCTTTGCAGAGGGCGCTGTTCAGGCTCTTGCCACTGATTCCACTGGGATCAGTGAGCGCTCCACGTCCCTGAGCCCACGTGAGGGGTCAGCAGCTGCTCTGCAGTGTTGTTTTGCTGATGGTAATCCCATGCATGCTGTGTGAAGTGCGCTGGTGGGCCTTGAGCAAGGAGCATATGTTCCACCTCAGGCTGTGCCTGACCCAATGGCTGCTCAGCCGCTAGTGTTACAGGTGCCGTGCTAGACCTGTCAAGTCAGCGGGCAATGGAGCTGGTGCAACCGCCGCTTCAGGGCTTGCCCAACTTGGAACAGCTGGCAGAAGTGCTGTTTCAGCCTGCAGTTGCCAAGCTGCCAGTGTTTCCAACTGTGCTGGCTGGCCTCTACTCACGCTGCGCTAGCGATCTGGTCAGCTTGTGTGAGGCAGCACCACCAGCCTGGCTCTGCAAATCTCAATGGCCATGGGGGCCCAGATCCACCCCGGAGGCAAGCTGATGACGTCACATGTTGTTGACAAATTTCTGATCGACCTGCTTCTGGAAGGGCTGGAGAGGCTGCTGCCGGCACAGCAGCGGCTGGGGCTGACAGTGCAGCGCGGTTTGGGAGACGACGCCAGCACCAAGGCCTGGCCCTCAGCCTATGGCAGCATGCTGCGCCCAGATGGCCTGCTGCGCAGCAGTGACGGCAGGCTGCTGTTCAAGTGGGAGGAGACAGCTGGCAGCATTGGTCTACAGGAGGCTGAGGAAGCTTTGAGAAGTAAGCCCTGCAACCCACGTGCAGCACCTCATCCTTGCTGCCTTCCATCTGCTGTGCGGTCTACTTTTGGGGTGGTTGCTAATTGCTGTTTGTCAGATGCCCCTGAAGTCCAGGGACTCTGTGGATCCCAGGTGTGCGCTCTGACCTGCAGTTCAAAGAGCGGCTGGCCCCTTCAATCTGCAGTGCCGATGATGTCAACGTGGTGGTGCCACATGCCTGCCATGTCTGCATTGCACTGCGTCGAGCAGAGCTGGGTCTCTCAACCGCGCTTCTGGTGGTTGCAGGGAAGGTGAAGGCCTGGTCGCCACTGTACTATGGAGAGCTGCCCTACCTCCCGGCAGCTGCCGCCTCTGGTACTGCCTTCCAGTTCTTCGCCATTGAGCGCTGGAACCACTTTGGCCCGCGCAAAATCGGTCCCCACCTGCGGCTGGATGATCCAAGAGACCGCGCGCTGCTTGTCCGGGCAGTCATCAACCTGCACCGCCTGCTGCGTGTCACCCACGCACTCCTGCCAGACCATGTGCTCCCTGTGGATCTGCTCCAGAGTGTCACACACCCCCTTGGCTACACACGCACATTGTGGGTGCCCTGCTCTGCTTTGTGACTTGTCACATGAGGCCTAACCAAAAATGGACAGCGCCGTGGAGGCTGCTGCTTCTCTTGCCTTGCTCTGCATGGCATGTTGCTTCATGGCAGGGCACAACATGCCACTCAAAGTGGCATAACACCTACCTGATCTGCTTGTTGCTGCTGCAAATGCCCTATCAAAACTGAGGCCACCCAGACAGCCCGCTGTAGGAAATGGGGCCTGCCAAACAGCCGGCTGCCTGCCTCTACTCATCCTTCCAAACCTGGCTGCAGGTGCTTTAAATGTGATCTGACCATGCACAAGACCATTTGCCCATGGAGTAGGTTCAGTGCTGCCTGGAGCATTGACTTCACAGAGCTGGAGCAGGTCTACAGTCGCACTGAAGGCTGTTCTGGCCTTGTGCACGTTGTGGGTCGTGGGGGTCGCCCACAGCTGGACACAGAGCAGGACACCTATTATGTCTGGTTGAAACCGATTGGTCTGCAGCGCAGCCATGTAGAGCCCCGCAGTGAGCAGGAGGCAGCAAGAGCAGCTCATGGCCTGTTACATGGCCTGCTGGCCCTGCACAAGGTGCGGTGGGCACTCATGAGGGCTGAAAATTGTGGGGTGTGCTGCAACATGAACAAGTGTTGACATGTCTGCTTCCAACTAGGTTCAGTGCCCCACACTGCAGGAGTGTTGTCTGCATGCCTTGTTGCAAGCATGAAGCCAGCACGCCAGGGGCAAGACAGTGACCATTCACTGCTTTTCCAGGCGGGCTACGTTCACAGAGACCTGCGCTGGGACAACACAGCTTGCAGCTTGGAATGTCACTACTTTCTGCTGGACTTGGAGCTATGCAGCAAGCCTGGCAGACCACGATTCACCCTTGCAACATGGCCCAATGGCATCTTGCAGGACGACGGTGCTTATACCAAGGCATCAGACATCCTGTCCCTTGGCCACATGCTTTCCTCACTGAATAATGTGACAAGCTCAGAGGGTTGTGCATTCTTGCAGCAGATGTGGCCTGCTCTTCCTGGCCAAATCGTGCCGACAGCGGAGGTATTGCTGCGCAATGCTTGGGTGGGTTGCACTGGGGACTTCTGCAGAGACGCTGGGGCACAGCCATACACCTATTAGGGCTGATGAGCAGTTTCTGCAAGATCATCTTGTAAAAGCAGACCATTTAGCCCTGTTTATGCGTCCATATCGCAGATTTAATGTGCATAACACGCTGTCTCACGTTAAACAGTGCCAGATCAGTGTCATTGCCTGCCAACACACTGAAAAGGACTGCAGTGTGCCTTATGACCATATGGGTCCACTGGTGACCTGTGCCAGGCGAAAGCTGCCTGCTGTTCACACATGCTTAAACCTCTCAGCACATGACATTATCGACGCAGGGCCAGCCTGTGTAGTTGTGCAAGCACACCAGGCCCTGCTTCTTTTGAGCAGCCATCAATCGTAAAGCAGAAGGAATCTTAGCAGTCTGAAGGCAGGAACTGAGGCTGCAAGGCAGGGAGGGGCATGCCTCCATGTCAGCCCTTTGGCAGGCTACAATGCCTAGTCAAAACTGCACTCAATTCTGCAGGTCGTGCCTGATGTACAATCTGGTACCTCAGGCAGGGAGCCACAGTCAGAGCTGGAACGCATGAACTTATAATCAGCCTGCATGCTCAAGTTGGGGACAGTTATGGAGTCTGCAATGAGTTCAGGGCAGATATGCTCATTGAAGAGAGTGGACACAGTCGTTGCAGCTCTACGGAAGAATTTTTGCCCTAGTTACAGGTGTGCGACCTGGAAAGAAAGAAAGTCCTTTGACAACAGGCAGCTCAAAGACCGACGGACTTCCTGCACCATCTTCGATTGGCGTATCATCCTCTGATCAAGGCATATGCAGTGAAGCGCTGATCTAAGAAGGACACAGACAGGCAGGGTGCAATGGCATGCAAGGGCAGCAAGGGCAGGGCCAAGGCCAAGGAATCTGTGAGAGGGGGCATGGGCCACAGGGTGAGCAGATATGCTGCCTTGCGGCATCACATTGAAACAGCCTGCCAGACTGCTGGGAGTTTCAGCCCGTTGGCACAGGCAAAGCGGTCAGAACCGGCCACTTACTTTAGCCACTGTGCTGTGTCTTGGCTGTTGCGTCATCTGTGTCACGTTCTGAAGGAGAACATTGCAAACGGGAGTGCAGCTGCTGCGCTTGGTGCTGCAGGTTGCCAGGAGCAAGACAAAAGGCAGAACATGCAGCAGCAGTGACTCTATGCCCAGCACAAGCACAAGTGTTCTTGTGCTGCAGGTCCGTGCCACAATCGTGGAAACAAACCCTGAGATGCAGCAGCGCCGCTCCATTCCTCAGCTCAACTGTCACCGTGAGGAGCACTGCCACAGATGTCTCATGGTCCATGCCCGCCCAGCAGCTGCTGCTTCCCTCAATGGCTATTAACAAATGGTGGACAGCAGGGGATCACAGCCTGGCGGTGGCACAGCTGCTGCTGGCTGTTCACCCCACCAAAGCAGCCAGCTCTTTGGCGTGGCTGCTGCAGGGGGCTGCTGTTGCACGCACTGCTTCACGCGTCAATGCCACAGCTGAGAAGCGTCTTGTGCAGGGCCTGCCACGACGGACGGCAGCTGCTTCCACTGATCCCCAAGGCCAACGAGCTCAGGCAGCCGGCCTAACCTGCAGTGTCAGAGCGCGCGACAAGCCGGCCAAGGACCTGGCGGCCACAACAGACACCATACTTGGCCATCTGCAGCAGTCTACCCAGCAGAGCACTGAGCCAGCACAAGACGCTTGCAGCTGTGCAGAGGGAGGCGCGCAGGCTGCCATGTCTGCAGACAGAGGACCTGAGTGCGTCACGCCAGAAGCAGCTGAGCGGGGGTTGCTCCTGCACTCAGCGCCCATGTCCCCGCTGCCGGAGCCGGCTCAGGAGGCGCCAGCTGCCACTTCAGGGCTGCAGGACATGCTGGGCCTGCTGCTGCCACCTGAGTCACGCGCTTCTGGCCACACTGTGACCCCTCAGCAGCTGTCCCAGCCCACAGACGCCTCCTGGTCAGCGCGCCCAGTGTCTCAGGCTGCAGGCGCCATGCAGCCTGGTGCAGAGCAGCAGTTGGAGGAGCTGTCTGCAAGCAGTCCGCAGCCCAAGTTGCAGAAGCCGAGGCCAAGGCCAAGAGCCAGGCAGGCAGAGGCATGCACAGGCCCATCCAGCAGCTGCATGCCTGCTGCTGCGCCTGGAGATGAGCTGCGCCCTGAGGATGAGTGCATGGTCTGCCTGGATGCCCGGCGTTGCGTCATGTTGGCACCCTGCGGCCACTGGCCTTACTGCCTTGATTGCGCGGAGCAGCTGTGCGGACCCAACGGCGTGCATGCAATCAAGAAGGGACAAGTCTGCCCACTTTGCCGGGAGGCAGTGGCAGGCACTGTCTCCAAGACATTCTACTGAGTGGTATACACCTGATCAAATGGATACATGCCAGCTTCAAAGACAAGAAGCAAAAGTTTCGAAATTCATACAAGAAGCAGGTCCGCAGCTTTATGCCTCCGGAGCTCATGAGTGTCCCTGGGCTTCCAGCCGTGATGAATTCATTTCAGGCTTCTGCTTTCAATCAAGCAGGCTGTGGACTGCTCAATGCAGGCCAGCAACAAGAGCAGGAGAGCAGATGTATCATCGCTTATGCCCACTGGTAAGCTGTGCAGAGCGACAGCTGCCTGCTGTTCGCGCACCTGACAACCAGCTGCCGCAGGACCGTCCTGTGTAGTTGTACCAGGCCTTGATCCACCAGTCTGTCTCACGTCCAGTCAGCGCCTTCCTGATCTGCCTGACCTGGGCAAGAGTGCCTCAGCACATGCTGTGCCCATGCCAGGCAATCTGCGTCAGAGCCTCAACAGCAAAGCATGCCCTGTGGGAACAACCCAGGCAGCTATGGCTGGGGAGACAACTGCTCAGAACAAGCACCAGCAGCTCGTGCCCACAGGGTGGGGACGTGCCAGCAGAAGATGAGCTCCTCCTGGGACTGGACTGCGCCATATGCAGTCGACATCTGCAGAGGTCGGGCTGTACCTTGTGACAGGTATGCATGGGGCTCCCACTTATTTGCCCGTCTTACATCAAAGCTGGGCAGCCTCTTACTGCAGCCTGCTGAACTGGTTGTCTTTGAATAGATGATTTCAACATCAGCCAGCAGCTCATCCGTCAGCTTCCTCTCTTGCTGCTTTTTGGCAAGACAGCCTGGCCCCAACAACTCGGCTTGGCCAGCCACAAACAGAGTCAACTGGTGTGGCCACAAACAAAACAAGCAGTGTGAGACAGTTCTGGTTAGACACCAGCAAGACACAAGCTTGAGTTCAGACGTGATCTGCAAGGTACTTTCAGGCTGATGCCTTCGGCGATGTTGGGCACTGCACCTGGTGACTGGCTTCACTTGAGCTGATAAAAGCTGCACCACAGGTCAACACTGGCATGCAGAATGGACTCTGACAACGGGTTCGCACAGGCTTCATGGCGATCCGGTCGGATGCCGAGAACAGTCACATCTGATGGCATCACGTAGCCTATAGGATTGCCGCCCAGCTCGTAGCCTCTGATCTTCAGGCTTTGCCCAGCACTTTGCCCAGCACAGAGCAGGTGGCATGTTTAGCAGACACAGGTTTCTTGGAGGCCAGCCCGATGGCTTCAGACTACTACTTTCCTACCAGGTGCAGGTGCAGGGGCCTCCCTTGCCAACCTCGCCAACCGCAGGTATGCCACATCAAGAGGGAGCATGATGTTGTCTGAACCTCGTTGTTTCTCTCCTGGCACTCTGAAGCAATCTTTGTCCTGTCAGTATCGCCTGCAGTGCACACTGGGCCCAGCCAGCTGGACCAGGCACTGGCAGCAGAGGGCGGCAGGTCACCCAAGGCGGCCCAGGCAGGGCTGCCAGCTGCGAGCACGCCCGGCGCACACCTGGGCCACTCCAAGTATGAGGTTGCACAGGTGATTAGAAATTGAGCCAATGGTGTCGAGATTGGATGGAGCAGTGGTTGTCTAGCAGGGTCAGCCCTCCTCATCACGGCTTATTGCTTTGGTGTGCGCGCTGCCAGAGGTGGCCCTTGTCGCGGCAAGTTTTGATCCCCAAGGGTGTCTGTCTCATGTCGAGCGCGTTTCAAACTTCAATGTCAGCGTGTATGGAATTGTTGTGGTCACTCACACTAGTCCACTTTCCTCCTCCTGGCAAGTCCATCTGTGCTGGCTGCCATGCCATGTACAAGCAGGAAGCGCGTGGCATAAGCTCAATAAGAACTCCCAAGCTCAATTGCTGCATTGTCTCCAAGAGAGTGCAGGCAGTGCAGGCAGGGGCAGACCTGGTCCTGGGCACAGTTACGCTGCTGCCTGAGTCTCTTCTTTTGGCCTCCTCAGGTGGAGTGGACCTCAGAGGACTCTGAAAGCGTGGTGGTGGCCCGAGTGCACAGGGCCAGTGTGAACCCTGAGCTTGTCAATGAGTACGTGCATGTCCGCATCAGTTCCATTGGCCTCGACAGCCCTGGGCGGGGCATCATCAAGGCCTCTGCGCCCTTGAATGAGGTGGAGCTCGAGCTGCAGGTGGGGCCTGCTCAGAGCCCTGATGCTGGGATTGGTCGTGGCCTGCGACTAGGGCGTACTAATTTTTATGTGGGGCCGCCGAAAGCTGCTCCATGGCATCATGGCCTGTGTGCCTCTGAATGGCGGAGGTGCAGGTGGACGGTTGCCTTCTAAGTGGGCTGCCGTCTGGCCACTCTCTCAGCCCGTGTCTGTATGGAAAGCAGGGCAAGGTCAGCAGATGCTTTGTGCCCAGCGCCTGCTAAATTGCCAGCGCCTGCCACATTGCGCTTGGACGACACTGTGCCACCAGCCCTGCACAACTGCTGAGAGCACTTAGCTTTGGGGTCCCTGCAGGTGGAGCAGACACCGCCACAGCTGCGCCGCATTGAGTTTGCCCGCAAAGCCGCCTCTGGGGCAGTGGCAGGCAGCTTGCTGGAGAGCCTGCTGGATGCCTGTGACCTGGAGGGCGTCACCAGGCTGAGGCAAGTGGGCCTCACATGCGTGCACAGCTCGCTGAGTGTGCCGAACACTCCTTGCCGCCAGCTTCCGGTGTGAGACCACATCTCTGTGGGCATCCTCCTTCACTCGCCTGTCTTCAGGGCAGCATTGGGCATGCAGCATTGGGAGCTGCTCTTGTCCCTTGCTGGAAGAAGAGGGGTTTGCGCGTCGTGACTGCAGGATGTGTGTGCATGATGGCAGCGCCTTGGGTGGTGTGCAGCTTGCTGGATTACTACCTCTGCCCTCTCCTCTGTTGGCTTGACCGCCTCATGGTGCTGGGCCATGGGCTGCAGGACTGTCTGAAGCCTGCCTCACTTCGTGTGCAGGTGCGATGAGGGGATGAGCGCCATCTGGGGTGGTGCACTATGCCCTCGCCTGATTGAGCTGCGGCTGCTCAACCTGGCGCACTGCGCCATCCCCAGCCTTCCTGCAGAGGTGAGCAGCACTGACGAGGCTTTGCACGCCAGTTGAGCGAGGTGTGATGCATCTGGTGTCTGCCATAGACAGCAGGTGACTGGGAGGGTTCCTGCACCTGATTGAGCTGGGGCTGCTCAGCCTTTCATGCTGCGGCTTCCCCAGCCTGCCTGCAGAGGTGAGCAGGATGGCACAGAGCCAGAATTGCAATCACTGGAGGCTCAGGCTGGCACTGGAGGCACATGAACAGGCAGCAGGCGCAAAGTGACCCGCCTGACGCAGGCGGCGAAACACATCTGCGGCTGTCAAGGCGGCGCGCTACACAGTAGCTGCCAGTCCTGCCCTTGCTGCCTCTAAAGTCTGCCCAGCCTGCCTCAAGGGAAACGAGCAGCACCCAGGTCACTGCTGATGCCTCAGGGGCGCCATAGGCAGCAGGCAGGGTCTACTTGACATCTTGTGGCTCGTGACAATCATCGTAAAGAGTGCCTGCCAGCCAATGGCGCAGCTGCACCCAGCACAGTGGTCACCGTCACGCACGATGCTGTGCCCCCATAGCTAGCACACCTGACATGCAGGCGCTGGCAACGCTGACCAACCTTCAGGAGCTGCGCCTGAGCGACAACAGGCTCATCCAGCTGCCCAAGGAGATTGGGCAGCTGGTGGAGCTGAGGCGCCTGGTTGCTGACAACAACCAGCTGACCTCGCTGCCAGGTGCCCTGCCTCTCGTAAAAAGATGGAGGCTGTGCTTGTGTCTCTTGAAACAGCTGTTGCCTGTAGCACAGCTGCTGCACATGCACCCTCATCAGCCCCTGCTTCACCTGCTCTATCTGGAGCTGTGTCTGTGCTCGATGATTGCTGCAGGGTCTGCATAAGAGCTGCGTCAGAGCATCACACTGCCTAGACTCTCGTGACTGCACCCCACGATGGCCCCCCCCTGCAGTGGAGCCGCCCCTGAGCAGAAGGGCCATGCCTGACACAGGTCCTGTTGCTGCCCTGCAGTGGAGCTGCGTCAGTGCACCGCCCTCCGTGAGGTGTCTCTGGAGTCCAACCGCCTGACCACCCCTGTGATGGACCTGCGTGCGCTGTCGCGCCTGCAGTCCCTGCAGCTGTTTGGCAACCCCCTGGACTTCCTGCCAGAGCTGTCCCCGTGCACAGACCTGCGGCACCTGTCGCTGGCAAATGTGCGCATTTCGGCAGATGCCTACTTCAGCAGGTGGGCGGGCTGTGGCTTGATGAGGTTGCACAAGACCAGCGTGCTGCTCAAGCCGCAGAAGCGGTCACCTGTTGCCGGCAGGTGTGGGCATCTCAGCAGTTGCAGCTTTGAAAGCGTGCACTTGCAGTCTGCAGCGCCTCGTTGCACTATGCAGGTGGGAGGTGCAGGTGCTTCCGGCGTCCTACATCTCCCGCACCAACAAGCTGGCGCAGCTCTTTGCCCTGATCTTCCGCCGCAGCAGCTGCCAGCAGCCGCTGCTGGCTGGCGCTCTGGGTGGGGCAGCTTGATGCTGATGGTTGCAGTCCTGATGGTGATCATATGGGACCCCGCCATGACCTACTGCTGTGGCACGGGCAGAAGGCCTGTGTGTAGAGCCTTCGATTGATGTCCTGCCAGGGCAGTAGCAGCTGCTGTTGAGACTGCCTGCATGACTGAGTTTGATGCCCAACGCAGGTTATGCCATGCCTATCTGGTGCTGTGGGTCGATCGATGAAGGCCAGCAAGTGAATGGCACCCTGCTGCTGCACAAAGCAACACGCATGAGCACAGCCTGTCTGTCAAGATGGTTGCATCATTGCGCCAGAGAGCAGCTTGTTTTGCAGACCACTGCTCGCTGCCTGCAGGCCGCATTGCTGAGGATCCAGCCAACTGCGCTGCCATCGCGCAAGAAGAAGGGGCAATCCAGCAGCTGATCTTGATGGCCCTCAGCGACAATGAGGTTGTTGTTGAACAGGCCTGCAAGGTCATAGGTGTGCTGTCTATGACGATGTGATTCCAACAATGCTGGCTGCTGCCTCCTTTTGGTGCACCACTCTACCATGCGGCTGAGAATTGCCCTGCAGCTGCATGGGATCTGTACGGCCAAAGGTGTGGCACCTTGGCTCTCAATGTGTGTCTGCGTTGTATTGCTGAGTGATTGAGCCCTCACTCATGTATGATGTCAGCTAGTTATGTTGCCTGCTGCTGCTCTGGCTGATCGGCCCCTCATTGACTTTACCTGCTGCACTCGCAGGGCTGCTGGGCCGCCACAACTCCATCACAACCAATGAGATCATCGCGGGGGATGTTGTGTCAGCCATGCTGTCCCTGATCTGCAGCCACAAGCACAAGAGCCAGCTGGCGGGGCTGCAGGTCCTGGGCAGCCTGGCCTTCATGTCGGACAAGGCGGCCGAGAAGCTGCTCACCCCCAGGCTGCAGGCCGCGCTTGAGGTGGGCGCTGGCCTGCTCGGTCACCTGTGGCCGCAGCAATGAGCTGTCTTCCAAAGCTGTCGGGGTCTGCTCTGAAGCAGTCCATGGTGTTTCAATGCACTGGAGCCCCATCACCTCAGCCAATAACCCTGCAGGGGCAGGAAAGTGCTCACCCAGTAGGTCAACCCAACGCGCTATCATTGTGCGTGCCTGCTGACCCCATCTGCGCAGAGAACGCCTCCCTAACCTGAACTCTGGGAGTGCTGCACCCTTGGTTCTTGCAGCCTGTGCCCTGCCTCATTGGGCCTGATAGGAAGCAGTCACAAGGGCCCCCGGAGATGCTGGGCCCTGCCAAGCCCAGTGATGTGAAGTGCTGAGTCCGGCCTGAAATTGTCTGACCTGAAGCATCCAGGACCCCTCAACAATGCTGGGCCCTGCCTGCAGGAGCTGATCCGCAGCGGACCAGATGATGTAAAGTGCTGTGCCCTGGAGACCGTGGGCAACCTTGCCTTCCCACCTGACAATCGCTCCAAATTCCTGGCAGCGCCTGCCTTCCACGACCTGCTGTGCCGCATGGCTGGCCGCGGCATGGGCTTGGTGCAGCAGTGTGTGTGCACTGCAGCCATCAGGGCGCTGGCCATCCTAGGTGAGGTGGCTAGGCTTAAGACGCACGAGGACATGCGTTGCTGAAGGGCGCTGATGTGTGTCAGGGCTGGCCCCGGCACGTGCTTGTTGCAGCAAAGCGTGCACACTGTTGCCATCAGGGCGCTGGCTGGGGGCTCCTGCATCCAGACACGACCTGAGTCTGCAGCGTGGCCACCGTAAATGTGTACACCCCGGGCCTGATGGCCTCATGCAGCAAGTCACCTGTCTGAAAGCCTTCTGAGAATGCAAGCTGCTTGTCAAACAATTTGATTGCCATCAGCAGCTGCAGTCAGTATGGGCGCGGCTGACGGCCGCTGCTGGTTGCTGTGAAGGCACCATTGCAGGCTCAACGGTGTGGGGAAGACAGGCAGCTGCAGACAGGGGCTGACTGCTGTCGCAAGCCAGACTGCTGGTATCACCTGCACTGCAGGCAAGAACGATGATGTCAGGGAGTCGCTCAGCAAGCCGCCGATATCAGGCAGGGGCATCCGCATACTGTCCATGGATGGGGGAGGAATGAAGGTGGGCTGGCTTCAGCAGCAGCTGCCCTTCAAGGCCATGCCCCAGTGCCAGCTCAACAGAAGCATCAAGTCACAGGCTGCAAGTGCAATGCTTCACGAGCACAGCAGCCGCAGCTTGCGGGTGGGCTCCAGCAGCAGCCACACTGACCCACCTGCAAGCTGCGGCTGCTGGGCTTGTGAAGTATTGCACTTGCAGCCTGTGACTTGATGACTCTGTTGAGCTCGCACTGGGGCATGGCCCTGAGGCATGCCCTTTTTCTCCAAACCACCTAGCTCCTTCAAGCCCGCGGTGCTCGTGGCCAGCAATGTTTCTGCAACACACAGGGGTGCTGGCAAAACACAGGAACACTACAAGGTTGAGCAGCTGCATGCGCACTCTGCTGGGCCCCCGCCTGCAAGGTGCTTCCATCACCAACATGCTTGCACATCCAGAGCAGCAGTGGAGGAGCTGGTGCAGAACAGAGCCGCAGTTCAGTGAGCTGATCCACAAGCCAACCGTCTGCAGGGCATTGCCACCATTCGCATGTTGAGGCAGCTGGAGCAGCGCACCGGCAAGCCCATCAGGGAGCTGTTTGACCTGGTGTGCGGGACGTCCACCGGCGGTATCCTGGCTGTGGCACTCTCCCTGCAGCAGTTGACGCTGGACGACTGTGAGGACATTTACAGGTGCCACACCTCTGCTCTGCATGGCCGAGACAAGGTTGTAACAGCCTTACGCTGAACGTCTAGCGTGTAGAAGCACTTTCTGGATTGTGGTGAGCCTGGAGCACATCATGTTCCCAGGCTTGTCACCGCAGGCACAGAGGGCTGGTGAGAGGCTGCTTGACGCGTGAGGAATTTTGTGCCAGTTCTGCGCTGGTCTGTCTGTGATGAGGGAGGCACTTTAGGGATTGTGGATCCCTCCAAACCCGGGACAACAGGCACAGAGCGCTAGTGGACAGCTGCTTGAGGGCTGCTGAGATGCTGACACCCTTTGGCGTCTCCCTCGGTGCTGAGGCAGGAGCGCGGGGAGGCGGGTACCTGTCCAAGCTTGTGGATGGGAGTCACAGAGGCCTGGTCTAGCAGCTGCCTGAGGGTTGCTGGATTGCTGTCACCCTGTGGACACTCCCTCTGTCCTGCTGCAGGAACCTTGGGCAGAGGGTGTTCTCCAAGCCGGTAACAGCAGAGACAGAGGGCTGGCGGGAGAGTCTGTATCGAGTGTACAAGAGCGGGCAGCAGAGCATGCGGGTGGCGGTCTACGGCTGCAAGCACGATGCAGTGCTCTTTGAGCTGCTGCTGCAGCAGTACTGCCACTTCACCGACCGGGGGGCGCTGGGGAACACCATGATTGACACTGCCTCCCTGGGCTGCCCCAAGGTGAGCCGTCTCTGGCCAGACGTGCTGGATGGGCTTGTCAGTGCTGAGTGATGAGTTGGCAAGCCATGGGTGCCACGCTTGACACAGAATCCCTGGGATGGTGCAAGGTGAGTTTGTGTGGCCTGCCTGCGGCTGAAGACATCACGTGACTGCCAGATCTGCAATTGCTGAACCATATGCTACGCTTGAACGACGTGTATGGTGCCCCTGGTGCAGTGCTTTGTGGTGGCAACCTGGGCCAGCATGGCCCCAGCAGAGCCCTTCCTGTTCCGAAATTATGAGTACAGCCATGAGGCAGCACAGCCTGCAGACCACCAGCCGCCCAACGATGAAGCCTACATGTACCAATGCAAGGGCAGCAGCAAGCACCTGGTGTGGCAGGCGGTGCGCGCTTCCTCTGCGGCCCCATACTACTTGGCGGACTTCACGTGTGGGGCTGACACGTGAGACTGACCTGCTCCACCCTGGCTCTGCTGGTGGCGGCTGCCATGTGAACTGGCTTGACAAACTGCATCACTGTCTGTCGGTCAGCAACAGCAGTTAAATGGCATTGCGTTGCCCATGGGTGGGCTGCAGGCCTCAGGCTGGCGCTGCCGCAAACAACAAGTCTTGGACGGCTTTGCAGCCGCCCAAACACAGCCACTGCCTCAACACTGCGTACAGGTCTCTGGTTGGCCCACAGGTTTTGGCACTGCCATGGCCAACATCCCCTTGCATTGCCCCAGCAGAGACGGCTGCCTTCAAGATGACTCCCATTGAGACTGCCCATCTGCTGGCCTCTAGATTTCAAGACGGCGCTGCCACTGCCAACAATCCCTCAGGCATCGCTCTGGCAGAGGCGGCTCGGCTGTGGCCAGACATCCCGGTGGAGTGCCTCATCTCTCTGGGGTCAGGCTCCGTGCCTGTCAAGCCGCGAGAAAAGTCTATGTCAGCTTACCTGGACACAGGTGAGGCGCGATGGCTGCCGTGTCTCTGTTTGGTGGACAGTAAGCTTCCGTGATTCCCAATTTAGTCACAGGGATCCTCCATGTCAGCTTACCTGGACACTGGCAAGCATCTGTCAAGGAAGGCTTTGTGGCAGATCAGTCGGCAGCATCCTGTGCCTACTAAAAGTAGGCACCAGCATATTGATGTCAGCTCAACATTGGGGAGCGACTATGCATCTGAGCCCTCTCCTGTGGCGCAAGACTTTTAGGCAGGGCTCCAAGATCTGGTAGAGCAGACTCAGCCCTCTGCAAGAGTGTGAGTTGAGCACCAGTGTCAAAATGTGGGCCTTCAGCACCTGCATGTGCAGCTGGTGACGGCAAGTGTGCTGGCCTGGACAGCGTCAGCCTTGGGCCTTGGACATGCCTCAGGCCGGCATGTGCATGTGATGTGTGTCGGTCTGGAGGTCTATCCCACGGCCATGATCAACACCAGCATATTGCTGACAGCAGTGTGCATGTTCTGCCCTGTACTGCATGTGTAAGGCTACCTGAGCTGCAGCAGTACATGGCCCCTGCTGCTTGCGAGGCCCATCAAGCTGGCAAAGCACACTTTCCTGTGCTTGGTCATGTTGCAGGCAGCGTGCTCATCGAGTCTGCCTGCAACGTCGAGCGGATTGCGGCCCTCCTGTGCACGCTGGCCCCCCAGATTCCAGGTTTCAAGTACTTCAGGCAAGCTGCATGCACCAGGCACAGCAGGCAACATCGTGTTCCTGGGGTGATGCACCCTAGCATCCTCACTGCTGTAACTCTAAATGCAAGCCTCACCATCAAGACGATGTTGTTGCTGTTTGGACTTAACTTTTGACAGCAACTGCCTGTTGTCTGTATATGCTCATGCCTCTTGGCAGCTCCTCATCTGTCTAGCAAATAGGACAGAATTTGTCACACCCCACATCCTACTGTGGGCCGTGCCAGCTTGTTTGTGGGCCAAATCTGTGCATGTTGCTGCAGGTCAAAATTCTTGACACGTGCCCTACGGGCTACCGTAGGGCAAAAATCAGCCTTGTCTGCTTACAGGCTTACGATACTTGCCAGGCCCAGCACACAGACAGCCCACACATGACCCACCATGTGCAGGTTCAACCCTCTAGACGTGCGCTGTGGCATCCAGCTGGACGAGATTGACCCAGCACAGTGGGCCCTGCTGGAGGCGGCCACAGATGACTACATCCTCAGCATTGACGGCAGATTCCAGGAGGCTGCAGGAGTGCTGCTCAGCGGGGCCACCACCACAGCAGCGCTGCCTGCTCTCCCTTTCAGGGCACCTGGTGAGGACCTGCTGCTGCTCAGCTTCAGAAGAGTATCCTACTGAGTTGGGCAATGCAGACATCGGCACACACCAGAGCAGCGTCGCCTGCAATGCTGGTCAGGTGCCTCATGAGCACCTGCTGCAGTACCTTGTGAAGGGAAGTCTGCCGCAAGCAAGTTTAACAAACAAGCTGGCCAGTCACAAGCTGCTGTGCTGCACCTGTCAGGTCTCCAGCCGAGCAGCGCTGCCTGCGATGCCGCTCAGAGAGGATTGTCAGCACTGATGAAGTGCTTGCGCAGGCTGTGGGGCGGGGCTGCTGTTGCATTGGCCGTACTGCCACCACCAGGCTCGGCTGAATGTAGCCATCCGCGACAGCCACATGCTGCTATTTTGCACCTTTGTTCTGGCAGGAAATAAATATGCACTACAGCCAAGCTCCCTAGAGGCCTGGTAGTGTGTGCTTAGCACTTTATGGAGCTTGGACAGCTGCATGCTCTCAGCCCTGTGCAGCATCTCCTTGCTGCTCCTGGTCTCCTCCACCAGGCTGATGCGTCTGTCTGCCTATATACAGGCGGCAATCTGGACATGCTGCTGGTGACCTGCTCCACCCCCTGGCCGCAAAGCCCAGACCTTGTGACGGCTGGATGCCAGCAGCAGCCGCAGTGCCGTGTGACAGAGCTGCGCGAGGCGCTACATGAAGAGGAGGACCCTGTCGAGGTGAGAGGCTGTAGCCTGGCACAAAAGAAAAATCCCAGAGTAGCTAGTATTGAACAGTAGCAAAGCGTCAGGACCACTCTCTCACAGTGTCGACAACTATGGTTCCAGGTCACTGCAACAGGAGAGGCATCCTGTAGAAGCAAACAGTCAGTGCTTAGGTTGAGATGCAGCATTGGTTTTCTCCATCTCTGCGTTTGAGCAGCATTGCTGTGGGTTTAGTCCTGCTGCGTTGCGCGGGAATTTTGTGCAACAGCCACCACTGTGCTCCAGGTACTGCCTGCAGGCCTGGTGGCAGTCCGCACCTGGCACATCTTGCGAGCTGAAATGCTTGCGTCAAAACCACGTGTTACCCAGGCGGTGCATGACGCTGCTCTGGTGGTGGCCTGCAGGGCCTGGCTCGACTGCTGCAGCCACAGGCTGAGGCACTGGACTTTGGGCTGGTCCATCTTGGGTTGCAGCTGTCAGCTGATGGCTTGGTGCTACGGTGGGAGCAGGAGCTGCAGGCCATCATTGAGCCAGGTGCAGTGAACGTGAACTGGCTCAAAGAAATGGTTTATGAGGTGTTCAAAGAGCTGGCCGGGACTGGGTGGTGCAGGGATTACTCTGCTGCGTTCAACGCAAGCATGGCAGCCCCAGCATGGCCAGGTACATAACTGTTCCCCAGTACTGGTAAAGCATGACCCAACTCTTGAGCCCCTGGCAGCCAAGCTGCTGCCAGGCCGCAAGCAGGGACTGCTGGGGCTGCCCCGTTCTGAGTCAGGGCTCTTTGTTTTCCACACATGCAGATTGGTTGCTGGCTGCCAGTCTGCGGCACATGCATCAGCAATGAGTGCTTGTGCTGCACTCTCTTTCATCAGGGCAATGCATGTTGGTGCCTGCACCCCAGCGCCACCCTCCCCTGCGGGGCGGGTATAAGCAAACTCCTGTACAGACTTGTGGTGTCTTTGTTGCCGGCAAGTGCAACTTGTCACTGGCCTCCCAGCCTTACGCTCCAGTCCGCAACCACATGGCATGTGGTGCAGGGCCTCAGGCTCAGGAGTGGGTGCGGCAGGCAGGGGCCGACCCAGAAAGTCAGCAGATGGCCAGCCTGTTTTCACAAGGCAGCCTGCTCCACACACAGGTCAGCCCTGCGCATACTGCAAGTGGCCTTTGGTGGCTCTGCCTGTGGGCTGCTGTAGCCTCCCACATGCAGAGAGTGCTGCCAGGTGACTTTGTGCATGGGGGTGGATGCCCTGCTAATTGCGGGATGCCACATCGAGGTGGTTCACCCTGCTGGGATGGCTGCTGGCTGCAATGTCTTGGCAGCAGATCCTCAACACGCTTCAGCAGCAGCAGGCAGCCTGCAACCTGTGTGCAGGCTGGGCAGATGCAACTCCTGTGCAGCCAGACGAGTGCCGTGGGTGGCCAGCTGGTGTCGTCGCATCTTGTGCAGAAGACCACGCCAGCTGCTGTCCTCACTGCCGAGCAGGTGAGACTCCAGCTCCCCCAGAGCACTGTTGCGCATGGAGGCATATGACCCAGAGCTTATGGCCTGTTGGTTGAGTGGCCACATGTACATGTTGCCCCTGATGCTGAACCCAGAGGTTGAAGCCCCAGGGCCAGAGGGGTGCTGCCCTGGTTCTCAGAGGCCAGAGAGCAGCCAGCTGAAGTAGTTGCTCATGGCTGCAAAACAGCGCATTTGGCTGCATTTGCAGACATGCATGAATGCGGCAGAGGACCAGCGTGTCCCTGTGTGCGAGCATTGCCACCTGCCTGTGCAATGAGCCTTCCTGTGGCTGCTGGGTGCTATCGGTCTCCTGTGGCCGATTCTGTTTGTCTACTTGTGCTGGCTGTACATTGTCCAAAGCATGCTGTGCACAGTACATAGGGACTCAGCTGCGCATACGTCAGCCAGGTCGTGCCAAGAGCAGCCATGGTGCACCTCCCCATGTCAGAGCTGCAAATAATGCTTGACCTGTTGCTGCTGCTGTCAGCAGGTTCCGAGTCTGGCAGGGGCGTGGCACAGGCGGACTGTGGCGACGACAGCTGCTCTCCCACAGGATCTGACCGCTGCGTTCCTGCGCGTCGGGGCTGAGGCTGTGGTGTGTGCCAGGGAGCCTGGCCAGGATGCAGCTGCCCAGGCCGCCTTCTTTAGGAGCTTCTATCAAGGTGTTCTGGGAAGGAGGCTCAGCATCGTGGACGCTCTAGCTGCAGCTGGTGAGGCATTGCCGGCTGCTTTCCAGTCAGCCAGTCGGGCTGCCACAGCTTGGACTCGGAACATTCCCTGCCAAATGTCACGCAGGGCTGTGGCATCTGCCCCCTTCGTTGCCTGTCATCACACTGCCTGCGACCGGCTGCTGTGCAGAGCACAGCCTGTGTTCACCTGCTGTTTATCCTTATCAATACTTTAGTTGATGCTTGCTTGCGCTGCAGGGGATGCTGTGCCCGCCCTGAGTGGCAGCTTTGCCTGCTATTACCTTTTGGAGGGCCAGATTTCCGAAGCACAGATTGGGGTCGCTGCCCAGCCAGAAACACTGCTTGAGAAGACTGCCGTTGGGCTGCAGCAGACTGCAGACCTGTTTGTGAGGCGCATGTCTGACAGCCTTGCTCTGATAGATCCGTTTTTGCCCCAAGACTCGCAGTGATGCACACTGACATTTTATGATTTCATTCATGCTACAGCCCAGCATTGATTTGGCCCATCCCTTCCTCTGTCATGTTGTTGGCAGCGCGCTGCAGCATCATGCATGTGCCACACTTTCACTCAAACTGAACTGAAGACGTGAGTGCCTGTGGGCATGCGTATCCTATTCTACATGTCTAGGTAGCTTGCCCAAAGTTGTGAGCACTGGCTCATACCCAGCACCCTTGCGGACCAGCAGCTTGCCATCCCCAATCTTGAGCTGCATGAGGCTATCTGACACCTTGTACTTCTCATTGGCCAGCTTCTCAAAGTGCAGCTCTGGCAGGCCGTGTTCCTCCAGCAGCCTCTCCAGCGCGGCCACCTGCCTTTCAATGGCCTGTGCATTCCTGGCGTCTGCATTGTGGTTCTTGATGAGGCCCCTCAGCCACCGGTGGGCATTGTCGTGCTGCATCACACACATGAAGGCAACTCAGTAATCCATGCGTAGGTCTGTCAAAGTCAGCAGGAGGTATGTCCTTTGCTGTCTATGCAGCAGCAGCGTCCCCATGCACTTTGTCAAACAGCAGGCAGGGCGTGGTCCCCTGCGGTTAGACCTTGACAATGTTCATTGCAGACCTCTGCAGCAACTGGTGTTGCCAGCCTCATGCTTTCCAGGCAACGGCAGCATCCATGTTTGTCAAAGCACAGCAGGCAGGTTGGAAAGAACACAGCGTTGCGTGCCACAAGCAAAGTGTACGGCCAGTCCGTTGCAGTTGGAGCAAAGCACGCACTGAGATGGCAGCACTCACCCCAGCTGGCTCGCTCGCGTGGCCCTCCCCTGAGTCATAGGCCTCCTTGGCTGCCTGGAAGGCGCTGATGTCTGCATAGGTCACGCGCTCTGCACGCATGGAGCGTGTGGACATCATGCTGATGCCCCTGGCCAGGACCGGGAACGAGGAGATGTTGGAGGCCTGCAGAGCAGCAGCCATGTTGTCTACTTGAGACAAGCACAGCAGATGACCTATTGCTCAAGAAGTATGGAATGTGGACGGTCTCAGGGCCCGTGCCCGCTGTAGCAGGTGCAAGGGGAAACACTGACAGGCATTGCCTGTCTGCCAGGAGTTGGTGTGTTCTCAGCATTTGCTTGACAAGTACAGCATGTGCAGGCTGACTCTACTGTCGCCTGGAGGAAAGGCTTCTTGCCGGTTTGCGAAAGGTGTCAGTCCCGTCTGGTGTGCAAGAGGCTGAATGGACCAGCCTTCCAAAAGTTGGATAGGCGTACAATGTTCCACAAGCGGCTGGCAGAGATGGGACCTCACAAGGCCACGCTGCGGTGCAGGTGCTGGGTCAGCTGGCTCGCTGGGCTGCCTGGACGATGGTGCAGTAAGAGCCAACACATTCATGGGCACGGAGAGTACAGGATGGATGCTGCTGTCCAGCTGAGCATTCTGCAGCATGCCAACATCGCAGTTGTCACACCTGTCACCGCGAGTAGAGGGGCTGCCCTCACGTTTACTGTCCCTGACGCCCATGAAGTGCCCACAGTGACCGCCAGAAACTACGAGAGGAGGGTATGGGTAGGAAGCCGTCACTGGCAGCTGTCCCTGCCACGTTGTGGCCCTTACGAACCATGCAGCTGCTGCTACATTCAGCGGAGCCATGGCGTTTGACACACTGCAACCGCCAAACCCCCAGCAGCGAAAGGTACCTGTGCTGTCTGCAGGCCTTGTGTGAGGCTCTATAGGCTCATGGCCCCCAGCACTGACCCCTGCGGCTGTTGCTGGGACCCCACAGGCTCGTCGCCCCCAGCACACATTGCAGCACCCACACCCCTCACATCACGGCAGGCGCCCGGACTGACCCTGCGGCTGTTGCTGCGGCCCAGCAGGCTCCCGCGACCCGCCTCCACCTCTGCACCACTGCCGCCCAAGCTGCGCACTGCGGCTATGCGCTCCCCAGCAGCGTCAGGCCCCGACTCCTCTGCTGCCTTGCTGGCCATTGCCTGCAGGCGTAGCTCAGGTCAGAAGCCCTGAGGCTGTCTGGCACTACTGTCATGTCCAACACATGGCCCTGAAACAAATTTGGAGGTCAGCATGCAGCTACCAGTACACCCAGGCAGGCAGTGCAGCTGCGTCTAGATGCTGCTGAACACAGCAATTGAGGTTGCCGGCTTGGTGCTGCAGCTCCTGACTCAAAGCTATGGGTGCTGCAGCTCTGGAGCCAAAACAATGCGTGCTTGCTGGGCTCACCAGTGTGTGCCAGCAGGCTGACCAGACAGGTCTGCATCAGCTCATGCCTCTGTGTCGGCTCCTGACGCTCCATTACAAGTGCACAACATGTGCACTGAGCTGCACTGCCCCTGTGCAGCTCTGCCAGCGATTGTTTCAGTCATTGCAGCGATTTCGCCCCGCCTTGGTGGAGATCAATGCAGGGCCCCGCAGCTCTGTGGACGCCACACCCTGGCCAGCAGTGGCTTTGCGCGAGCCACAGTCAAGGCAGGTTTTGCCTCACCTAGGTGAAGTCAGCGCAGCCCCACAATCTTAGGAGAGACCAACCCTGGCCAGGAGTGGCTCTGCACCTGGCAAACTCTGTATGCAGATTACACAGCACCGGCTTGCCTCACCTTGGTGAAGCTGGCGTAGCGCCGCAGCTCAGGAGCCAGGCCCCGTGCAGGGGAGTCATGCTGCACCTGCGCCTGTGGCAGCGGCTGCAGCTGCTGCTGCGCCTCCTCTGGCTGGGGCCCGGCAGCATTTTCCACAATGCTGTCTGGGCTCCACCTGATACGGGCAACCTCTGGGGACACCTGCTGAAGAGGATCTCAGACCATGAACACAGAGGCGGACAGTGGCTGGGGCTTGCACTCAGCACTCATGCTCTAGCTAAAGAACTGGGCAGTGACCTGGCCTTGCTCTGTGTGGGTCCCACAGGCTGATCCTGTCATCCATTGGTGTGATGCTTCGCCAAATCTGCCAGGCAGTTTCGGGCCCAAGGTGATCCCAGCATGAACACTATTGGCTGAAGCTGCACCCCTTCTGCCATGATCATGCACCAGGCCATGTCTGAGCTACGCCAGTCAACATGCACAGGTGCTGCACACCTGGGGGGCAGAGGGCAGGGCTTGACGCTTCACCCTGGCTGGGCTGGCCTTTTGACTGCGCTGCGCCTGCTTCTGGACCTGCTCCTGCTCCTGAGCCTGCCGAGGGAACAACAAGCAGCACTTTGACCAATTGGCAAGCAGACAGATTCCTGATCAGTGCTGCCTTCCTCAGCGCCTTTGGGGCCCAATCAAGAGAGGCGCCGACCTGAAAGCAGTCAGACTTGAAGCACAGGCAGGCAAACAATGAGATGTCAAGCCTCACTTCCACAAACGTTTGCCATGTGGCTGTGCTGCGCAGCAGGCCAATACCACGGTACCCCGATGTTCAGATGAAGCTCAAAGCACCTCAGCAAATACCAAGAGAGCCCTGCTGAATCTGCAATGCAGTTACCAGAGCGTGCAGTTACCAGAGCGTTGCACACTCTGAGACAACCCATGTCCAGCGTGCACCCACCTTGGCAAACTCTGAGACAGCCCTGTTTGCAAAGGCGTGCATGCGCTCCTTCTCTTCTGGTGTCAACTCAGGTTGCGATGCTCTCACCCCTTGAGCCTGCCTCTGCACGTGCGCCCCCTGAATCTTCTGCAGCATTGGCAGCAGCTGCAATGGGAAGTTGCAAGGATGGGTGCACGCATTGCTACAGCGCTGAAGGCACACAGTCCTGTCTAGATGTGCACCACGCGGCCAAAGTGCTCTACACAGTGAGCTGCTGACAGTGCTGCAGCATTGGCAGGCGCTGTGCAGGCCTCGTGCACAGCAGGTGCTGGGTGCTGGCATGGCCACAGGGATGTGTGGCTCTGCCTGTCGTACCCATCTAACCCGGTCGAGCAGTGGGATACCCACCTGATGCGCAGTGCCCCGCGCAGTGCTCAGGTGTCCTCCAGGGCTTGGTGCTCCCGCTTGGCCCCTGGGCCGGTGGGCAGCAGGGCTACTGCTGGCACCGCGTGAGCCCCTTTCGTGACCCATTGCGCCTGCCCGGTTGGGCTCTGGCTGCTGCAGGTGCTGGGCTGCAAGCCGGACGCTGGAAGGCACCCTTGAAGAGGCAGCCGGCTGAGGCAGGGCTGGCCACAAGCTGTCCGGGCTCTGGCTGGAGTGTGAGTTGACGCTGGGGCTGCTGCTGGGCGCCTGCTGCTGCTGCTGCTGAGCAATTTGGGGCCATGCCTGCAAAGCAGTCAGCGCTGTTTTGAGGGCATCAGGCACTCAATCTTGGGCTGAGGCTACTGCAAGCCTTCTGATACCGAACAGCCTGCTACCACGACTGCACCGGTACCTGTGAGGGCCATCAAGGGCTTCAGTGCCTTTTGCAGCTGCTCTTGAGCGGCTTGTGGCCATGGCGCAGCCACCGCTGCACTTAGCCCAGCAGATTCAGTCCCAGGCAATGCAGCCTGCTTTGCATACCCGACCTGCGGGTCTGCCGCCACAGGTCTGCCTGCCTGCTGCAGTATGCCAGCTGCCTCTGGAGGGCAACATGCACGGGGTCAATGCCCCTTCTGCCGGCTGTACCGGTGCCAGCTGCCGCTTCAATGTCGTCAGCAGCGCAGCCGCCCTCTGGGAGGAGTCCGTGCCGCTGCACAGGAGCATGGCATGACACAGCCAGTCAACTTTACCACTTTCAAGCTGTGCGCAGAATCTCCATTGGCCAGACATGCATGCACCCACTGCCGCGCGTTGCTGGCCTGCTGCGCCTGTGCAAAATGCCCCCCCTCCGCTGCCGCCAAACGCGCACTGCCAGACATGTCCATGCAGCCCAACAAGATCATGGCATGCCGGCCGCAATGACTGGCACAGCCACTGCTATGCATCCTTACAAAGCAGCGCTTGAGAGCTGCCCTCCCCTCCGGATCTTTGCCTTCGCTGCTGCGCTGCCCCTGGCTCATCACAACGCGACTTGACTGCATCATTGCAGAACAACACGCAAAATTTGCGGGGACCAGGACGAGCAGTCACGCACCGCTGTATCTCCCCCCACCCGCCGTGCTCGCGCCAGC
Organism: Asterochloris erici; assembly: GCA_019693375.1. Lineage (NCBI taxonomy): Eukaryota > Viridiplantae > Chlorophyta > Trebouxiophyceae > Trebouxiales > Trebouxiaceae > Asterochloris > Asterochloris erici. The sequence goes on from JAAMXJ010000235.1 coordinate 152,937, forward strand.
TCTCCCTCTGCTGCCGTCAGCCGCCGCTGCATGGCTGCCTGTGCCCGGCCGCTGGCCTCCAAGTCCCCTGCCAGCTCGTCCAGCGTGGCCTCCAGGTTTGCCACCTCCCCTTCCAGCCCCTCCAGGCGCTGCACCTGCAGGTCCTGATCATTGATGCTAGATGTGGCCACCCCGACAGACCAGCAGCCTGCCTCTCGATGCCAATCTGGCGGGGCTGCATTGATATCTACAGTCAGGAGCAGCCATGTGCATAAAGTTGGAAGATTGTGAATGGAGCCCGCCGCCGTGTATGCCGCTTCCCCCTTCGATTTCCTCCAGACCATGCACCTGCAAGTCAGTCCTGCATCACATGCTCAACAGCCCAAGTCTCCAACTCCTTCACAGCATAGGTGCACCTGCACACAGTTGTGGCCATGTTCGTAAGACCTGGACTTGTGAGTGGAGGGTTCAGTGCAACCCTGATATGGCATGCTTCCCTCTAACCCCCTTCAGGCTCTGTACTTGCAGCACCCTCAGCATTGTGGGACCCCTGGAACTTTTGACAGCCCTGCGCACAGCAGCACCCATGCACGTTCGTCCTCAGTGCTTGCAAGGCCATGCATGCACTGAGCAAAGAAAATGTCAACACTCCCTGCAGGCTGTGGAAGACGTGCATGCCTGCAGCGGCAGTCCCAGAAAATAAAATCAAGTGCCCTTGCATGCACAGAGCAGCACCATGCACGCATGCAACAGCAGCCCCATGCGCACACAGAGCAGAAGCCCACCTGGGCGCCAGTCCTGAAACGAGCGTCAACCAGTGCCTGCAGCTCTGCGGCCACCAGCTCCCACCACTCCTGCATGGGCAGCCTCCCTTGTCTGGTGGGTCTGGTGGGCAGTCAGGTCGGGAGTCCGTGGAGGTTCATTCATGGCAGCCCCAGGCAGTGCAATGATGCCTTGAAGCTGAGAGATGCACAGTCTCTTGCAACAGTCTGGTCCGGCCCAGCATGAATGCTACAAGACATGCTGCTGCCGTAAAAGCACTGGGCCCCGCTCAGCACTCCCTGTTAGCTGGACAACAATATGGGCAAAGACCTGAAAGGCATGTGCATCGCACTGCATGCATGTGGCAGCACATCAAGGGCAGGGTGCTGACCTCGACCGACTGGGCTCCCTTTAGCCGTCCCTGCGCGTGGGGCATCAGGGCGCCCAGGCGCGCCTGAAAGGCTGCAATGTCGTGTTCCTCAATGACATCTGGCTCAATGAGCTCAGATGGCAGCGTGAGCAGCCTCCTGCCTGCAGCAGCAGCCGGCACCACTGCAGCACAGCAACAGACAGCTGGTGAAGTCCATTATGCCTGCTGCATCTGCTGAGGCCTTTGCAGCACAGCATGCAGGACAGGCACCTCTGCCTGCTGCAGCAGCAGGTGTCTCTCAGCTCAACAGGAGACGACTTGGCAATGCTTCCTGGCTTCAGCAGCTGCTGGCTCCTGTACAGCAGAGCAAGAGACGGCTGATGGGGACCACCCTGCCTGCCGCATCTGCTGGCGCCTACACTGCAGGGCAAGAGACAGGTCCACTTGTCTGCTGCACAAGCGAGGCGCCTCTGCAACACAGCATGAGGTGACTGACAGAGACACTCCTGTAGCTGCTGTAGCTGCTGGCGCCTCTGCAGGGCAGCAAGCCAGGGCTGATGATGGCCCTTGAACCAGGTGCTGCGCTTGTGGCTTGTTTGCAGTCAGGTTCACACCGTGTGGAGCTCCAGGTGCATCAGAGCTGCCAGCCTCAGCACCTGGCATCAGCTTCAGGGCCGACTTTTGCATCGGCAGGGCAGCTGACCCAGGGGTCTGGTGCTTTGCTGGTCACACCTCCCCAAGCAACAGTCTGCAACCCACCTTGGAGCACATGTGGCCTGCCAGCCTCGGCGCCCATGAGACGCTGAGCCTCTGGCTGCTCCCCCTCAGAGGCGGCACCTGACTGCGCAGCGACAATGTTTGAGCCATCGTCTGCCTGAGCCTCAGGGCCCAGGCCAGACCCAGCCTCAGCTTCTGACTGTCCTGTCTCGGCCTCAGCTCCAGAGGATGCTCCAGCGTCCAATGCTCCAGCGTCCGGCAGTGCCAAACCATTTGCCAGGGGCTCCCCCTGCAACGCTGACCCTGCTGAAGCATCTGCTCCCCTCATCCCAGACTGCTGTGCCTCCCTGGCAGCTGAGCCATTGCTGCTGTCCACTACTTCCTCCGCAGCCTGCACAAGACGTACCGTTGATGGACTGGGCTGCAGTCACCTCAAAGGTGCAACCTCACAGTATGTGCAAACCTTCCACAGCTTCTGTGGCCCCCCAGCATCTATATATGCCTGACATGTGTCTGCACCCCGCAAGCAGCTGCATTGCACTAAAGTCACGGCACCTGCAACGCTGCTGATAGCTCCTGGGCCTGACCCCTCTGATGCTCAGGCGATCTCTGGCCGGCAGTCCATGCGCCTCCAGCAGCCACAACCTGCACCTTGAGGAGTTCTCATTGGGCTAGGCTGTTTTTATGATTGATGCTGGGTGCAGCTCGCGCAGCACGCAAAAACTAGAGATTCTCATTAGGCTAGGCTGTTGTCATTGATGCTGCATGCAGCTCAGGCAGGCCACAGAAACAAGGTTGTCTCCTGTCAGTGCTGCCTGCTCTCTTGAAATTCTCTGCAGCACACAGAACAAGCAAAGGTGCACATCAGAGCAATGAACAGCTTACAGTTGCAGCAAATTGGCAGCCAGCCACAAAAGATCCCTCACGAGACTGTTGGCTTGCAGGCTGACACCAATGAGCAGCAGTGTTGCTGCTGGCAGCCACAGCCACAGCCGCAGCCGCAGCAGAAAGCTCACAACATGCCATCACAGCTTGTCAGCATGAGTGCGTACAGAGTGCGCGGCAGATGAGTCACTTCTGGACAAGCACCGATGCTGCCTGATGCTTGGGCGGCTCAATATCCAGCATGTTGCATGCTGACCAGACCTCAGTCACCTGCGCCGATTGCTGCCGTGCCCCATGGGATTGCTCAAAGAGCGAACGTGCCTGCTGCACGTGCCCGGGCGAGGGCATCCCGGACCCTGGGGACCACTCCTGCGGTCCCGCAACCCTGCCGGGGGTTCCCTGCCCCCCCGACTCCCCTGGTATCTGCTCCGCACTGCACATGGAGAGAGGCCAGATCCCCAACTGAGCCAGCTACATACGCAGCAGATGGCACATGCAAGACAAATTGCTGGGCAGGTGCTGAGCGAGGGCTGAGAGCGGTGCCTTGTGTCAGATCTGACTTCCTCAACAGGGTCCTGACACAAGTTGCCCAAGTTAACACACTCACTCAGCATTGTTGGACGCCCTGCTCAGCATGCTGGCCAGTGCAGGGCTTGTCTGCTCAGCATTGTTGGACGCCCTGCTCGGGGTAATGGCCACTCAAGGGCTCAACCGCTCACCTCGCTGAGGCAACAGCTGCTGCTCCAGGGCGGGGTGCCCGCAGTGAGGGGCTGCGTGTGGTCCGCCGCATCGGGGACCATGTCTGCAAGCAGTGGGGGCAAGCTCGCGCAGCTGCATGCTGGACAACAGGTTGTGCAGTGGCCCCCTGATGCAGGCCCATGGGGCCGCAGGCGCAGTGCCGCATGGAGCACAGAGCTACATGGATGCACCAGTGCACCACATAGCTTTGCAGTGGTGTCAGGCTTCCTCAAAAGCAATCCCATGCAGGGGCACTCTCCGCTTGCTGAGGGCAGACTCTGGTGTTCTGACATGCTTGCACTCAGCAACACAGGGCTGTCAAGCAGGTCAGCAGCAAGAAATCCCTCGAAAGGCAGCCCCGACAGCAATGCAGAAGCAGGCAGCAGTGTGTTGGACCAAGTCAGCTACCCTGTGTGTATGACATCGAAGCAGGAGTCTGTGGCATCAAGAGCAGGCAGGTGTGAATGAAAGATTCAGAGAAGGAAGGTCTCACTTCTGCTGTTCGTTTTGGGGCTGCAGGGCCAAGGTCTGCCGTGCGCCGTGGGACCGGCAGCTGCTGCTGCTGCTGTGGCTGAGCTGGAGCAGGCTCCTGCAGCGCAATCTCCTGTGTGACCCCGCCCTCCCTTCCCCTGTGGGCTGGCAACTGCTGCTGCTGCTGCTGCTGCTGCTGCTGCTGCTGCTGCTGCGGTGGAGCAGCCGCCTGCACCGTAACCTCCTGCAATGATCTGGGCTCCCTTCCCTGGGCCGCCTGCGCAGCGGCCGCCGCCAGAGCGGCCTGCTGTGGAGCCTGCCCCGCAGCTGTGCTGGTGGAGGGCTGGGGTATGCCCAAGGCACTACCGGCCAGGCCTGTGCCTTTGTTCGTGCCTGATGCACCAGCACTTGGACCTGACCATGTCCCAGCTTCATCACCTGCCGGGGCTGGACTTGCCTTGGCTGGCAGTGGCACAGCAGCAGCAGCACTGCTGGGGCCGGAGGCAGCCTGCTGGTGCTCAACCTTTGGCTGTGCGGCTGAGTGTGCAGCTTGCCCAGCCTGGGCCACCTCCGGCCCTTCTCCAGCCACAAAGGACGTGGCAGGTGCAGCATGGCTCATGCCAGCTGGTGCCGGCTGGTGCACCACCTGCCCGCCCTCAGCACCTTCAGCATCCGCTGCTGCAGGAGCAGCCTGGCCCAGGCCTGCCGACGCCGGCTGCTGCTCCGCCTGGCTGCCTTCAGCACCTCCAAGCCCGGGTGCTGCACTTGCCGTCTGGCTTTGTGACGCTGTTTCAGCAGCAGTTGCCAGCGCCCCGTGCTGCCCCAGGGAGCCAGCAGTGCTGCCTTCAAGCCTATCTGTAACCACAGGGCCACTGCGGCTGGCCTCTGCAGCCACTCCGGCAGGCGCCTGCAGCCTCTCAGCCTGAGGTGCCCTCTGCGACTGTGCCAGGTCAGCAGCAGCAGCGGGGGCCGGTGCTGAAGCTGCAGGCTGGTCAGCAGCAGCGTCCCTGCTCGAGCCCAGGCCTTGAACTGAAGCCCTTTGCTGCCCATCAGAGCGGGCTGCCATGTCAGGTGTGTCCAGCTCGTCAGACTGCTCTGCAATGCTCCTCAGCGCAGTGGTTTGCCCTGCAGAAATCAGTCAGGAGAGAGGCCTCGGGAGAGAAGCCCTCCTCAGAAAGGCGTGCCGGTTGTTGATGCTGTGGGAAGGGAGTGAAGCAAGTTGCCAGACATACATAGGTCCCTCTGTGACGCACATACATGCTGCATCCGCTCCTAGACAGCAAGCAGCCCAGCAAGACATGGCTGCCTATGCTACAGGCTGCACTCAGACCAGCGCTGCCACAAGTCTGTGACTCTTGAATGCATCACACAGTGGGGATACCTTTCGCTCCAGCAGCTGCAGCTTCCGCGTTCAGGAAGAGGCTGTCTGCAGAAGGCAGACGCGAGGACACTGCGGAGCGCAGGCTCCTTTGCCACTCTGCTGCATTGCTCACGTCTGCGATGGGGTCTCGTGCCCGTTCTCCACTGCCAAAGAGCGCATGCTCAATGGGGTTGAGTGGCCTGCAGACAGTGCTGACATGTTGCGTTGCGGCCTGGCAGCATGTCAATACACCTCAAGTCAATGCAGCAATAGAGGCATGCCATCTGGCTACCTTTTCGAGTGTTCTGCAGTGGGTGAGTCTCTGATGATGCTGATGTGCAGGGCAGCGCCAGCTCCCTCCGATGTGATGGTCACTCGAACAACATCGTCCATTAGAGTACAACACTTTGAACACTGATGTAAACAGTCCGCCAAACCGGTTTGGTGATTCAAACCCTAATATGAAATCAGCACCAAAACACAGGCTTCAGCATCAAGAAGTACTGCCTCCATGTCATGATACTGAAAGTCGTGCATCCAATGTCCGTTCTTGATGGCCCCAAGATTTCATACTTGTACAAGCGTCATCTATCTCTCTCACAGGCAGCTGCCTGGTTAACTGAGGCACTTGAAGCAAGACGCTAAGGTACTGGGGATGCTAACCTGCGCTAGCAAGAGGCGTGCAGCGGGCAAGTGGGCAGAACCAACGCTTGAGCTGCAAGGTTTGAGGGTGTGAATGAACACTGCTGGGACTTCATTGTGCCATGATGGGGAACGGACCCTTGTGTTTGGACAACTGTCCCCTGTATGATCTGCGGTCAATCAAATTGGCCTTCCCTCAGGCGCTTGAGGAACGGGCCCAGGGCGCCCCCTCGTGTCCCTGAGCGATGGCGGGTCGCACTGTCAGGGGTGCTGCTGTCATGCTGAGGAGCCCCTTGGCTGGCCTGACTGGCATCGCCGTTCTGCTGTGGGTTCCCACGCTTCTGCTTGAGAGCAGCGCCCTGGCTGGGGCTGGGCTGACTGGCGCCAGCCTTGTGCGCGAGCTCCTGCTTGCGCTGCTCCAGCTGCTTGGCAAGCTCCGCCCAGGCCCCCGTCACAGGCAGCGGGGAGCGGCCTGCAGAGGGAGATGAGCATGGGGCAGGGCAGAAGGCTCGATTTGGGGCCGTGCCTGGCTCAGCACGGACCCACCGCTGTGGCTTTGCAGAACATCACCGGCAGATCTCGCACAGGCAGAAACAAGTCAACAGAGCCATGCGGGTCAGGTCTGCAGAGCGTGCATGCCAACAGAGGAGACTCCTGCATGTCACACACTTCAGATACTGCACATGGCGGGGCCCACCTGCAGGCACCGGCGGCCCCAGGTTCCTGGCAGGTGGGGTGGCCTGCAAACCCTGTGGGCTGCCATTCTCTGCCGCCGGCGCCTGACCCTGCTTCTGCTGTTGCTGGGGCAGTCCGGGCTGGGCCTGGGCCTGGATCCCATTGCTCTCCCCAGCCTGGCCAAAGGTGCCCTGGCCCCCCAGTGGCCAGTGCATCTCTGCCAGGCCATTGGCGTCAGGCCGGGCCCCCTGCTGTGGCCTGGACACCGCCGTCGACTCTTCTCTGGCATGCTCCTCAGCGGAGGCCTCCTTGCGGTGGTGCTTGCCCTCAGAGCGGTGGTGCTCGGACCCCGCCCCAGTGCTCTCCTCTTTGTGCTCCACCACGGTTTCTTTGGTCTCCTTCGTTTTCTTGCAGGTCTTCTTCACCTTGCTCTCCTCCTGCACCACTGCCTGGCCTCCCTGCCCGCCTTTGGACTGCCCATCTGCAGCGCCAGAGCTCGGCTGCTGCGAATCTGCCTGCCCCTGCCCAGCCGTGCCAGCCGGGGACACCAGGTGCATGGCAGACTGGGAACGCTGCTCGTGCTGGGAGCAGCTGGGGCCGGCCGCCCCCTGGGGCGTCTGGCTGTCAGTCAGCTGCTGGGAGGCAGTCGCGTCCAGCACCTGGCGGGGCTGCCCACCCGCAACGCCTCCCTGTGTGTGCTGCAGCTGCTGGGAGCGGGAGCGCGTGTGCGGCCCCACAGACTGCTTTTCCGTCAGAGTGGTGGCAGTGGCCGGGGTGGAGCTCGTGGTGACCCTGGTCTGGGGTGCAGACACGGCATTCTGAGTGACCTGTGTGCCACCTCCTTTGGCGGGGCTGTCGGGCCCTGAGGTGCCTGCTGCTGCGCGGCGCATCAGCCTCACATCGTGCAGCTGGTCCAGCTGAACCGTGAGGACGCCGTCCTCGTCATAGGCACTGGGCGGGCCTGCAGGCACACTTCGTGGCGTAAGTCTCGCTGCAGAATGACAGTGCAGCGCTCCCGCCGAACTCTCTCTCGCCAGCTGTAGGCGCTGGTGGGCCATCATCACAGTGGCATCATGTGGGGTTTGTGGCAAGCAGCTCGGCTGTGAGAAGACTGTCCTTGTCACAGGGACTGGATGGGCCTGCAGGTCAAAACAAAGCTGACATCTAGAAACTCACCCTAAGCTGGGCACCAGACATTCTTGCAGCCAGGGTGGTCAGCCAGGCCAGCCAGGGACTGAAATGGCATGTTGACTCCTGTCTAGCTTGATTTCCAGCAAGAGCAGGGCAGCAGCCTAAGTCAGCAGGCTGGCAACATCCTGCAGTAGCTGACTCGTCAAAAACAAGTGTGCTCTGCCCTCTCTCCTTACACCGTGGAACTGCTTCACACAGCTGGGCACCATCCTGAGTGCTGCCTGACACAACCCACAGTGGCAGAGAAATGCCTGCAGCAGCTGCATCATGCCCATCTGACCCACATATGTTAGGCTCGTCCCTCAAGTGTGTGTGGGTCTCTGTGGTGCTTCCTGCCTTGACACACAACTTGAGGGAAGAGCTGTGGAAGCCCTGTCCTTTGGGAGGGCTGGCCGTAGCCGCCCCACCCGCATCTTCCTGCTCCTCCCTGTTGACTCAACTTGTACATCTTGCAAACAGCACCTGGCAGCCGGCTCCCCCAAAACATACATCCTGTTGCTTCCGCACCTTCTTCCTCCTCTTCCTCCTCCTCCCCTTCCTCCCCTGCAGGTCCTCCACCAGCAGCGCCCTGCTGGCTTGACTCTGCTGGCCTGATCACAAGCTCGTGGCTGTTGGCGTCTAAGCTGCTCACAATGCCCAGGCGATGCTCGGAAACCTGAAGCAGGCATGGCTACAAGCTGACCAGGCACTCATCACTCAGCCTCAGGCGGTCTTGGTCCCACCCACTGGTCTCAACACCCGCTGGTGGCTGCTGTGAGCACAGTCATCATGCCTACACAGTGGTGCAGACCTTGGCTTCTGTGGTGCAGAGTGTGGCTTAGATCTCAGCAGACTCTGATTCTCTCACGAGCTTCCGCCCAGAACAATGTTCATGCTGCAAGCAAGGGTGACGCAATGGAGGCTCACATGTGGCACCCAGCCCAGATTCAAGAAGCCAGCCTGTCTTGCCTGGCGCATCAGGTCTATGAGCATCGTTGTGGCCTGCTGTGTGTTTAAACTGGACCATTACAATGGGCCTGATCCCAGGCGCCTGCACCACCAGCATGATGGAACGACATGTTGGGCGCCCACCTTGGGCCGAGCCTCCAGCAGCCTATCTATACATTGCTGGGTACCTGTCGTTAGCCCCAGCTGCGAGCTTCAACTCTGAAGTAGCCATGCAAACCAGCAGTTTGCGGCCATGCAGAGACCTCACCTGCGGCGCCCAGTCTGGCCCAATCTCCAGCAGCTTGTACACCACTGCATCCCCTGGGCGGAACTCCCCCTCCAGTGGCGGCAACTGAGCAATCTCCCTGGCTGACGGCAGCTGGAGCCCCGATGCTTTGCCACTCTCTGGCTGATGCAGCTTGCTTGCCGTGCTGGGAACCCCCAAAGCTGGCCCTTGCCGGGCAACCCTTCCGGCTGCAGCCGCGGCAGGTACAGGGGACACCCGCAGAGGGGTGTTGGGCTTGGCACGTTTGTGCTTGTGAAACTCCTCCTCCTGGGTGCTCATGCGGCGCTTGAGCGAAGACTTCGGAACTGCAGGACTGTCCTCTGGCACCTGCAGTCATCACCAGATCTGTCAGCGAGGGACAGCCTGGCAAGAGGCAGCTTCCCTGTAGCTGGGTTCTCAAGCAATGCCTGCGTGAGGGCCTGGGCGCTGCAGGGTCGCCTTCTGGCACCTGTAGCCAGAAGGCCTGATGTCAGCCTGAACCTTGAGAGACAGGCAGGCTGCATGGTGCTGGTGCACACGCTGCTGCTGAGGCGATGCCCGTCACCAAGACTCCAGGGCCATTGCAGATGTCAGCATCGAGACACCAGCCCTCCTCTGATGCCTGCATCAATTGTTGCAGGTGCCAGTATCTCAGACGGGCACAGGCTTACCTGGCCTTGGGCGTAGTCAGCACTTTGCCGGCGAGGTGGCGCTGCTGCAGCTGGACCTGCATCTGCTGCCTGCCTGGCTCCAGGCTCCTTTGATGCCTGCCTGACGGCAGGCTTCACTCCACCTTCCTCATCAGAGTCGAAGTAGATGTGCCCAGTCTGCTCAAAGTTGTCAGTCCAGCCGGCTGGCCCGGGACTGGGGCCCTGCCGCATCATGCCTGACGGCCTGTGCCCTGGCTGGGCAGCAAGCTGCGGCCTTGGGTGCTGGTTAGGGTTCAGGGGGGATGCAGCTGCCGCGGTGGCCTGCCTGCTGGGGGCGGTGCTGGCCTTGGCCGGTGTCGCCCTGCAGTGGCACAGACACTGCTGACTGTGTCGTGACGGTGGCTGGCAGATGCGACCTGCAGGCGGGACTGCTGTGCCTCTCCCTGATCAAGGGGCAGTGCATGACTCCAGAGCTGCGCTCATGCACGCTTCCTTGTCTCTGCGCCCTCAGGCTGCCTCGGCCCACATGGATCAGCAGGACACCCACAGCAGGCCCCTCACTAAACGCCTTGGCTGGCACGCCCCTCCTCTGCTGTGCACATATCGCATGGCAGTCAAGGCCACATGGGGAATAGTGAACAAAGTGTGGAGGGAAACTGGCTCACTTGTCGCCCGTGGGCAGCTCACTGTCCTGTCGCTTGCGATCCCGCTTGATCTTCTGGCGTCGTGCCGTCCTGCTTATCTTCCTTTCAGATGAGGGGCCCCCTTCATCAACACAACAGGACTGACTGAGCTCCCTCTCAGGGCAATCGCGCAGCCATGGTCATGCTCAAATCATTCAGGGAACCTGCGGCCTGCTTCAGGTTGAAAGCAGGCATTGCTGCAGAGCATGACTACCCTGGCATGGGTGGGCAGCGTGCCCAAGAAGCAGGAGCTCAATACTTTATTTAAATGAGCAGTTGCTGGTGCCGGCATCAGGGTCCTCTTATGTCTGCGCTGGCCATAATCACAAGCTTGAAGATGTGCTTCCCCCTGATCACTCGACTCCATCAGTGGGTCAGATACCAGCATGCTGTCGTGCGCACAGCAGCCCACAGGCCTGCTGCCCCAGCCTCACCTGCTCCTGCATCTCCTGCATCCCCTGCAGCTGCGGAGGCGGGCTGCTCGGCAGCCGGTTGGCCTGCCTCCGTGCTGCCTGCCCCATGCTTCCGCTTGCTCCCGGTCAGTCGCTGGGGCTGTGCCGGCTGCTCATCGGCTGCCCCTGCTGCTGCTGCTGCCGCTGCCAGGTCGGCCTCGCCCTGCAAAGCCATGAAGCTGACAGGCAAGGGCCCTTGGAGGACAGGGCAAACGGCAAGACCATCTCAACCAGCACTCTGCCATCTTTCTTTCAAAGCCTGAGACTTCAGCAGCAGGTACAATGCGGCAGCAGACTGCAGCATGCTGCCTCAGGGGCGAAGCATGGCACAGCGCCATCACACACCACATCAGGGCTTCAGAGGCACAAGAACGCCAAGCTGCAGGTGAATCCACCTGATGTGTGCTCTTCTTGGGAGGCGCCTCCAGTTGCAGCTGTCCGTCTTGGGGCCTGTGTTGGAGCTCCAGCTGTCTGACAGACCCTGCAAAGGAACAATCACGATTGTGCACAACAGGTCAAACCCCTCTTGCAATGGCGCTTGATGCTTGTTTCAATGGAGGCGGGCAACATTGACCTGGTCTGCTTTATTGTCAGGCTTGTGACTGGCCAGACCATGGCAGAGGGCTTACCTGAGTGCAAAGCTGTGGCTCCCTCGCCACGCTGGATCTCCAGCTGCTCACCGTCCCGCAGCAGGCTGATGCTGTGGGTTCGCAGCAGAGCAAAGCCGTCCAAGAAGAGCTGCAGCTCTTGGGGGCTGCCTTCCAGCTGGAAATCATACCAGATCTGCGCATGCACCCAGAATCAGTATGATGGACGTGGCAGGTGGCTTGAACGTGAGTAACATCAAGCATGCGGCCTCACCGCGCTGCTCAAGTCTGCAATGTCCTTGATCTGCCTGTCTATCAGGAACCTGCAGGCCAGAGGGATTTTGTACAGCCATGAATCTGGGCATCAGGGGCTGGTAGGTGTGCCATTGCTGCTCCCCACCAGCTTCTTTGAAGAGAGAGCGCCTTTATTCTTTCGCTCAGGGCACTCTGCCTGAAGTGCAGGCGGACCCTGGCAGGTCTGCCAGGCCTAGCATCCGCCATGCGGACCGCAATGCTGGCTGGTGACCTAACAACCTGTACTTGCTCTGAATCCAGTCATAGTCTGTGTTATTATATTTCTATTTCAATTTCATGTACCCTCCAGAGTCTCTGCCGGTCACAAACTACCACCGAGCACATGCTGCTGTCAGCAAGCCAACTGAGCACCTCCACACCCGCTGTGCAGATGGCTGGTTTCAGGTCTTGATAGCTAGGGCAGGCCTCACTTCATTTCCAGTCTTCTCCCACAACTGAGCTTAGCTTGCTGCACTGCTGGTGAACCCTGAGCCACTTGAGGCATCTTGGAAGCATTCACGACATCATGTCCATGGGCTGGATGCCAGCTCACTTGCTCCAGTCCTAAAGCCAGCCTCTGCATGTTCTCGCAGGACTTTCCAGCACCTTGAAGCAGGCACTGCGCGTGATGATGGAGCAACTGGATCTGCAACAACGGAAAGTGCTCGGCGCGCTGGAGGCCAATCCCAGGTCCCGTATGCACAGCAGCAGAGAAACCTTGAGGGCAGCCTGCGTTATACACAGTCTCGTCTCGTCCAATTGTGTGCAGTGTTCAGAGAGCTCCCCCTTGAGAGTCTTGAGTGCCTTGTGCAGCCGCTGTGAGGATGGTGCACACCATGGCGGTCGTGCTGAAGCTGTGCCTTACTGCCTCCCAGGCAATGCACCCTGCGCAGGCCTTGCTTGAGACCTAAGCTCCTTGATTGCTGATGAGCCCTCCATTTGTTGCAGATGGGGGAACAAAAGAAGGCGGCACCACGAATTAGCAATGCTAGCAGCTGTTGCTGAGGGGGACTGAAGGACTGTGCTCAGCACTAGCGCGACAAGGTTTGGCCAGATCGTCTGATCCGGCTCATGAGAACTGATCAGTTGGCTAATGGATCACTGAGGAATGACGCATCCCTTTGTACTCATCGTTATCACCAGGCAATTATCAAATGTGATTGTGAGTACAAAGGGATTGTCGTTCCAGCCAGAGCATTGCATGAGAGGTGCCTGACCTGCAGTATGAGATTGACAACGAAAAACCCTTATTGCATGTCTGAGAGATGCTGTGGGCTTGATGTTGCTGTACATATTGAAGCTGGCTGTGCATGATTGAAAAGCAAGATTCTGGCGGCCAAATCGCCTTAATGCCAATAAGCATTGGCATGAGCACGGGTATTGGCGGGGTTAGCTGCCTAAGAGGCACTAGAGAGCAGCTTCAGCATGGCCGCCATGGCAAGTACCACCACCAAAATGGCTGCGCACAGACTAGCCCCTTCAGGGGGACCTCTGTGCCCACTGCAAAGCATCATTGCCTTCAGAACATGCACCTCCAGCTGCAGGGTTTGACATGCAATGGTTGACTTGAAACCCCTACTGCAGGTGTGCTCAGACAATCATTCTCAATCGCTTATTGAACATGAACTTCTGCACCATTGATGGTTGTCTGCAACCTCACACCTATGGCCAGGTGGCGCCGTTGCTGCCACTGGTGGCGCCACCACACATGTGTGCTTAGAACAGCATTTTGGAGCACATCTTCCACTAAAAGCCAGGCACTGGTTGCATCAGCTCTCATCGAATTGCTCTTGACGCCTTGAGCAATGCTGATTGACTCATGCTGCCTTTCTGAAATTCAATGCACAGCGCTGCCATTGTTTTATCATGAAATGAGAGAGGCACACTGAAACATCAGTCACCTCCAATGTGACAGGTCTGGAGGCAAACTATTTTTATGCCCCTTTGCTGCCGTTTGACGACAAACCAGGACTTGACCTGCGGAAGATGCGGCGTCGCAGTGCTGCAAAACGGTGATGCTGTGGCAAGCACACCACCAGTGCCAGCAGCACCGCACACCAAAAGTAGAAGCCTGCGGTGGCACACCCATGCAGTCAGTGCCATTGCCCTTGCTTACAATGCTGACAAGGAACGTGGCATGCTTGTCGAGGCAGACAGCAGGGGAGCACCCTAGCACGCCACACTAGTGGAAATGTGCAAGCTCTGCATGGGCCTCCATGCACCTTGTGCACCGGCAGACCCAGCCATCTCCTGCAACTTCCAAACGCATCTGGGCAAAATGTGCAGCAGTGCCCTGTGCCAGCACAGGGCGCAGCATCTGCAGCCAGCCCAAGCAGAGCACAATGGCACAGCATGCAGCGCACCCCACCAGCCACTTCGATGAGGGCACACATGCGCAGCGTGCCGCAGGGCAGACAGCCAGCCCGCACAGGGCAATTGATTGCTTTGCAGTGCTCTGATGCACGCCCAGTCTCTTCAGTTACACAGATGCGTCATGCAGCAGCGCCATGCAAAACTGCTCGCAGCCAATTCAAGCTGTGCAAGAGAGTCCGGCGTCCAGCACACCCCACCAGCCAATCTAGCAAGGGCACAGATGCGCAGCATGTAGCTGGGCAACTGGCCAGTCCCAGCAGGGCACCGCAGGGTGCACATCATGCAGCAGCTCACTCAGCCAGCCCAGGGAGTGCACGATCCGCCTGAGGCCTGAGCGCCTGCCCATCAGGGGCTTCTGCGCCTTCACGATGTGCAGCGGCATCCTCCCCAGCTCCAGCTTCTGACTGGTCCCCTGGCGCAGCGCTGGGGCAGTGACCTGGCTGCCTCGAAGCTGAAGCTCCTGAGGGAAGTCCTGCACAGCAGAACGGTTCGCAGTCAGCAGTTGGCAAGAGTCAGCAGGGCAGACTCCCCTGTTATGCAAGTCTGCAGGTGCCTCACAGACTCCAGCCAGCCACAAGCTGCTTGCTGAGCTCACAGGGAGGAGGGCTGCATGCGGCTGGCAGCATGCAGTCGTTGGCGCCACCCGGCATGGGGCAGCCAGGGGCAAGCCCAAAGGCTGGTCGGAGTTGAGTGCCTGCGGCAGTGAGATGGCCAGGACTCCAGCTTGAGGACAGACCGAGGAGGCTGCTTGATCAGCTTCAGGCCGCCTGTGCAGATTTTGTGAAAAGCTGGCATACAGGAAGCCAGGGTCTGATTCAACACTCAGCAGTGAGCAGCTGTGCCAGCAGATCCATATCCTTGGGGTCCAGGCCGGCAAGTGAGCAATGCTGCTGTAAGCATGGTGCTGCTGAATGCTTTAGATGGCTGCCATGCTGCATAACCGAAGAACAGCAGAGGCCAACAGGTGAACTTTCTTGGTAGCACATGCATGGCTGCTTTGGGCCATGTCGTTCATATGCTGGCAAGCAACTCTCGCGGGCAGACTCACGTGCTCAGGGTCCAGTTTAGCATCTGACCGCTGCTGGTGCTGCTGGAGCTGGGCTGCGTCATGGTTGCCACCCCGCAGCCTCGCTGCCTGATGCAGATCTGCCAGCCCGCCTGGGCTGCGATCGCTGCCAGCAGACCTTGCCTCATGAAGCGGCTCCTCCCTCTCAGGCAGCTGCCTGGAATTCATGAAGCTGTTGCCTGTCTTGCTTGGGCTGGAAACCTCGTTGGGGCTATTGAGTGGGACGTCCTTGTCCAAGCCTGAGGTTGTCGAGCTCTGCCCTTGAGCTTGCAGGGTGCCAGCAAGGCTCAGGGAGGGCGTGCCACCACTGCTCTGGGAGGCAGCGATGTTGCTGCCAACTGTTGCGTTGCTGCCTGCTGAGCCTGGGCCTTGCTCTGCGGTGAGAGAGTCTGGCTGCTGCTGGCCTGAAGGCAGCTCTTTGAGCTCAAATTCTGTAGTAGCCAGCTCCCCAGAACCCTGCAGCCACACTGTGGTCTCAGGTCCAGAGTCCAGGGCAAGAGCTGGTTGGACAGCTGCCTTCCGGGCCCCAGCATCTGTAGTGGCCAGCTCCCGAAACACTGCAGCCAAGGTGGGCCTCGATTCCTTAGTCAAGGGCAAGTGATGGCCAGATGGCAGCTGTCCCATTCGTGGCAGGCACATCCTGGAGCCCTGCAGGCACAGTGCAGCCTCAACATACATGAACTGGCACACTTGAGCAGGGCAAGTGCTGACCATGTTGGCAGCTCTCTGCCGCCAGCTTCTGGTGGGGCCTGCTTGGCAGCAGGCAGCCCCTCAGAGCCCTGCAGTCACACATGGCCTCCATCCTTGGGATGCAGCCCACCTGAGTGCGCTGCAGGTTTGGGTATGAGCTGGAAGTAAGACCCGTCTGCAGATGCAGCCCAATTACAGCCTGCTGTGCACAAGCCATGGGATCGGTCATGGCATGCTCAGGTGGGCAGGGCCGTGTATGGCCTGAGTCAGACCAAAAGCTCATGACAGGTTGCTGAGCAGATTCAAGGCTGCCTCTGCCAGTTCCCTGGCCAAGTTTTCAAATTAGGCTACGATTGTGGAAGCTGCATGTGATTAACTTAACACTGAATGACCTGATCTGGACCTGGGTTTTGTGGGCGGAAGCAAAGCCTCTGACTTCTCTGGCGCCCAAGCAAGTGAAGGCAGCCACAGCTGTGCGACTCCTCACCTGATTCCGACTTGCTGCCTGTCAGCAGACCAGACTGGCTCCTGCTTGCTCATCACCACACGTTCACCTCAAGACAGCCGCAATGCTCGACTCCTCACCGGATCCTGATGTGCCGCCACAAGATCAGCAGCAGCGTCCCCTACTTCAGCCTTCGTTACTGCAGCCAGACTGATGTCTGGCTGGGCCTTGCCGCATTTGCCACATGCCTGGCCACACGTGGACATCATGTACCCTGGGTTGCTCTCGCACTCGCCAGCCTGGGCCCATATCTTACAGCGAGGCTGTAGACAGACAGCAGGTGAGGCTCGCGCATATGTAGAGGTGACCATGCGCTTGTGCTTGCCAGATGGGGCCTGCTGCTCACATCAAGGTTGCAATCAGACAGCACGTTGACATCACACGCTTGCAGAGCAATGTTCAGCACATGGCCTTGGGCAGTGCTGAAGACAGCAACTGAAGGTCCAGTGTAAGCAGCATGTCTTCCCGGCAAACTGGACCCTGCTGCTTGCTGCCCTTGCAGCCGCTCCAGGTGGCAGACACTGGCTGCCGAAAATTCACAGACGCAACATGGAATGAGTCAGCGCCACACACGACTCAGCACGCATCGCTTTGCATCCAGGACTTCCTCGGTACGTGACAGATATACCGCCCGTGCGTATGTGTAGGTTACATCTAGCTCATGCTTGAGCGCAGCACCAGCACCAGCCATGGTCCCAGCGCCTAGATCTGACAGCTGAGTACCTTAAAGCAGTCAGTGTCTGCCTGAGCACAGCACCTCAGCACCAGCACCTCACCTCGTGGTCCTTGCACCTAACTGAGGCCAACTCCTTGAGCAGGGCTGCCATGGTGGCAGTGTGCTCCTCCTCCAGACGAGCAGCCTGGAAGAGAGCATTGTTGTCAGAGCACATGCTGCAGGCCAGTGGCACAGAGCTCTGAAGCAGCCCGCAATCAGCAGCTGTATTCCAAGAGCTGCTGCTCGCACAGTGCAAGGGTTCAGAAGACAGAGCTTGCAAGCCGTTTGCCAATGGCGCAGCATGCTGATGTGGCCCACAGCAGCAACTGCCAGCTGCGCAACAGATGTCTGCTTTGGACCTCAGGTCCTTATGGTTTGAGCAGGTGCAGAGGCTGAGCAGTACAGCTTTCAAGCAGTCCACAACGGCCTCAGTGGCCAGAAAAGGCACATCTGCCAGAGAGGCAAAGGAACCTGAGGCGGGGGCGCACCAGGGCGGCTGCAGAGACACACCGGCTCAGGTCTGGCAAGCTGAACACCTGGCCCCTGCAAGTGCACACTGCACTGCCACCTTGGGGATCCAGCACTGGCAGCACCGGGACTTCACGTAATAGCAGCTCACCTTGGCGCACTCTGTCTTCAGCTGCTCTGAGGGTGGACATTCCGCCAGGTGGCGCTCGCAGAAAGCTGCGTTCAGTGCCACGGTGACCTCGATGGCCAGCAGGTCTCTCAGCAGCTCCTCTCCCTGCACCAGATCACAAGCTGCCGTCATGCCAAAGGGAGAAGTCCCAGTCATTAGGCTTTGGCTGCAAGCTGGCTAGCAGGCTCAGTCACTTTGCCAGACAGTCAGCCCCTGCCTGACTTGCTGTCGAAGGGGAGGCCCCATGTCCCAGGCTGCTTGGCCGAGCTTGTGGTTGCAGGGGCACTGGGCAGGCCTGGCGACTTTGTTGTCCAGCCAGAGGCCCTTGCAAACAATCCCTGCAAAGGTCAATGCTGCCAGCAGCTCGCTTATCAGGGCCTCCCGCCGCACAGGCCACACCTAAGAGCGGACTAGCATTATGATGGGTGAGAGAGGCGCCCTGGCAGGTCCCTCACACACGCTGTTTCGGCAGCTGCAGGCTCTGATGCATGCTGCCTGAGGTGAGATGATTTGAACAAAGGGAGGCGGGCAATTGAAAGCACCTGCATCTGGGCAACCAGGCATATGGGCTGGCATGTAATCTTGTCAAAGCTTTGGTGTGCTGCCAGCTGCTCCAACCTGCTGCATAAGAGCACACAGTACACAGCAGCCCGGAGCTGGAGGTGCCAGCCCAGAGCGGCAGTGACCAAGGCGCATGTGTCAAGCTGCTTGTGATGCTGACCTGGTGCCATCATTTGCACTGACAAAATGAATGCAGCCCTACTCGCTGGACTGCCCAACTCTGTTGCAGGGCTGGAAAGCATGATCAGCTCACATTTGCACAGGAACCGGCTGGCACAGAGCAGCGGCAGCGACCCCCGCTGGACTGGAGGGGGGCTGGAACTGAGGTGGCCACCCATGCCCTGGAGCTGGCCAGCCTCAAACGTGTCACACTCCGTTCCGGACTGGTTACCTCTGTTGTAAATGTGGAGGGGCCCGGGGGGTGCATGAAGAGCCCTCCCTTGGGGACTTCAGTGTCCATGTCCCAGGGAGGGCACAGCGTGGCATCAAACTGATAGTGCCAGTGCTTGTCAAAGGCGTACTCTGTCCCAGCAACCTCGTACTTGAGGCCGTAGTGCAGCACCTTGGGAGGCACTGCATGCAAAGATCGTGCTTGTCACAGGCACTCCAGTGGGGCAGATCGGTACTTGAGGCTGTAATGCATCCTGAGGGGCCGCTCCCTCCTGTGCTGGAACTGAAAGGCTCATGTCTTGATATGACAACTAGCATTGAGGGAGGCGGAGGCTACAGCACACCCAGGCACAGGCTGCAAATATTGCAAAGGTGAGCTGCAAAACATGAAAGCGAGGAACGTACTGCACTGGGCTCTGTGAAGCGCCCAGATCGGTCTGCAGGCTGACCTGTTGTAAAGTAGCCTGGGTACAGCATGGCAGAGTAGTCCACTTTGTGCCACACGTCAGCCATCGCGCAGCCAAAGGAGTAACCATACATCTCAGAGATCCAAGGCTTGTCCCCTGGGTGGATGGAGTAGGAGTCGCCTGTTAGGTTCCAAGACTGCAGTGCAGAGCACAAGACCAGCGACATTGGATCACAGCAGCACAAAGCACACAAGCTTGGACAACAGAGCATCCCCGGACTGCAGCACTGACCAGAGAACGAGACACTGTAAGCAGTGTGGAAGTGCAACGACCTGGCCAAGAGAGAGTCCCTGTCGGCCACAACACCACCTCTAGTCATTGCCACGCTTCACATAGTGCACCTGGGGACCAAGTGAGGGAAGGCAGTCTAGGGTGTCTGCTGGATATCATGCATGTCAAGACCTTGGCCTCTGCCAAGCCTACCACCACGCAGAACAAGGCTGTGCCGCTGCCTCAGGCAAGAGGTATGGGCTGGGTGGCCTCAACGAAACCTCACCTCGGGGTCGTTCCTGACTTCGCGTGTGACCTTGAGCCATAGAGGGGCCACAGCCTCCAGGTCTGTGCGCTTCATGAGGGTAAAGCCGCCAACCTGCACAGCGCCAGTGCCGCGGGGTCATCACACAAGAGGTGCTGATGCTACTGCTGGGAGCTGCAGGTGAAGCACAGGCATGAGGTCTGCGACCTCTGCAGAGCATCAAGACATCTGGGGCCGCAGCAGCAGCGGCTGCAAGCTGCCCCACCCTTGGCTTTTGCCCTTTTCAGGACTCAGTACAAGCAGCCCATCTGACGCTTTCGTCTATCTTGCAGTCAGCAAACGGTCACCCAAGCCAAGCCTCCGGTCTGCTCAGCATCCAGCAGCCAAAGCTGAGGTGCAGGTGCTGCATGTCTGGGTGCAGGTCATGTCTGACGAGGTGCAGCCTGAGCCCACCTGATCAGCTCGCCGCCACTTTGGGCCGGCAAAGGTATCCTCGCGGGGCTCCACGGTAGGGATGTACTTGAGCGCCAGCTCATTATTGACACCCTGCAGGGCAGCCCAAACCATTTTGCAGACAGGGTCTTGCATGGGAGACTGACACATCACTACCTGCTGTACTCGATAGGTGGAGATGTTATAATAAAACTATTCAAGACATCTGCTGCAGAGTTGTGAGGCCCTACATCTGCCCTGCCCATACGGTCAGTGAGCTCATGAAGGAGACCACCCTTGGCAGTGCAGCTGGGCAGCAACACACATCCTGGAATAAGAGAAGAACACAGGCCACCCACTGCTGCATACTCACCTCCAAGACTTGAAAGCAAACCACAACTGTGGCATACTCGCACCTTCATGTAGGAGAAGAAGGCTGACACAGCCCAGCCGCGGCCTACGCCCAGGGCCAAAGGGTCAAACGCCTTTCGCATGATCATATCAGCATCAATGACCAGCACATAGTCTTCTGTTGGGTGAACCTCCTGCACAGCGATTGCGTACAAAGTCAGAGGTGAGCCCAGATGAATCAGGCATCAATACCCAGCACATGGTCCTCTGACAGGGTGAAATACCCTGCATGCAGACAGCCAAGGGAAAGTGCCCAGCAGGCAGGTTGCACGTGGCTCTGCTGCCTGCATGCCACTGGGGCAGCCTGTGATGCTCCATTATTTAAACAGGGCAGCTGCACCTGCACTGGTGTGACAGAATTGACTCAGTCAGTTTCAACATCAAGAAGCCGCTCAGCATGCTGTGTTCAGGCACGACGCACGTCTGACAGGACGTCTGCTGGCTGCTGGGCTGGTCTGACCAGCAGCAGAAGCTTGAGGCTGGCCAGCCCGCCGCACAATGTCGGTCAAGGAGAGTGAAATGCAGGGCCCTGGCACGATGCCAGGTTTTCGGCTGTTGGGGGACCCCTGGCTGCTCAGGCTGGCCATGCAGGCTAAAAGGCGCTGTTGCCACCGGCTTGCCCAAAGCCGGAACTGCACGGCTCCAGGCAAGGTCAACCTAGAGCCAGCACTCCACAGCTCCAAGTACGGTAAAGCAGACAGGCACGCATGATGGCAGCCAATGACTGACACAAGGCCGGCACAGCACAGCTGCAGGCGACGTGAGGCAGCCCAGGCAGGCAAGAGGCAGTCTGTGACTGACCCGAAGCCAGAACAGGACGGCTCCAGGCTTGTTGTATGCGCTGTACACATCATTGTGCTCTGGATCCTCCGTCAAGGACTCGACTCTGATGGACGGGACTATCTGCATCTCCTGCAGGCAGGTCGGGAGTATTCCCTCAAATCTGGACCCTGACATCTGCTGCATCTGTGGCGGCTGCAGATGCAGCACGCCCATCTCTGGCAGCCCAAGTGCCTGCCTGACTGCAGAGGCCGCAGAAGCATGAAAGGCAGCAGCTGCAGCCAGCAGCAAAGCAAGGTGAGCTGTCTCAGGGCCTGCTCAATCATGCCTGCAGCGATGCATCTGTGGCTGCTGCAGCACATGAGTGCAGGCAGCTGCAGGTGCGCAACGCCTGTGTCTGACAGCAGAGGTCCCTGCCTGGTTGCAGAGCTTGCAGAAGCACAGACGGCAGCAGCTGCTGCCAGCAGGAAGGCGAGGGCAGCACACAGACTGACCTTGGCATACCCAGAGGACTGCTCATCGGTGCATGAAACGATGCGAGTAAAGGCTCCAGGCTGCTGAGTCTTCCTCCAGGTGTAATAAATCCCCAGGCTCTGCATGGAGCAGCATAACCACAAGCTTTGAGAGGCAAGGTCTACTGCACATACAATGGAAATGCCAGGCAGTGCACCTGCCATGCATGTTTGTGGGAGATGCTGAGGGGAACCACTCCCATATTGGTCTGAAAGTGCCGGCAACCAGCTGCCAGGACACAACCACCCATACCAAGACGGCTGCCGCATGAAGGGCAAGTTCAACTGCAGGCGGAGGGTCCTGTGGGAATCAAGCTCACATGGGGATGGACGGCCCACAAACAGCAGACAGCATGCATAACTCCCGCTGTGAAGAGTGATACCTGCCAGGTGAAGTATGTAGAGCACTCTGTTGGCACCACTGTGTGGATGGTTGGGCCCCGTCGTGCGAGCACCTGCTCCGCTGCGTCCACTGCCATGCAAGCCAGCAGGCAGAGCACAGCTGCCAGGCAACCCAGCCTGGGCTGGGCAGGGGCGCCCATCACTCGGCCAGACGTGCCTGTCTCATTGCATGTGCACGGCTTGTGAGGGCCTGAGGCACAAGACTTGTCCAAGCTTGTGCCTGAAGCAGCAGTTGCAGCCAGCTTGGTGCAACATTGCAGCAGGCAGGCCTGCTGTGTTGTCCAAGGTTGAGAGGCATGTCTGGGCCAGGCCCATAAACGGCTTCATGCTGATTCTTACTGGTGGAGGGTCAATGTCCAGCAGTGATGCCTGTGAGTGCTCTCATGTGCTGAAGCTTTCAGAACATCTGCAAAACCGACACATCCTGGACAGAACTTGTGGATCAATTCGATCCCAGACGAGGGGCAGCCATAGGACTCGTTAGCCGGTGCAGTGGCCTGATGTCGGGCACATGGCTAGAGGGAAAAAATTGGATGACCTATTGGCGACCTATTCTCAAACTGGGAAAAGTGTCACCTGCACTCAACAGTGCACTGCAACGCTGCAGCTTGCCACTGCAACCCTGCTTTGGCCCCTCGGCTGGCATCCCGCCCGTCTCAACTCACTGAGTCGGCCACCAATTTTGGAGTTGGTGCCCTTGTAGCCAAGGATCCTGCTGTCAGTCGTGCAGGAGATGACTTGAGGTGTTACAAGCCCTACGAGTTACTTGCCAATCTGACAAGAGCCCTTTGGACTGCCACCCTGCAGGCAAGCGGTGCAGGAGCAGGCCCTGCTCAGCAGGGGTAAAACTGCTGGCCTGCAGTGCGTCAGTCTCAGGCAGTCTCAGGGGTGATGACATCCTGCTCAGAGCAGCAGCACTGCTGAGCGGGGAGGTGCTCAGAGACCAAATTTTCTAGGGGTGGGTTCATGCTGTTGCTGCTACCTGACACAGTGCCGTGCTGGCGTCTTGGAGCAGTGGTATCCAGCACTGGCCGTTGTATAGCAGCCTGGCAGCCCTGCCCAGGCAGCTCTGGGGCGTGGCACGTTTGCCTCCTTGAGGCACCTTTGAAATGTTGATCACCATATGCAAGCAGTATATGCTTGGTCTTCAGGCTGGACTTATGTTGTCTCGCTTTCTTCAACGCTGACAGGGGTCCTACTCTGACTGATCATTGCAGGCTGCCAAATTTTCCTGCAGCACTTATATGATGCCGGCCGGCAATGCCAAGGCCGAAGGGATCACCTGTTCTGGGATCTTCCGGTTGTGGAGCTGCATCTGCACTGCGGCCTCTGCTAGCATGATCTGCAGCTATCCACAGTTTTGCACCGTCACAGGGTGTTGGACATCGTCAGCCTTATAGCAGGCAGCGGCTCCTGTTTGGCATCTCTTCATGGGGTGCTCAACTGCTTCTTGTGGCTGTGCGGCTGCCGAACTTCACCGAGTTTGGCTGGGCGACCCGGCAGCCGCTCTGGGATGCAGTCAAGGAGCTGTAGAGTAATTCCTTGCGGCACTCATGCTTCATGTGCTCAAAAGCAGTGTACTGGTCAAGGGGCAGCCACCCCAACTGCCATGTGCTGCCTGCCATGGCACGGCTGTGCCATGGACTGGACTTGGCATGCTCCTGTTCAGCTTGTGGAACTTGGTTTGCACAGGCTGAATGATGCCTGGCGCTGAAGCTTCTCCAGGGGCTTTGTGTGCTTTTCAGGCAAACAGTGACAGTCACGGCGTCGCTCTCTGGCGTCACTGACAGAGCTCGTGCATTTCAATCTCTTCATGAATGATGCCCTGGTGTAGGTGCAAGGCGCGATATGCAACCAGTACTGCCAGGTCTCTACTGTGTCAAAGGGCCAGCAGAAGGCAATGCACCACACATGTCATGTAGTGCCAATGCTGTATTGCCAATGCATATATGAACTCATGCCTGCAGACATTGTGACCACAGCAATGATCTGGAGCTCCGTGATCTCAACCTTTTCCTCACCAAGAGGCAAATGGCATAACACATCCACAAGGCCTGAATGCCAGTCACTCCTGGATGAAAAAAACCCCCATGCTTGAAAGCAAACTGCAATGACTGGGTGTGACACAATAAGATTGTGACGCAGGACATCTAGACAACCTAGCATTCCATCAATGGCAGGAAGACCCGCAGCACTTACTTGATGGACCCCCTCACCTGTTGGGATCACACCAGCTCAGAGCCGCTCAATGTGGCTTCACCTGACAAGGACAGGGGGCAAGTGAAGAGCACAGCCAACAGATGGTGCACAAAGGGTATGCAGGGTATGGCGCAGTGGATCAGCTTCTGGGCAATCACCTGCTGACAGATCATGCACACAAGGGCCAGTGGCTACCGTACAGGAGCTGCCAGCAGGAGCCTGAGTGCTGGCAACTGCTGCGTCAAGGTTACAGGCTAGCCTGTGTGCTGCAAGACTGGGAGGTGGAGTATTGAGGCTTGCAGAGGAGCAGAGTCTGACTGCTGGATGCTGGGAACGGGTGCAGCGCTGAGGGCAGTGAGCTGCTGTTCCCTTGAACGCCTGTGAGTGATCGAAGAAGTCAGCTGCCATGCAATGAATTGCAGCTCAGCCCCTCAGGTGCACGACCACTGGCAATGCCCCAAGCACCTGACCAGCAAGCTGAGGTGGCCCCTGGACTCAAGCAGGGTGGTCAAGGCTGCGACTGCGCATGCCAGGGTGAATGCCTGGATTCCACATCACAAACGCGCCAGACTTTGGCCATCACCATTAGGCAGATGCACATCTTGCCGCACTGGACATGGCTCAGGATGTGCAGAGCTATTCTTGCATTGCATCTGCAGCAGGGTGGCCTCAAGCAATGGGGGAGGAGCTGGTGCACCTGGTTGCTTGTGCAAGCCACACAGCCTTGAAGCACAGCACCTGAGGCCCAGGCACCTTAGGCGGGAGCTTGACTGCAGTGAGATCTCATCGTTGCAGCAACGACTGCAATCAAAGGGCCCTGGCATTCAGCCTTTTTGGAAGCATTAGAAGTGAATGGCTGGCTCCACAGCCTCTGCATTGTCACAGGTGCAGTGCAGCATGCATTCTGGACCCAGTTTAGAAGGGAGTTGGCATGGCAAGGTAGCCAGGTACTCCATGTCCGCCAGACATCCTGGGACAGACACACCTCACACAACAGTGTCAGATCGGCCAGCCTGGCTGGCTGGCCAGACAACGGTGGCAAGCCGAGGTGCTTGCATGCTTGTACAAAGAGACTGTCCTGTACTGGCATGTCTAGCAACAGTCAGGCTCAGGGACAAACAGCTCGCATCCAAGGTGTGGCATAGCAGCTCAATGACAACACTGCCGGCCTTGTGTGTGTGTTCCATCCCCACCAAAAGCAAGGGATCTGCTGGATACACCACAAGACTTGTGCACTTAAGCACTGATCCCTGGCCCTGCTCACACTGAGTTAGCAGTGGGCTTAGCAGTGGCGGAAAAAACAAGTTGGACAAGATCCTTTCCTTGCCAGGCAACACTGCTGCCTGCGTCTCTGGTGGGACACATTCATAATTAGAGGGGCAGCCAGCCCACGCTTGCACCTGTACCTCAGGAGCATGGCAGACAAGGGCAGTGACCTGCTCAACATGAGCCTGGGTGAGTCTGCTGTGCACATGGGCATCAGCCTGGTGCTGAAGGGCTAAGCTCATCCTGCCAGGGCCGCTGTGCACTCGTCCCACCCAGCCGTGTACCCGATACTGCAGACGACATCATCAAGGCCAAGCTGGAGAAAAAGCCTGCTGGCCGTGGGCGTGGCAGGGGCCCAAGGCAGGGAGGCGAGGAGCGGACCGACAAGAGGCTAAGGGTGACAGTGCAGGACGGTGGCATGAAGCGGAAGCAGCCCCGCAGGGTGAGTGATTTCTGTCTGCAAAACAGCCACAATGGATGGGAGCAGCAGCAGCTGGCCCAGCCCACCTGTTTCTGCATATTGGAGTGTGAGCCATCCAGCCTGGCTCCCATCCAGAAAGACAGGACCGCTTGCAGCACATCAGGCTTTGTGCTGCAGATCTGGGCCAAACGGCATCCTGCACGCGGCAGGCTGTGCCCACAGCTGATCTGGCCATTATATGCACCCTGTGGCACTGCTGAGCTACAGATCTCCTCTGCAGGACCGGCCCTCTGGCCTGGCTTTCCCGGAGGACGCCCGCGTGGAGCCCCCGCGGCGCACGGAAGCCCTCGAGGGCGACGCTCCCTGGGACCACGACGCCTATGACGAGGGCCCACGCCCGAAGCGGCGCCTCGCACTTGGCTTGGGGTCCGGGCGCCCCGCCACCAACCTGGATGAGCGCCTGGAGCGCAGCAGCGTCGTCTCTGAGCCCGGCAGATTGTGAGCACAACGCACTGCCGCATACCCTGGCGAGCCTTCCTGACCTGCTCACCGCTGACGGCATCGCACCACGCCTGGCAGACAGACAGAGCCGGTCACCGCACCACAGTCCATGAGCCGCCCATCTGAGCCGTGCCTGGGAGCCTCAGCGCATTCAGGCCGACAGCTGTGGCACAAACAGCAGTAGCCCATTCAGCCAGACCCTGCGCCTGAGCCTGGGGTCGGTGCAGCAGTCCTGCCAAAGCGCAGCTGCATCCTGCATTGCGGGGGGTCCCCGCGCCCAACCTTGCTCTCCACATCCCTCTGGCGCTCCCTTTCGCCCCTGCTGGGCACCAGACAGCTCGCAGGCTTGCCTCTCTCTCTCACACACAAACACACACACTCTCCACGCCCGCTGGCCCATACCACCTAGGGGCAACACTAGCCAGGTCCAGTCAACCAACGGCTGTGCACTGGGCGAGCAGATTCCCTCCAGCCAGGCACGCACACGCAGCCTGTGCCACGGACTGCCGCTCCTGGGCTGGAGCTCTGGGCAGTGGTGGCTGGCTGCTGTCGGCGCCGATCACAACCACTGGGGGCGACTTCCTCAGCTGCTTTGTTTTTGCAGGGAGATTGCAAACCTTGATCCGAATGTCACGGAGCAGGACATCAAGGTCAGCTGCAGCCTGCCTGCAGATGCACAGCACGCCGTAGCTGCACTGTGCTCAAGTGCCCTCTCTTAGGCAGCTGCTCTGGCGCAGACAGTTGTCCTAGAGGCCAGGTTGCACTGAGCCTGTGCCTGATATTTGGCTCCCATCCCTGAACTGCCTCACCAGCCACATCAGAGGCCAGCTCGTGAGACAACAGGAAAGTGGTGGGGGACTGCTGCCTCAGAGACATGAAAGGTTTTTTCTGGCGCTTCAGGAACTCTTCATGACTGTGGGGACCCTCAAGTACTCCAAGCTCATGACTGACAGCAGGTCAGCACCCTGGCAGCGCCACATCAGGCTTTGCTTGCTGAGTCCGGGTTTCGTTCACCCTGTGAATGCACCAGCCGCTGCTGGTTCCTGAGCTACTTTTCTGGCAGTTTTAGACAGCTGCTGTAAGTGGTGGCTTGCTGGGCTGGGCAGGCAGCATGCGGCCCTGTTGCGTTTACTGCCTTGTCTGCTCATGACAGCTGGGTGGACCTTGCTGCCTTTCATGGGGACTGTGTGCATGGTCCGTCACTGCTTGACAGGTGCTGGCATCACTTACAGAGTTTGGGCTCTGTGGCGTGGTGCCACCCAGAAACTGGGTCCCTGACCCGTTCTGCCTGCAGCAGGGCCTGGCCTTGCATTGTGCAGAGCGCCTGGTGTGTTCCGATGCAGTGCTGTCCTCTCACATGAACGTTCTTGCCTGCAGCGGAGCCTCACTGTGCAAGGCGCACGTGGTCTTCCATTCTGCGGCAGACGCGCAGACAGCCATGAGTAAGTACAACTCCATGACGCTGGATGGGAAACCCATGCGCATCAGGCAGGCGGAGCAGATGCAGCGGGAGCCTGGCAGTGTGTTGGGCAGGTGAGTTGCTGTACCCTTGAATGGCCGTCTGCGGTGGGCCTCAGGTTGCTTCAGCTGTTGACCTACATATCGTGTCTCATTGTGGCCTTGGTGTCATGCTGAGCCCTGCCTGCAGCTCACAGGCGCCATGTGAAGAGCGGCTACACAGTCATGCCCTGCCGATCAGATGGCTTAAAGAGTGTGGCACTGTCACCCTGCTGTATGTGCTAGGCTTGCTGTGATGTGGCAGTTTGCTATCTGCCGAGAGGGCGCCCTCTGGTGTGCCGGCTGGCAGTGGGGCTGTGCTGCAAGTGGATCACAAGCTGACTGCTCAGAGGCTGCACATGCTGCAGGGTGGGCCGTCCCAGGGACGACACAGGCGGTGCCTCCAGGATCTGGGGCCAGGCGGCAGCAAGCATTGGGATCGCCAAGTGAGCCCCTTCCAAGGCTGCTCTTGTGGGTGCAGCAGATGCTGCAGGGTGGCTGGTCTCATGCTGCAGCTCACGCCGTGTATGCATGACCTTTGCGCAGCTACCTCTGCCTCTCTGCACAGCACTGTCCCATACCTGGGAGGCACTGGAATCCAGCCAGTATTGGCAGCTCTGCTTGTGCCACCTGCTTGTGTATACCTCACTGCATGACCCTCCCTTTGCGGGCAGCTGCCCCACACGGCGTCTCTCTGCTGCAGCGGCGGTGCTGACAGAGCTCGCGGTCCCCGCGCTGGTGGCCTGCGCAGCAGCAGGCCTGCAAGGGGTGGCGGCCGACCCGCCCGCGAGGCAGGTCGCGCTGCAGGTCGTAAGGACGCCGCTCAGCTTGACAGGGAGCTGGATGACTACTATGGCAACCAGGTAAGGATCAAGTGAACAGCTCACCCACGCTGTCAAGCGCTCAGTGGTGGCAGGCACGCTCTTACTGGCTGCTTTGATTGGGGGACCCTCTCCTGCCACCTGCTGCATCACCGCAATCATGTCTGATTGCCAGTTCTCCCTGTGGCAAAGCTGGCGCTTGTTGCCTGCCACCCTGCTGCCTCTGGCTGCAATGTAGGCACCAACAGAATCAGTCCAGCATGGCAGACATGCTGTCTGCTGCATTAGCTGGTGTCCAGCCTGCTTGAAAGTCATACCAGCTTCATTGCAGCTGTCTGGCTTGCTGAAGCACCAAACCTTTGCCTGATGTGTATTTATGAGTGTCCCTCTCCTGTGCAGATGCAGGAGTAGATACTCAGACATCACAAATGCAAAGCCGCACACCGCTTTGTGGATAAACACATTGATTTGCAAGAAGCTTCGCACACTGAATCAAATCTTTCATCAAACACTGGTGCTGCTTGACTCTGAGGCCTGAACTTCCTGCTGATCAAGTGCTTCACAGATCTTTCTCAAAGTCCTTCAGTATGTCTTGCATGTCACGGACTCCGGCTGTTGGAATGACGTCAAAGAGAGACAGCGTCTCCTTGCCACCTCCAAGTGAAACAGGCACCTACATGAGAAAGCAATGTCGTGAGAACTCTGCGACCAAGCCCAGGCTTCAGTGCATCTTGCTCATGTGCTGCAATAGCATTGTACACCCCTGCGTTTCTCCCACCTGAGAAGGCTGCAGCAAGGAGGCCCCCCACCTTTTTCAGGATGCCTTCCAAGTCCTGTGGCTGGAACTTGCCCTGTGACATCTCAGAGCCCAGCTGCTGGGCCAGCGCCTGTGCAATCTTCAGGCCCTTGCCAGCTGAGGCATCTTTCAGGTACAGATGCCAGCCCTGTACGTCCATGTACACCTCCTTGCCTGCACAGCAGGCCAGCACCACTTGAGGCAGCCTTTCAGGGAGCACGACCACACTCAGCAGGGGGCTGTGGCAAGCGCCCAGGCTGCTGCAGGTCCGCACACCTCAGTGCATGGCTGTCACTGACACAATGCTTGCCTGCATGGCGGCCGAGAACCGCTTGGGGACAGAAGATCCAAAAGAATCTTACTCCCAGCATGACAGCATCCCAACGCAGCAAGCAGACGCAGCCAGGCTGCTGCAGGCCTAGATCAAGCGCATGCACAGCACCAGTTGAGGCAGCATTTCCTAGCACAACGTCCATGTATACTGGCCGATCATTCTGCCACAAGACCCACTCAGGCTGCTGCAAGCAGACGGACGGCAGCGCATCTTACTCTGCTGGCTCCTGGACAGACAAAGACAAGGGGCTGCTGCAGGCAAAATTCCCAGGACATCCTGCTGGCTCAACCATGCATCTGAGAGCATACCGATCTTGTTGGCCAGCTTCTCATAGGCGCCCTTGACACCGCCTGCTGAGCTGACCAGCTGAGCCAGGTCTATCCAGCCCTGCACAGCGTCCTCGCCTGCTCCATGGACAAAAACAGAGCGTCCTGGCAGCTGATGCCGGGATGGTCCTGCACACAGCAGATGCAATGATGCAGGGCAGTTGCACAAGGCATGTCATTGCAAAAATCTTCATGTCACTCACCGCAAGGCTGAGTGAATCTTGAAGATTTGGTGGATGCCCTACTATAGCACTGGCCCCTGTGACAGCTTGCCTGACACTGTGGTTGCAGTGAGGGTGACAGCATGCCTACAGAATGATATTAAGTGGAGATTTAGGTCTAATCCAGAAATTATCAGAAGTGCTTCAGAAGTCTACCGCGTGCAGCCTCAGGAATGGCGGCCAACCTGATGAGCAGCCAGCAGTGCAAGAGCCTGCCCATTGCAGGCCTGCACATCCGCCAGTTCTCGGGGATGAGGGCCAGCACCTCAGCCCCTGCCGCACCCCACGCCCAGAGGCTTGTGCAGCGGGTTCAAAGCCGCAAGGGCCGGAGCTGCAGGCGATCTGCAGTCCTGGTGCAGGCCATCAAAGATGGAGCAATGCTGGACAGGAAGCTGCGCGTGGGGGTCATAGGGGGAGGCCCCGCTGGCGCCTGCACAGCAGACACCCTGGCCAAGGCTGGCATTGAGACCTACCTGATTGAGCGCAAGCTTGACAACTGCAAGGTGTGAGCAAAATATCAACAGGCGAGCTGTGGCAGCCAGGTTGCTTGAGACACATCCAGCACTGCCCTGCCAGTCATGTGCATCATTGCGCGCATGCTGGCAGCAGGTTTGTTGGTGTGTCCCCTGCTGCACGTGTGTCACCATTCTAATCTGTCAAGCACTGCAGCCCCCTTTCCCCTTGAGCAAGGCTGAAGCAGTCTGCACTGCCATCTCTCAGCGTGTTGCAAACTTTTGGATCTCTGCTGTGCAGCCATGCGGTGGCGCCATCCCCCTGTGCATGATCGACGAGTTCGATCTGCCATCAGACATCATCGACAGGAAGGTCACCAAGATGAAGATGATCTCCCCTTCCAACAGGTGAGCTGCAGCGCTGCGTTGGGGCTGCATCGCTGCTGCATGCCTGCAGTGTGTGGGTGCTGATGGACGCCTGTCTCATCTGTGAGCATTGCACACTGTCAGGTCCTGTTCGCTCACTGGTGCTGGATCTGATGTGAAGCTTGTTCACATTCACTTGTTTCTGAGCACAATCTAGGCCATCAGCACATTCTCAGGGACTGGAGAGCTCGGTTTCTGTGCAAGCCTCCAGCACATGCGGTGTTGGCCCTGTGCAGGGATGTAAACTTTGTTCAGGCTGCGGCCTAGCCCTGTCTGCCTGCTAGCACACCTGTGCTGGCAGCTGCTCGGGGGAGTTTGTGCGCAGTGACTGCTTTTCAAAACCTAGAAGCTGTCATCAGAGCTTGGCCCCGGCTGCAGGGAGGTGCACAGTGGTGACATGACCTTGAAGCAGCTGCCTGCACAGGCTGACCGGTCCTCTTGTCCAGAGCCTGACCAGACCTTTGTGATCCCCCTGCAGATGTAGTCGTTGGGCAAGAGACTGCCTCAATGCGTCCACTTGTTTCCAGACCTGAGCAGACTTGTGGGGACCTGCTGCAGGGAGGTGGACGTCGGCAGGACGCTGAGTGAGACAGAGTACATTGGCATGTGCCGGCGGGAGGTTCTGGACAACTATCTGAGGCAGCGCGCTGAAAAGAACGGGGCCACCGTCATCAATGGCTTGCTCATGCGCATGCAGCAGCCAGAAGTGAGCACTCCTGCTGTTTGGGGTGGCAGGGAGCACGATCTCCGCCACTCCCCTGATGCAGCTGCCAGATGTGGGGTCCCACATCTGACAGCTGTCCCTGGCACCAGAGACATCTGTTGCCTTGATGTGAAGGCCAGGGCTAGCAGGACATCAAATCAGATGCAGCAGCCAGACTTGAGCGTCAACCTCACAAGTTATGTGGCGTCAGTCAGCAGACCTGTTCTCTGCCCCAGACCTGTGTGGGGGTGCTGTCTGCAGCCGTGACTGATGCTGCTCTACCTGCTGCCTGCAGGGCTCAGAGGGCCACTACGTCCTGGAGTTCAACAACTACACCGAGGGAGGCAAGGTCGGCAAGCCTGACAAGCTTGAGGTGAGCCAGTGCAGCAGCAGCTCTGAGGCTGGTCCCTTTCCTCTCTTCACTGGCAGCCGCACCAGCCTGGTATTGTGCTGCGTGCTCTACTGCGACTGGCGGTTTTAGGGCTAAACCCCCACCCATGGTGGGGGTGCGATGCATGGCCAACACACTGTGCAATGCTGATGTGATATTTTGCGCACTGGACCTGATGTCTTGGCAGGACTTGAGTTCTCTGGCACCTGGGACTCCACACAGCGGTTGCCCAATGGTCCTGCAATGCTGCATACTGGCCTGACTCCATGGCTTTCTTTGCAATGGTCTCGCGTTGCGCCTGCAGGTGGACATTGTGATTGGCGCCGACGGTGCCAACAGTCGCGTTGCTAAGGAGATTGACGCCGGCGATTATGACTATGCCATCGCCTTCCAGGTGCAGCAGAGAGTGTTCTTGACAGCCATGTCCGCCAGGCAGCTGTGGCATGCTGCACTTGACAGCCCAGGTGGTGTTGACATTCTGGCATCTATGGTCAGGAGCTGGCAGGCCCGCTCCAGAAGCTTTGCCCTCCCTCAGGCGCCTCCCGCAATCCTCTGCTGCCTCTCCGGTTGTGCTTTCATTGAGCATGGTGCAGGCTCATTTGCACAGAGGTGTGCACAGGTTGACTGGAGTTTTGCCCATCACCCCTGCAAGAGCGCATCCCATATTCCAGAAGTGGAGCAGGATACCCGCTCAGGTGTCTTCATGAGCACACTGCATCCTCACAGCCCCCACACCTGTGCTGTAAACCTTGTCTGAATCCACCTGTTGCGCCTGCAGGAGCGCATCCGCATCCCCGACGACAAGATGGACTACTACAAGGACCTCGCAGAGATGTACGTGGGCGACGATGTGTCCCCCGATTTCTATGGCTGGGTGTTCCCCAAGTATGACCATGTGGCTGTGGGCACTGGGACTGTGGTCAACAAGAGCCAGATCAAGCAGTACCAGCAGGCTACCCGCGACCGAAGCAAGGTGGGCAAGGGTGTCACCGCCCTTTCTGTTCTGAGGGCAGTCCTTGCTGTCTGGTGCGGAGCACACTGTGTCAGGTCGCCCCCTGAGCAGGGGGTTGGGCGACCTGTGCACAGCTGCGTAGTGTGCCTGCCTGCTCAGCCCTCTGCTGATGCCAATTTGGGCTGAGCCAGAGGCCTGTTGGCCCCAGCAAGGGCCACGACAGCCACTGTTAACAGCCATGTTTGCTGCCCCCTGTGGTGCTGTTCTGCTGGCAGAGCCTTTCCTGTCTGCTTCAATATGGAAGCACTCCTGTGCATGGCCGCTGGCGGCCAGCGCCTACATGCAACAAGACACCTATCTGACCTTGCTCGCCTCACCCTGCAGGTCAAAACTGAAGGTGGCAAGATCATCCGCGTGGAGGCCCACCCCATCCCTGAGCACCCCCGCCCCCGCCGTGTCAAGGGCCGTGCAGCCCTGGTGGGTGACGCCGCCGGCTACGTGACCAAGTGCAGTGGGGAGGGCATCTACTTTGCCGCCAAGTCTGGACGCATGGCGGCCGAGGCCATTGCTGAGGCCTCCCAGCAGGTGGGCTCAAGAGGCAGCCTGTGGGACTGCCCTGTCATTGCTGGACCCCCTCCCTGTACACCAGTGTGGCAGTGCTGGCATTCCTGCAGCCCTCCTGCACACAGCTGTGTGACCGCTCTGGGATTGTCGTGTTGGCCACTGCACCTCCCTGCACACAGCTTGTGCGACTGCTATGGATGTGTCAACCACCGCCCACCCCTGCACATAGTATGTGTCACTGAGGTATGGCTGGTGCAACTGGTGCTCATAGAAAAGGGTGTTCTCTGCAGCCTCCTGTGCAGACCCTGCAGTCGCATTGGTCGCTGTACGGCACTGCTTGCTCGCCTAGCAGTGTGCAGGGTGGCTGCATTGCTCATTTCTCATGCTTTCCCTCTCTCTGCCTGAGGTCCAGATGCAGTCACGTTCAGTTGCCTCCCTGCTTTGGCTGCAGGGACAGCGCATGGTGGGCGAGAAGGACCTGAGGGTGTACCTGGACAAGTTTGACCGCAAGTACTGGGCCACCTACAAGGTGCTGGACATCCTGCAGAAGGTCTTCTACAGGTGAGGCAATGCAGGATGCAGGCGCATAAGGTACTGTGGAGCAGTACGGTGCTCAAGGAGAAACAGCCAGCCTGCAGCTCAATGTCTTGTGGGATCTGAATTGCATAAGTCAGAGGGACGTGACATAACAAGAACGACTGTGGAGCAGCATGGGCGGCTTGCGCAGGGCAGCCAGCCGCATGTGCAGAGCTGAGAGCAGTGTGGGCCAGCATGCCAGGCAGCAGGCTGGGGATGTTCCAAGTTATGGGGCCCTACAATCAGCTTTGTTCGCGGCCGTCTAGCAGTGAGGGGAGCTTTCAAGCCGCTGCCCATGTCCAGCAGGACTTCAAGAACTGGACATGACCAATAACTGCTGCCTGCAGGTCCAACCCAGCTCGGGAAGCCTTTGTGGAGATGTGCAAATCAGACTATGTGCAGAAGATGACCTTTGACTCCTACCTGTACAAGACTGTGGTGCCGGGCAACCCTTTAGACGATGCCAAGCTGGCCATCCAGACCATTGGTAGCCTGCTCAGAGGCAATGCACTCAGGCAAAATGCCAAGGCTGTCTCCTTTGGCAGCCGCCAGGCAGAGCAGAAGGCCCCCGCAGCCGTCTGAGACTGCAGATTTCTTGACACGGCTTGCCCCTTCAGTCACCCAGTGTTTGTCTGTAAGGGCCGTCCATCTCCCTGTCTTTGCAGTTGCGCTTCTGTGAGAAAGATGCCAGTGACCCTCATGCTTCCTTTAACAGTTGCACATGGGTGCGTCTGATTTCTATTGCTGGCCACGCCAGCAGATTGCTGGTGTCCCCATGAGCATTGCCATAAGTACATGGCGCCCTGTCGCACCTCCCCTGTAGCCACGTATTCCTTCATTAAAGGTCGAGATGGCAGCTCTATAAATGCTCCTGTTGTAACTGAAGTGACAGAAGACAATCCGACACATCAGATCTCTCAGCTTGACGGCAGCTTGTACTTCTCAGCCGCTTGCAGCAGCCAGTCCTCTCTCACAACTTTGGCTGACGGTGCTGCCACGGGTGGATCATCCTTCCCACATACCACACAGATGGTGCACTGCCGTGCACCAACCACCTGCAAAGGCACAGCGCTCTATGGTCAAGCAGAGCTACTGTCAGGCAGATCCTGCCCGCCAGCCGCAAATCTCTGCCCACTTTGCAGGCATCACAGTATGAGGCCACTGAGCACAACCCACCTTGCCGCCAAAGGCTGCCACCAGCCGTCGCAGGTCAGCTGCGGATGGGCCGTCCTTCTGGGTGCCAGCCTGGTGCACATGAACCTTGTGCCCAGCCAGAAGCGGCGGCTGTTTGCGTTGCTGGCTGCACCTAGCTGCTTTGGCGGCAGCAATGAATCGCATCTGCAAGCATCGGCACGATTGTGACACAGAGTCACACCGGCTTCGCATTTGTCGTAACCCAAGCACCAGAGGGCGGCCGAGGCACAGCATCAGCAAGGGCACAAGGCAGCCTGCCAAGCTAAACAACTCAGCGGGCCCCTGGTTCGTGCACCAAACAACATTTCAAAGCTGCCCGGAGCACGGCCCTGCAGCACACATTCTGACAAGTGCTCAAGGCACCTCTGGCAGCCAGCCGGCGATCTGCAGCTCAACAACTGGGGGGCTTTAAGCGCTCCGATACCTTGGCCCAGAAGGGCTGCTCCGGCAGCCAGGCCCCCGCCTGCAGCGAGGCCGCCAGCCACTCTGGCTGCAGCAGGAAGGCCCCGGCAGCAATGGCCAGCAGAACCTTCAGAGTTCGGCGCTCCTTCCCCACCACGAGGTGCGTGATGCGGCCCTCTTCTGCCCCAGGCGGCACCAGCCTCAGACCACGCAGCTGCTTGGCGGCCTTCTGCGCCAGACGCAGCACAGCTGGGTCCGCTGCAGGCAGCACGAGCACGATCTCGCAGCTGACCTGCTGTGCATGGTCTTGGTCACACAAATTAGCGCCTGCAATGCCTGTGCAGCAAAGGTAAGAAGCACAATAGGCTCCGCTGCAGTCGGTGCAGGCACATTTAGATGGCCAGGCTTGTAGGGAGGCCTTTGCCGCCAGGCTCGGCATCCCACAAGAGAATGGTGGGGCTGCTTTCAGCTCAGGGGCAGCTTGCAGACAGGCCCCCACAGGCTGAGGTGCGTGCTGGCAGTGCCGGACAGCAGACAGGCACACTGAGGGTGCGCCCGCTTATACAACCTAACAGAGGACGGCATGGAGTGATGTGCAGCAGCCGGTTTGTGCATGCTGCTGTTGCACCTGAGGTCACTGCCAGGCCGCCCGAGGTGGGCCCCGTCTGAGCTGAGGCAGAAGGCGGCAGCCCAGCATCTGCCAGTGCAGCTGCTGCAGGCTCATCAGACCCATCTGCTGCATCACCCTCATCTGCTGCATCACCCTCATCCGCTGCTCCAGGCTCCTCCGCCCCACTGCCCTCTGCGTTCGAGCCGGTCTTGTCCCTGCCGGCAGCTGCTGCCAGCTCCTGTTGGGGCTGCACGGTTTGATGCGTCCCTTGCCGCCTGGGGTACCCTGCCTGCATCTGCTGCTGCCCTGCACGCTCCTGCTCACAGCTGCACGGCCGCTGCGCTGCTGCTGGTGGTGGGCCCCCTCGCGTCTGCTGCCGCACATCAGGTGCAGCCCCCTCCCCTTCCCGCTGCTGCTGTGGTGCTGCTGCCGGCCTCTTCCCTGTCTGCTGCTGGGCATTGGGTGCAGCCCTGTCCTTTGCCTGCTGCTGCACATTGGGCACAGGCTGATGCTGCACCAGCACAGGCCCTGAGGCTGCCAGCGAGCGGCCCTGGACTGCCAGGTATGCTGCCCTATCAGCTACATGCCCTGCTGTGGTACCGGCCGGGCGAGCATCCCAAGCGCGAGGCTGCAGACACACTTACGACTGTTGCTGAGCCTGATGACACCTGGGCACGAGCCTGAGGACTCTGAAACTTGGTTGCAATCAAAATACAAGTTTACTGTCGCCCAGGCAGGAGCACAAGGGGCTGCAAACATTCAAGCCCTCCTTTGGTGCCTGGCGTATGCTGCATGTGTTGTGCCTCCCTCGCACAAGGCCTGCAGGGCAGCACACCTGGGACCACACATCTGGCTGGGAGGGCGCCTGGGCGGCCACAGAGTTGGCTGGCCCAGAAGCATTCTCGTCAGCGCCTGGGGGGCCGCGCCTGAGAGGCCCTAGAGATGACCTTGCTCGCTGCAGTGACCAGAGAGAGCATCAGATGGTAGGCCACGGTAAATGCCAAGGAGACACAGCACAGCGTGCGAGATGACAGAAATTGGGCTGGGCAGCACAACGACATGATGCCCACGGTCTGTGGGGCGTCAGCAGGTCTTGCAACCGCCCCCTGGCAGGAAGCAGACATGACATGAGACGTGGTGTGCAAGCTTGCACGTGCCCAGCCTGGCAGGCAGCAGACACGCCGGCGCCTGCAGCCTCACCGGAGCTGTGCCCCGCCCGTCCCCTGCTGCGGCACTGGCCGGGGTGCCGACAGACAGGCGCGAGAGTCCCCTGCCAGCGCCCAACCCGGCCGCTGCTGGCGTGAGGGCAGCCCAGGGAGATGGCACCCTCGTGAATCCCGGCACCGGCAGAACGGCAGCGCCCCTGCAGGGCAGATTGCTTTCTGAGCTTGCAGCCCCTTGTGGGGAGCACACAGTTTGTCGACCTCCAGGGCCTCAGGGTCACAGCAAGCTGCTGCATCTGTACAGCTCATGAAGTGTTGGGGCTCGTGGCCCCAATCCAGTCTCCTCCTTGCTGTGCGGATGCATCATGTCCTGTGCAGAGGGCAGCACAGCTGACATGGCCCCACGACCTCAATGCTCCCAGCCCCTCCTGCAAGCTCAGTTCTGCCCCTGTCACGCATGCACCCCTGCCAGACAGCTGCCTCAGGTGGCGCGAGTGCAGGCCCCGCGCTCAGCCAGATGCACCCTGCGCCCCGTGCACGGCAGCCCCCCACACCGGGCCAGCATGCAACGTGGTCCTGCCTGACCTCCAGCCCTGCCTCCCGCAGTCAACCCCGCTGGGCCGCCACGAGCGGCGCTGGGTTTCAGGATCACTGAAAAGCTGATGGGAAACAGCACCACCTAAGCTTAGCAGGCGTCCCAGCAGTCTGCCCGGCAGGCCCTTGCATGTAGGCCTGGCCCTGCCTCCCTCGCTCCCTTCTGCCATGCAGCTGCCTGAGGCAGTGTGGGTGTCAGATCCTGCGCAAAGGTGATCATACCGACTGCTGACAGCCAGTGCACCGTGAGCATGTACAGCACTGCCCCTCTTCGGGCCTCCCCCGCACCCCTTTCAAGCAGCTGCCCCAAGCAGTAAGGATGCCTGTTCCCGTGCACAGGCGATCGTATCATCTGCTGGGCAGCTCTCACACCGCCAGCATGCACAGCATACCCCTCCAGCCCACCCCTGCCCTGCCACCCCAAGTCACCCTTGCTGGTCAGCTGCCTCCGGCGGGGTGGGTGCCAGCCCCTCTGGGGTCGCCTTCTCCAGGGGCAGCCTCTCCTCGACGTGCTGCTTCAGGTTGCGCACAGAGAAGCGGGCGCTGGCTCCAGGCAGGGCAGGCGGCGCCCGCACACGCTGCATCGGGACCTGCAGGCACCGGCCGTCTCACAGCATGACCTGCACCCAGTATGCATGGCTGAAGGAGCCAAGCCATGACTTGGACACGATGTGCATGGCTGGATAAGGCCAAGGCTAGGCCCTCAAACACTGTGTCTGGACCTGCTGGCACTGGCTGTCCAGAGCAAGACTCAGAAACCGTGTACATGGCTGGGCACTGCCAAGCCTAAGCCTTTGTGCGCCGCGTCTGCACCTGCAGGTACTGGGCCTTCAGAGCAGGACTTGCACAGATGCGCTGGGTCATATATTTGACAGAGTTCTGATAGGCCCACACTGTTGAAAGGAGGTGTCAAACAGTCTGTTAGTAAGTGGACTGCTTCCGCATCTGCAGGGACACCAAGTCTCTACTGTGCAGATGTCTGCAGGCAGAGTCACGTACATTTTCACAGAGCACGACTTGACAGCCTGCTGCGCTGGGCTGCGCTTGGGTGAGTGGTGGGGCTGCAGAGCATGTTGTTGGCAGCTCAGCTGGGTGCTGGGCATGGCTGAGCGCTGCCAGGCAGAAGTGGTGCGGGCAGGTGCAGCAAGACTGCCTCCTTTGCAATGCGCCTTTTACCTGTTGCCGGACAGGTATAAGGCCATGGGTTGCAGTGCAGCATCGCAGAGATGGCTGGCTCCATGCAGGACGCCAAAGTGACCCGCTCACATTCAGGTTCACTGGCTGGTCACTTGGGCCTCGAGTGCCCGCTGGACCACCAGCTCTTGGCTCCGCGCCTGCCCCTGCTACCTGCTGTGCAGCCGCCCCCCTGCCAGTGGCAGCAGCCGGGCCACTGCGCAGCTGCACCTGGCCAGGCTGCTCTTGAAGTGTTTCCCCCTTGCCCACATCTGCAGCTGCAGCTGTTGGCCCAGCTGCTGCTGCTTTGCCTGGCCTCTCGCGGCTTCTCGCGGCTCTGGCCGGCCCAGCACCGGTCGCCCCTGCCTCTGCGCCACTGATGCCAGCAGCCTGAGCCTGGTGCCCAGTCTGGGCCCCTGGGGCAGCTGCACCTGAAGTGATGCGCCCTGAGCTGCCCCTGCCCTGACGAGCAGCAGTGGCACCCATGCTGCTCATGCCGCTGCCCTCAGGGTCAGCACTGCCGCGGGCTGGTGCCATCCTGCTGCGCTTGGCAGGCCGCGGCCGCACAGCCAAGGCTTCCGACTTGGGTGTCTCAGCCTCAGCCGGGGAGCCTGTCGCTGTACGCTTGCCAGTCGCCTGGACCTGTCTATGCCCTGCCGGCGCTGCCAGCATGGTGGGGGATGCACAGGAGGTGCCACCAGGCTGGCGGCTGCTGCTGCGCATGCGTGTCCGCCCTGCACAAGGTTGCAGGAGGCGTCCTCAGCTCCAGCATTGCAGGCCACCCTGCGGACTTGAACAGGCATGGTGTGCTGCTCCCGCTGCCTTGCTGCAGCTCGGTCGCACAGGGGGCGCTCAACCCCTGGTCTCCTCAGGTCAAGGCCGGACGTTGCTGCAGCTGAAGCGCACAGGGGCCGCCCAACCCCCGTCTCCTCAACTTGAGGCCTGGTGTCGCCCTCAGCCCTGCCACCGCCAGATACAAAAGAGAGCCCTCTGGGCAGCTGTGCAGCTGCTGTGGAGCCCTTTGGTGACCTGGAGACCCAGAGCGCATCCCGCGTGCTGCGCACGGAGTGTGCTGGCAGCCTCCCACACCCCTGACGTTCGGGTGCTTCCTTCCGCACTACACAAGCCTCGGATTCCTCATGTGACAAGTGTGCACTGGCTGACTGGAGCGCCCAGAAGCCTTCCTTGACGCCTGAACCAACTTGCCTGGTGCAGTCACGACCCGCTTCAAGTCCATCAGCAGCTCAGCTGCTGCCTCCGGGGAGTCCGCGGGCAGCTCATCCACGTCCACCTCC
Organism: Asterochloris erici; assembly: GCA_019693375.1. Lineage (NCBI taxonomy): Eukaryota > Viridiplantae > Chlorophyta > Trebouxiophyceae > Trebouxiales > Trebouxiaceae > Asterochloris > Asterochloris erici. Next base: position 193,878 of record JAAMXJ010000235.1, read on the forward strand.
CCGCTGCCAGTCTTGGGGGCGGCCCCTGCAAGGAGCAGGAGATGTAAGCATGCCGCTCTTGGCAGACTTGGAAAGAGCCTCTGTGCTTAGCTCTCTGCAGCAGCGCAGTTGGCTAAAAGAGGCTGCTCACGTTGGTCTCTGGGGGCAGCCTGTGCCCCTGCAGCAGCACAGAAGACTGAAACAAGGTGCTCTCTGCAGCCCCTGGAAGCAGCATGTGCCCCTGCGATTGTGTCAGAGCCCTGAAAGGCATCTGCATGGCACTGGTCCTCATGTCAAAGTCATGCAGTCTGGGCCCTCAATCACTAGCTTCAGCGGCTGGCGGGCGGTGCCCATCATGTCACACAGCACCTGGGCACAGCACAAGCCCTTATGAGTGAGCGCCTCAGATGCGATGTGACATGGCGGTGTGCAGCCCAGCTGTTGCTTTCCATCTGTCAGACATCAAAGACAGCCAACAAAGATTTTATGGCCGCCATGTGTCTCAGGCAGGGGCCACCCTTAAAGCTCACCTGCTCTGCTTGCCCTCTTGGCCTCAGCGGCCTGCAGGCGCTGCCGTGCAGCTGCAGCTGCAGCCCGCGAGCTGCGGCGGGCAGGGGCTGTGTCACTTTGAGGGCTTTTGCCTCCCTCTGCAGCAGCCTCTGCAGCACCTGCTGGTGCCCTCACAGGAACAACAGTCTCTGCTCCTGCTGGTGCTGCAGACGTTCTGGAACGTCTGCTGGCCTGCCGCGAGAAGGCTGCGGCAATCCCCTGCTGGTGCTTGGGAGCTGCTGCTGCCTGCAAGGTAGTATCAGGGAGGTGGGGCAGGCTCGTCCATGCTGCCAGACTTGTGCCTTGAGGGGTGTGTGCAAGCAATCTTGGTCCCGACAAGGGGACAGTGGCAGGCTCACATGAGGCTGCTGGCTTCCCGCACAATGCACTGGCATCCTCGTCCAGCCGGAGGGGTCTGTCATAGCTCTCATCACCAGCAGCAGTGACCTGGTGTGCCCTCTCAGCTGTGCTGGCCACATAAAGGCTGAACCATGCCAGCAGAGGTAGGCTGCCCCTGACATGCTCAGCAGCATGAGCAGACTGCTCTAGCCATTGAGTGACTGACATGCATTGTTGTACCAGAGGTAGTGGCGCAAAGCTTATTGCTTGGGCTGGCACAGTGCCTGTGAAAGTTGCCACACCAATCAACAACCACACAGCAGCAAACTTCAGCCTAGGTGAGGGCCCACCTTGGCCTGTAGGGGGCCCACTGCATCAGCCGGCTCTGCAGCCTTCGTTCTGACGGCTGCAGCCGCAGCTGGTCCTGGGGCGCGCCGCACATAGTGTGTCACTGCCTGCTGCCCTGCTCGCCGTGGCTGCTTGATGGGGCGGGGGCTGTCCACCTCTTGCCCTGCAGCATGCACTCTCCTGTGGCTTCAGCCTTCTTGACATCTGGACATTTTGTGGCCTGCAGAGCGGCATGAGGTGCACCATTCTAGTGACACTGTGATAAAGGTGTTCGTGCACGCCTCTTCTTGCACATTGTCCGCAAGGCGTCCATCACAGTCGGTGACAATGAGGTCTGTCTGCAGTGGCTGCATCTGCATGCATGCACATGAGGTCAGGAGCAGCGCTGCAGCTACACACTAAGGTGGATCAGGCTCCTGGCCTCTGCGACACTGCAAACAGCACTGCTGTCGCATGCGCCTCAGGCACTCTAACCCCACAGTGTACGAGCCGGCAGTATTCTGCTGGACTCTTTGCTTAGCGTTAGCTCTGGGAGTAGCTGGCTGCTCAGGCAGTGGCAGGGTACCAGGCGCCCACCAGGTCATACCAGCAAGTTGGGCCCGCACCCAGCAGACGCCCCTGTGTCAGATGGCATCTGCCCCAGGAGTGCAACTGGCCATGCAAGAAAGGACGTGCGATCCTGTCTCCATTTCCTTTGCTTTGTGTAGCGCTGCACGCACCAGCGCCATGTACCCGGTCCTGCTCCTGAAGCAGCTGGGAGCTGCTGAACATGGCATCTGTGGTGTCCACCTCAAACAGCTCTGGGGGCCGGGGCTGCATGGCTCTGTGGCTCCGCTTGCGCCCTGCACGACAGGGCGCAATCAGGGCATGCAGGATGTCTGCAGGAGAGCCACACCGCCGAGGGCATCGCTGCAGATGAGCAGCCAACCCTGCAGATGCAGGAGGCCTGTCTGACAGCGCTCAAGGCACTTGAGAAGGCCCCCATGTAGCCCTGAATACACAGATGCTTCTGGGCTTTCCAACAGGGGTCAAGGCCCTCAACAGGCCTCACCAGAGGACCCCGGGGTGCCTGACTTGCGCCCACTGCCCAGCAGGCTGGCCTCCAACGGCTTGCTCAGCACAAAGGTCTTCTCCTACACATGGGTGGCAGCTATAAGAGTGAAGCTGGCTGCACAACCCCTGATCAATGGACTGCGGCAGATGCACACTGCGTGTTCACCTGGCGGAGTGGGCCCACGGGGGCAGCCAGCAGGCAGCAGAAGTCAACGAATTGCAGCCAGGGCACATATTGCTTGATGTGGTCAGCAGCTGGGCTGAGGACAGCTGGGGCGGCACACATGTTGCTTGATGTGGCCAGCAGCTGGCTGGGAGGCAGTGACTGCAGAGGCAGGCAGCAGCTGGGCTGCCGCAGCCTCACCAGTGGCAAGTCCATGCTCTGAGCAGCCAGCTAACAGGGTTCCTGAAAGGCCTGGAACAATTCGGGGCCAGGTGTGAGTAAAGAGGCAGGTAGCAGCTGGGCTGCCGCAGCCTCACCATGGCTCTGCGCTGCTCAGCCGCCGAGCGCTCCACCCACAGGGGGCTCACCACCCAGATGTGAACTCCAGCCTGCGGCAGACAGTCAGTCTGGCTGAATATTGACACACCACCTGGCCTGCAAGCCTTCCATGGCGGTCTGAAAAGGAACGATGCAATCGCCCTGCTGTACCAAATCTCTGTTTGTGCAGCACCATGCTGGAGCCCTGCCAGCTGAAGGTGCAGGTGCTGGCAGCCGGCGCCCACAAGTCGTAGGTGTGCCCCTTTTTGGCCGAAGGACAGGCGCGCCCAGGCCTGGGCCAACACCATGTCCAGCTGCATTGCATACTTCCCTCTCTCCCTCAGAGCTGGAAGTTGCGAGACGTTGCTGTTGTCACACACAGCGCCAGCGGCTGCACCCTGTCAGTGATGTCACACTGTGCCCTCAGGCAAGCATGCGGCCCCTGCTGTGGCCCTGCGAGAAGCTGCGGACCGGGCCAGCGCAGACCTGCCAGTCCTGGCCGACCAGCAGACAGGCCACCAAGTCTTACAGCTGGCAGCTGCACCTTGTCGATCTTGTCATAAAGCGCCCGCAGCTCAGCAGCCTCTGCCTCCCTCTGCTCTGCGCTAGCCGTCTTGGCGTGCTTCTGGAAAATGACATGAGTCACGTCTTTGCTGAACCGAGTGACCACTCTGGCTCCCAGAGCCTCCATCTTTGTGATCACTGCAAGAGGGGGACAGCAACCTTCAACAGTGCCACTGTGTTTCCCAGAGGCCTGTTTGGCAGGCTTGCAAGGACATTGTATCCTGTCAATCTACCTGCACTCTTCAAATTCAGGACTGCATGGCTGCAGAAGACCAGGGCAACGACATCATGGAGGATGGCCATGCTGCGCTGCTGTGGGGCTGAGGGCTGACAACAATGCCAGCCTATATCAGCTTCACGCCATAGGCACTCATGGCACTTCTGGCAATTGCCAGCTTTGACAGATTGCAAAGTCAGGACCGGTCAATCTCCAGACCAGTGTCGTGAGCATTCACTGCAAGACTCAGCATTGGATCATGAGGGAGGACGGACAACAGCCACGCAATCTGGGCAACAGGCATGGTCAACACCTTTGCTGGGGTCAAACGTGTTGCAGGCTGCCAGCAAGCGACCGAAAGCTCGAGCCAACCACCCAAAGCATACACCTTTACGCAAAGGGGCATTCCCTCACTGCAGCCACATTGACTGACGGAGCAGCAACATTGCGGTGCAAGAGCTTCTTTTCTGATGGGTCTGATGAGGAGGACCATGTGTGTTGTTTCTGTTCAATTTGGCTGTATTGACATCTCCTCTGATGCTGCCTCTGAGACACCTTTGCAGAAATATGTCCATGGCTGCTGTTGATGTGGATGTGCCAGAACTGCAATGTTTCTGGAGGAGCACAGGCACAGACTGGACAACAACTGGTTCACAGCTTGCACCCCAGCAGCAGAAGGTGGCCATCTGGCAGTGCTCTGATGACTTTTGTCTGGTGAAGTGATCTGGGCATACTGTGACCTGCACCCTCTGCCTCCACTGGAGGCCACCTGGGTGCTTTGAGGCAGGCCCGCCAGCATGGCTGCAGCTGGAGCGCAGACGCATGCTATCAGAAGATGACAGGAGGCATCTGGACAGCTGCATTGGACCTGCCAGCATGGCACTGACTGGTGCTAGAGCATGCTGTTTAGGGCAGAGATGCGACCTCGACTTGCTGCAAGGAGCTCGTCAGCACCCCGCACCCTGCGCTTGGTGGACCCTCTGTGAGGGTTCAGGGAACTGCCTGTACGAGGTGGTAGATGTGCTGTTTCCACAGTTATCTGGTGCAACAAGGTGTGCTATCGCCGCACGAAGTCCATGCCAGACCCTGCACCCTTGCTACCAGGAACATGTGCACATACCTGAAAAGAGGTCTGCCGGATGAGGTGTTTTGCAGATTTTGGCACGTAAAATACACCCTGGACTGCTGACTTGCCCCTTGTCCGTTTACCCCTGGACAAAGATGACCTGGTTACACGGATCGTGTCATTGAGCATACATTTGCTGACAACTGATCTCCAGGGACATACATGGCTCTGCACTGTTGAAGATCATCTTGTGGGTTTCTGAGTCATGACTGTTGCAATACCGTGAAGGTGCCGGCCCTTGATGTTGGGGGGTGCAAAGGCAGGGAAGCTTGCTGCTGACCGACAAGCCGCAAATGTTGGGCTGATCATGAGTGAATAGATGCCACTGTTTTTCAACAAAAGGAAGCTTGAGAAAGAGGCCTGATGACGGCACTGTCACGATATAGGCTGCGCCTCCGACTGCCCATGTGAACTGGCTGCAGAGGATCTGCATGCAGCAGGTGCCTGTCAGCAGTGTGGCATGGCAAGTGCCACCTGACACTGTCAGCAATTACATCCACCCTGTGAAAGGCAGCACAGCTAAAGTGATCGCTTCTCGATAGGCACTGCAGAGGTTTCTGACAGCCCCTCAAGTACATTCCGGTCTCACCGGAAAGTAGGGGCTCTCTCAGCTGTCGACCGCGCTCAGATCGACGTCAGACAGCTCTGCATCTGAGGAGATGGTGTCCGCCACGCGCTTGCGCCTGGCCGCTGCAGCTGCGGCAGCCCTTGGAGGTGGCCTCTCTCCAGCTGTACCTGTAGACAGGGCCCATCAAGCATGTCTTTTTGAGCTTGAGAATAAGATCAGTGAAACAATGTCAAAGGGAAAGACATGCAACCATTCTGCAGAGCTCAACAAGCAACCTGTGCTTGGCCCTTTGCATCAAGAGACACATGCAGGGCCACAGCTGCTGGGTGATGGCCCAGGATCCTGCTGCATGCCAGCAAGACACTGACCAAGCACATGCTAATGCAGGCTGCAGCGATGAGTTTGACGCTCAAGGACTATTCAGGAGATGCACAATCCGGCTGCAGCCAGCCGTCTCAGAGGCCCAGCTGCTGCACCAAATTGAGCGCACGCCCTGGATTGCTGTGAAGTTTTACTGGGCAGCACGTGCTGCAGCCTCTAGCCCATGCACTGTGGAGGCACTGCTTGAAGGGCAAAGCACTGATCCTTGCAGACCAGCACATGAGACATGTCCACGCAGCATGCCCTGGAGCCCATCAACCACAAGTTTTGTCTGCGCAGCCCATCAGCTAGCTGATGCGCAGACCTTCACATGCGTCCCCAAAGGACTGGATGGATGCGTGCATCAACCGCCATGCTGCAGCATCTTGTCAGCCAATCAGGCAAGTTGCCACAGGCTCAGGCAGCAACCACACCAGCAATCCCCATCCCACACAAGCAGTTGCAGGCCACCATTAAGCACCCGCCAGCACATGTGCCAGCAAGACAGGGTGCTGCCTTCCCGCACAAGCAGTGGCTGCCAAGATGCCGGGAGCTGTCAGCCCAGAAACCCACTGCAGGCTCCAGCCTGCCCATCAGTCAGCGCTGCCAGAAGGCTGGCGTGATCACTACACCAGCACCGTCAATCACCCATGCAGATGCAGGACATGCACAGCCGTCTGCTGCAGCGTCCACAGCCCGTCGACCACCGCGATGACTGCACCAGCAGCTGCCAGGCATGCTTGCAGGAGCAGGGCGCAGTCAGCGCACCTGCTGCAGCCTCCAGGCCATGGACCAGGGAGGCAGCCTCATCCCCCTCGCTGCCAAAGCGCACCCACAGCTCATAGGCTGAATCTGTGCCCAGGATGGCCTCCAGCCCCTCATTGCTGTGGCACACAGCCTGCAGGGACGCACCAGGAGCACTTGGGCACTGTCTGCTGCGCTGAGCTGCAGAACGCTGCCTGCACCGGCCGTGCTCAGGCTGCCGTGCTCAAATGGTGCATAGGTGGTCTCAACTTCTTTCCTGATGTGTGGCACCACGTGTTTGGCCAAGAGCGACTTTCAGAGCCTCAGGACACCTTCTGCACCATCTGGGAGCCCACCGTCCTCGCCCACAAATTCAGACCATGCTGGCCTTCCCCCACGTACACACAACGCCTGCCACCAGCTCGCTGCCAGCCTGAGTGTCCGCATTGAAGTGCTCAGCTGCCACAGTTCAAGAAACAATGCCAGCCCTGCAAGACTTGCAGGAGGCAGCGCACTAGCCAGTCTCACAATGTCCGCACCTTTTCTTTATTTGGGACTTATGCACTGAGCAGGCCAGGCCAGGCTCGCACCAGCCCGCTATGTCAAGCAAGGTGCCTTGCCTGTGAAAGACACAGCCTGTCCGCCTCGCCTTCAGCCTGAGGTGGTGGGCTGTAATGAGCATGCACTCAGTAGGCCAGCCCAGCTGTCCGGAAGGAGCATGCTCCACCACCCCACACAGCACATAGGCCTCACCTTCCGCACAAGGTAACTGGTCTGGCATTCAGGCACTGATCCTTCCAAGACACAGCGTGCAAGTCTTGCCTTCAGCCTGAGATGGTGGGCTCCTATGGGCACCCAACAGGCCGACCAGCCTTCTGCATTGAGCGGTGCTCTACCACTGCACCAGGCCGGCCTCACCTTTTGCATGAGGTGATGGTCCGCCATGTCACCCGTGTAGTCTGACAAGGGAAAGTTGGTGGCGGCCCCGCTGCCATGGAGGCGCACCATGGACCGGTCATATGCCCTGGCCGCCTGAGCCTCCTCGCAGAACAGGCCCAGGTAGATGTGCTTGTGGGTGCCTGGCAGGCCGACGCGGGCCTCCCACCGACCTGCAGAGCACTTGTGCCTTTGAGCCTGCTCCCCTTCTGCTGTCAGGCAGAGAGTGAGGCAAGCAGGGTGCACCCCAGCACCACAGCGTATGCGAGTCTACAGACCCTACAGAATTGAAGCCTGCTGAGCTTGGGCCGCCTGGCTGTGGTCAGACAGCTCAGCTGCTCACGGCCCAGCTGCTCCTTCCAGTCCCAGAACCAAGGCCTTCAGGTGCCAGCAGCACAATAGGCACGCCGCGGGTTCCCTGCAGCCATCCCCCGCACTGGGGATGCAGCTGCGGCTGACCTGTGGGGTGGTGCGTCACCCCCCTGTAGCTGCTGGTGCCACCGCTGAAGCTCTGGCTCTTGCGCCGCACCGCCATGATCAGCTCCTGAAGGTTCCAGCTGCCAGCCTTGGTCAGGAAGTCGGCGTACCTGCACAAACAGAATTCAAGCTGTGTGATGTCAAGGAGAACAATCTGGGGGTGCAGGCACCTTTTGGAGGCACGACCCTACTGTGCCACCAACATCTTGGTCCCCAGCAGAAGACAGCAGGCAGTGATTGAATGGAAGCATCTTGGCCAATGAGGTAGGCGGAATTGAGCTACTGTCTTGATTGAGATGGCGGCCGGCCTGTGACCTGACTGCATGGGTGTACACCAACATGCTGCACACTGTCTGGAGTAAGCCAGACTGACCTGTCGACATCATAGTTGGTCTTGACCTTTTTAGGGTTCGTGTGGTTGCACTTGATGGCCACCACATCATAGGCCTCAGCTGCCTGGATCTCCTCCTCAAAACCTGCAGGTTGATCAGGGGCAGTGGACAAGAAAGAGCACACCCACTACATGCCAAGCACAGCCAGGCTTGAAGGATCGCAAAGACCCACAGGAAGCAGACCGCTTCAGCGCCCCGCACATATCCATGAGCAGATGTAGGACAGCAAGAGAGCAGCAGCAGTGGGTGCGGATTCTGTCTGTCGTGACATCATCCATGCGGGGCACTCATTAGGTGCCAGTGTATATTGCTACCTGAGAAGCGTCAGAGTAACTGCTGCTATCCACTAGGCTTTCACTTCCCCTTAGCTTTCAACCACTGGGCAGGCACCAGACCCTATACATCATGTTGCAGAGCAGGCAGGTACTCACCACCAAGGTAGACCTGCCGCCCAATGTCCCTGACCCAGATGTGCGCCTCCCACCTGCAGGCCAGTACAGTGTGGGCTTACGTTTTGACAAAGGTACAAGTCGGCTGCAAAGTGAGTGGAGCCTCTGTGCAAGCCATCAGCCCCTTGCATGTCTCCCACCTGTAGGCCAGTCAGGCACAGGCTCATATCAACAAAAGCAGGAGCAGTCTGCACAGTTGGTGATGCTGCAGTGCCAGCCATGGGCCCTGATGTGTGCATTCCATCTACAGGCCAGTGCAACACAGGATCGCAAAGTCAGACCAGCAACAGCTTGCTGCAGTGTGAGTGAAGCTGTGGGCCTGCTCAGGCTGTTTTGATGGACAGAGCCTTGCAGCCTGCCAGGCAAGAAGCTAGGTGAGCACACTGGGCCCTACAGCTGGAAGCCATGCCAGCCTTTCAAACACGTTATGCATGCAGGCCTTCCACCTGAGTGCAGGTGGTGGTCTGAATGCTGTCAGCTATGCCGTGAGAGACTCTGCTCAAGATCTCTGAGAATTCACAACACACATGTTGTCACCAAGTGCGGCAGCGATATTGTTTCACCCCATGACTAGCATTGCCCAGCTGCAGCACTGGTGTTAGCCACTGATGCACCCAGAAGCTTGTGCTCACAAGCTGCTGCAGCACTGCTTAATGACCCTCGTAGCGGTAGCTTGCAGCCAGTTTCAGGGCTTCTGCGAGTGACATAAGCGCAGCCACTGCATCTTTAGCCAGCTAATGCGATGGCAATCAGTGGCCATCAGTGGCCCATGAGGGGGCAGTGGCCAAGTTCGGGGCAGACGTGACAGGCACTCTATGCAGATGGCATATGAAGCTCTCACCGGCCACTGCGGCGGTGCTTGGTGACCCCAAAGAACTTGCTGGAGTTGCGGCGCTTGGCTGCCGGCAGGCTGCTTGTGTCCTTGGGACCCTCCTCTGCCGGGGCAGCCCCTCCCCTTGGGGCTGCAGCTGCTGCTTCCTTGCCCTGCAGGCCACACCTGTCACGTTAAAGAGGTGAACATCAAATCGTTGAGTGGACAGAGGCTTAGGCAGTGTCCCCCTGTGGCATCCCTGAGACTGGGCTGCTGCACAACCTAGGACAGGGTACAAGTTTTGGGCAACACTACGCACCTGCCAATGAATGGGGAACGCACAGCTCTGGGCCATGAACCTGCAGGCTGCCCCCAAGTGCCATTGCTAACATTCCCTGAGCCCTGCTCTGGGCTGTCCTCTCAGCACGCCCACAGAAGTCACAATGTCGCTCAAGCAGATGGTGACGTACCTCCTCCTGAAGGGCCGCAGGGACGGGTGGGGCCACCACGCCACCCTCAGCTGCAGCTGCGGCACGCCACGCATGCGCAGAAGCCTTTGCAGCTGCCCGTGGCGCTCTGCCAGGAGTACCCTGCACACGTGGCATGGTAGCATCACGCAACCAGGCAGGCTGTCAGGGATGCAGAGTCCGTGCACGCTGCACCAGTGCACCACCACAGGCAAGTGTGCTGGGCGCAGTGCCCAAGGCGGCTGCACCATTGCAGAGCTATGACACAGTGCTGCTGAGCAGGGTGCTAAGATGTCACCAGCCCAGAATGTCTAGGTTTGTCAGGCTGGGACACAACAGCTCCCAAAGCCTCCACAGACAGCCCTGCATCAGGCACAGGGATGGCCAGCCAGGCCTGTGACTGCTCACCCTGCCCAGTCCTCCCCCCTCGGTATCGGCAAAGCTGGCAATCGTGAGGTTCATTGGGACCGCACTAGCCTCAGACTGTGCGGCCTGGGACCCTGCCTGAGCTGGCTCCTGCCGCATCACAGCGGCAGCATCAGCCCCTGCTGCACCAGCGCTGCCGCTGTCGACGCTTGAGGGCGCCGCCTGCGTGCTGCCACTGACCACACCAGCAGGTGCAGCAGCTGTGGCTACAGGCGGCTCCTTGATGCCCTCCGAGGGAGGCTCCGGTGTGGGGGTCTTAGACGCCTTCCTGGCCGCTCTGCTGCGCTTGGGCGGCCTGCTGCCATCGCTGCGTCCGCTGGCAGGGCGCTTGTGGGGCGCCGACGCATCGTCAGCACTCAATCTGCAGCCACGCAATGGCAGTCCTCTGCCGTGTTGCAACACAAAGCAACTTAGCACAGAGACAGAGCTACCCAGTGTTTCAGCAAAAGAAGTACAGCAAATGCCACTGCAGGCCAGAAAACTGAGCTGATAAACACACATGATAAGGAAATTTAAGTTGACACGCAGTTCCATTGAGGCGCAGGGCCAGGTCAGCAGAGCAGGGACATGGCTGCCCTCACCTGACATTCTTGGCAGTGATGCTGGCGGCTGCATGGTCAGCCCTCTTCAGCCCGGCATCCCGCTCTGCAGCTGCCCTTATGATCCTGTCAGCGATGGTCTCCAACCGTCGCACGCTGGACGTCCTTTTTGCTGGCTTCTCAGACTGCGCAGCTGCAGCAGCAGTACAGGACAGCATGACCTCCCTGAGATTGCTGTCTTGTGTCCAGCTTGTCAGTGTCTTGCAACAGCATATGCTGGCTGGCACGCTTGGGGCTTGGCCAGCATGTGGGGTCCCCCTGGAAACAGGTTGTGTCATGCAATGCAATTGTGCTTGGCGCCAAGACTTTGCACGAGCACCTCCAGTTGCTGCCTGCAGCTATCTTCAGCCCTTGACACGCTTGGCCCAGTGCCTGCGTTCCCAAACAGAAAGTCTGGGCCTTGGCGCACTTGGCTCAGCACCAGCCTGCTCAGGGCCAACAGTTGGGTACAAGCTAAAGACAAACTGACTTTTGGTGCTGCCAGCAGCAAGCCTCAGCTCCACTCGCCTGGCCCCATGACCCTGTTTTCCTCTGGACCAGAAGCAGGACCACAGCCTAAATCAAGGAGCAGGCCCCAGATGCGATCATGAAGTTTCTCAGATACGGCAGCAGGGCACATGTGGGCTGAGTGAAGTCCCATGGGTGGCCCGCACCAGGCAGCAGCCCCAGCCCACCTGGCCCAGTGACTGGGTTCCTCAGGTCCAGCAGCAGGGCAGCCACAGCTGCCTCCTCCTCAGCAGCCTCGCTGTCAGTGTCAGGCTTCATGTCCTCGGGCTGCCCAGCAGCAGCAGCTGCAGCAGCCGCCGCAGCCTGGCGCGCCTCTTGGCCCGTAGCAGAAGCCTGGCCACTGGCCCCAATGCTGGGCTGGCCACCAGCTCCTGCTGCTGGGGCCTGCGGGAGGTGCAGCTTCAGCACATCCGCTGTGCGGGGGCGCTTGCGCGCCGGCTGTTGCCCCAGCAGGGCTGCCACCTTGCTGGCCTCCTGCTTCAGCCACTGCAGCTCCTGCAAAACACGTGATGGCCAAGCTCATCATGCACCTCTCAGCTGTGCCACCCATTGAAGTTGTCACTGCAGTCAGCATTGCTGCTGATGTGAGCTTCTGCTGCCTGGTCAGCACGTGTCATGCTGTGTAGCGGCAGTGTGCATTCCTGCACTCACTGCAGGCATTATGGGGGCATCTTGCTGGCACACGGTTTTACAAGCCCCAATTGATGAGCTGCCGCTTACAGACACCTGCTTGGCAATGAAGGGACAAGCGCACTGCTGGCGGGAAACACTACAACATGGCAACCAGTGTCGAGAGATATTTGCCCTATCGGAGAGACAGAGAGATGAGCAGACCAGCTGGGCATGATGCTGACCACAGACAGCGCGCTCAAAACAGAGTCCAACGCTCACCGCTGCATCCAGTGGAGCCCCATTGACCTGCGCCATCTGCTGCGCAAGCGCAGCATCTGCTGGGCTGAGGGGCAGCCCTTTGCTGCTGCTGGCGGCTGCAGCAGCTGCCAGCAGTGGCCCAGGGCCCATCGTGGCTGCGCTTGCAGTCTCCTCCTGCTTGAGCACTGGGAGTGCCACGGGACTACGCAGCTGGGACACTGCGCCTGGCATGGCGGAACCATGGGCCAGCCTTGCGGGTGGCGGTGGCTGCTTATTGGGCCCAGCACGGCCAGCGCTTCCAGCTGCAGCAGAGAGCGCATGAGATCCCAGAGGACAACAGCCAAGGCCACCTACTGGCTGATGGCTTACCTGGCCAGCTGTTGCCGGTCTTGTGCTGCACCCCATGCTCTGATGCACATCAATGTGCCTGAGGGCCAAGGCGGCAGACATTGCGCGCTGTTTGTGCCGTTTGGTGGTGGTGGGCAATTGCTTTCTCATGCAAGGCAAAGGCAAGTCTGTGCGTGCTGGTGTCTCAGAGGAGCTGTCTCTGCATGCCCTGACCACAGGACCCCTGCACGACGGCGCACCTGCAGCTTGTGGGTAGGCCGGCGGCCTGGCAGGCCCAGCCTCTGGAGCACTTCCTACCACAAGGCGTCCATTTGTGCCACCTGCAGCAACAGCAGGCAGTTGACATCAGGGCAATGTGCTGCATCGACCTTCGTCTGGCAAGGTGCACAACACAGCCTGGCCAAGACTGTCTGGCACTGCCTGTGAGACACTGCCTGCACCTGCCCAAGTGCAGGGGCAGAACATGCAGCTGTGCTGGGCAAGCATCAACCCGGCTGTGAGCAGCAGGATGAGGACTGCACAAAGTGCGGCCGTGAGGTTCACCTGGCAGTGCTGCCCTGGACGAGCAGGCTGCTGGTGTCTTGCTGCTGAGACTGCCCGGCCTACGAATGGCATAGTCCCTCTCCTGCAGGCACAGAACGTGGCTAGAAAGCAGCTCTTGCTGCAGGTGCTGCAGGTGCTGCAGGGGGGTGCAGCCCACACATCTTCCCATCGCAGATTTCGACTTGGGCGTCGACGGCCTCACGGTGGTGCAGGCCCTGCACACACTGCTACCGCAGGACCCAACATCTCTGCCCAAGATGCGCCAGAGCAAAACGAGCCCTGACAGCCAGCAGCTCTTCATGCCGCCAGCAGATTCCTGGGGCTGCGCCTGTATCAGCAAGTTGGGTGCTGCCATGGCAGGCACTGCTGACAGCCCACAGCAACAGCAGGTGCAGATGGAATGTCCTGCCATGCACAGTCGCTGCCCGGCCTGCTCACCATTGCACGCCGCTGCTCTGTGACACATTGGTCCACCCAGAGCGGGGACACCACCCAGACGTGCACTCCAGCCTGCATGTGCGCACACAGCTCAGCCGCCTGCAGTGCGTCTGGGCACAAAACAAGCAACACATTAAGCCAGTAGGGTGTGTGGGCCTCTGGTGACACTCCCTCAGCTCTGGCCAAAAGGCATGTCCTCACATCAACAAAGCACAGAGGACGTGTCAAGGCAGCGCTTGCATGTGCACTACGCCACAATGGCTGCACAGAGAGCCACAGACTGGTGCTGACCTCGTCAACCTGCTCAAACACTGCCCGCAGCTCAGCAGAATAAGCGCCGCCCTGCTGAGTTGCTGCAGCTTGTGGCTGGTGGTGAAACAGAATGTGTGTGACAGCTGGGCTGAACATTGGCACGACTTGTGCCCCCAGGTTCTGCATCCTCATCATGACTGCAGGGCGCCAGGAAAGATGTGTGTCTCTCTGGGAGCCCATTCTATATATGATCTTAAAGCACCAGACACGCGCAGCAGTGATCCCTTCAAGGCAAATCATGGACGTCGCTGCTGCACAGGGGCCTCCTGAAACGGTGATGTTCCCCCCAGGCAGCTGTCACAGGACATTCAGGCGCAGGTCTTGGTGCAGATCTGGCAAGGCAGGCCGACTTGAGGGCAGAGTTCATTCTTGGCAGAGCAAAGCTGCCTGTAACATGAGCCAGCTGCCCTTTGCATGCTCATAAGAGGCTGGCCTGGTGCATGCTGCAGGCTGCTGTCTGTACCATCTGCAGGCCAACAGCTGATGTTCCCACAGCATGCAACCTGGCTGCATCCTGTCGCCGGCCTGGTGCATGTCTGACCTGTGTTCTCCCAGCCAGGAGCTGTGTCCCTCCCTCCTGCCACCATAGCCACCACATTGCCAAGGATGCACCCGGCCATCCGTCTGATCTGTGCGACGGCCTGTGCTGCCTATCTCTCCGCCTGCATTAATGACTTCAAGCCACCTGACAGCCAAAGACAGCCAGCTCGACTCATCCAATGTGCCTGGGTCTGCCAACCCTACAAAGCCCTAGGATCCCAGGATCTCTAGGCTGGCACTGTCTCAGACTTGTCTGCATGGCCAACAGCAGGTTCGAGTATGTCAAGCAGTTTGAGCTGGACGACTCCTTGCTGCCACACTGCTGGATTGTCATCAGGCTTGATGGAAAAGGCTTCACCAAGTGAGGCTGGGGGCAAGCACGGAGCCTGCTCTGGTGGCAGACTGAGCAGGCTCCTCCTGGGTGCAGGTTTTGCGCATTGCACAATTTTGACAAGCCATGCGATGCCAGGCCTTTGCAGCTGATGGACCATGCTGCCCAGGTGTGCTGTGCAGCGGCTGTCACCTCTTCGTACGCTCAGCTGGGCACCTGAGATCATGACACTGCTTTGCAGACTTTGATGCGCATTGTCTCAGACATCAGGATAGCATTTGGACAAAGCGATGAGTACAGCTTTGTCCTCCACAAAGCCACACAGCTCTATGGTGAGTTCCTGGTTCCAAGCCTCTGATGGTTGCCCCGCACAGGCTTTGATGTTGTGCATCCCCCACACAGTGCCCCCTCGCACACTGCCTCAGTGCCCTTCAAGCAGGATGCAGGTGGCCCAAGGTCTTGGCCATAGCATGTCATTGATGGTGCCTGCCTCACAGCTCTGCCTTCCCTGCGGACAGGCCGTCGCAGTTCAAAGCTGCTGTCCATTGTGGTATCCACATTCACAGCAGCTTATATTGACGCTTGGGATCGCTTCCTGCCTGGACTGAAACGACAGGCCCTGCCTGTCTTTGACGGCCGCACAGTGTGCTACCCAAGTGAGCAGTCTCTGAAAGACTACCTTGCCTGGCGACAAAGCGATGCCCACATCAACAATCAGGTATGAATGCAACCTGCCCACTGCAACATTGCTGCGTGCACTGCAGGAATGGCGGTGCCCTCACAGACCATCTCCACTCTGCACGCTACTCAATTGCCTTTCCATGCTGCAGTACAACACATGTTTCTGGGTGCTCGTCCACCAGGATGGCAAGTCCCCTGCTGATGCCCAGCAGCTCCTGAAGGTTTGCTGCCCCCCTCAAAATTGACGCTGTCCTGGTTATGCCAGCTTGGGCTGCACTGCCAACGACCTGAATATGCAGGGCACACAAACTGCACAGAAGAATGAGCTGCTGTGGCAGCATGGCATGAATTACAATGACTTGGAAGCCCGCTTCAGAAAGGTGCGGGATGTTGTCTTCATCTGCTGCTGTGTGCCTGACATGCTGCCATCTGAAGGCCCTTGTTCTGCCACACAGGGCAGTATCATCATCAAGCACAAGCAGCAGCAGATAGTCAAGCACACCCTTGAAGGCCAGCCTGTGCTGCGGGAGGTGTCTGAACCTGTTGTGTTGCATGAAGACTTGATTCAACCAGAGTTTTGGCAGCAGCACCCGTCTGTGTTGGGATGAGGGATTTAAGTGTGGCTACTACTAGGGTCTGTATCAGTTCTGGCGCACGCTGCATGTGGATTGGGGGCAGGTCACTGGGCCTGAGGACTGGCAGGGAGAAAGGGCTGCAAAATCCTGCGAGATCTCGGGGGTCAGCATCACTTACAGAGGGGCACCTCAAATTGCTTTCAACCCTCTTTGGGCATGGGTTCGCTGTACAGCTCGGGTACAGCCTCAACAACAGCAGAGTGTCAGGGGCTGGGCTGGTCACGGTGGCAACAGCAGAGGAGGGCAGGTCCATGGGTGTCTCGAGACTATTTCTGGGCCGCTGCAAGCCCATGCACAGCATGACATGCAGGGCGTCGGGTGTTGCCAGGCACAAGCAGGTCAGCCACTGCGTTTCTCAGTAGCAAGGCGGCAGGGGAGTGGGGTGGCCCCATACATAAGCAAGAGTCAAGAGTTCATTCAGTGGGGACCCCATCCTCAGTGCATGCGTTGCCGCTTGGTTGGCAGGGGATTCTGGAGGTTTGGGGGGCTGCGGCGCCCACCCTCAGGGTAGCTGCCCATCCCCCGCCCATAGTGGCGTGGCATGAAGGCCTGGAGGGATGCCAGGTGGGACTCCAGCATCTGGGGCGGCAGGCCCATGAGGGTGCTGTACAGCTGGCGCTGCTGGAGCGTCAGCTGGTGGGCAGCCGGGTCCATCTGGCGTGACATGGCCATCAGAGGGTCCATCAAAGGGCCCCCCATGCCGCCACCACGCTGCTGCTGGAGGTGCAGCATGGCGGCCGTGGACATGGACATCAGATCGGAGGAGCGTCCGAACATGCTGTTGGGGTCCTGCATGCCTCGCAACTGTGCCTCCAGCAGCTGCCTCTGCTCGTGGGGCCCCAGCATGGCCGCCCGCCGCTGCGCCTCGGCCATCATCAGCGGGTCGGCCATACCTTGGTGGGGCGGCAGCATGTAACGCTGCTGCTGTGCCGCCGCTTGGTGCTGGTGATGCAGGGAGGGCAGCCCGGCCATGGCCGCTGACCGCTTCTGGGCCTCCAGGGCCCCCCGCTGCTGCAGCTGCGCGGCGGCCTGCTGGCGCACGTAGCTGCGGGACACCTCCCCGTGATCCGGCGGCGAGGAGGGGCGGCTAGCGCTGCCCCGGCTGGTACGGCTGAGCGGCCGTGACACGGGCGACTGGTTGGCCTCGTGGACTGCAGACGGCGGCTGCTGCTGGCGGGCGGCCGCACCTGGGGAGGGCGACCTGCTCACGGCCGCGCTGGGCGGGGCAGATGAGGGGCCTGATTTGAGGGTGTTCGTGTGAATCGCGGTTTTAGAGGGGCGCACACGGATTGTGGCAGGCCCCATCATCTGCAGGAGGTGGGAGGGCTGGGGCTGGGTGCAGGGCAGGTGAGTGGTGGCAGTGGCCTCATGGGACGCTCACTGGCCACAGCTGTGGGCAGGCACAAAGCGCCACGCTGTCTGCCAGTGGGCAGGGCATTGCAAGTGGTAGGCAGGAGGTGCCGCGCATGGAGGGCAGGGTGGCCAGAAGGCGCTGGCAGTCAAGAGGCTGGTGAGGTGGTGGTCAGCGGCGCAGAGAGTGAGGCAGGGCAGCGAAGAAAGTGAGGCAGGGCGGTGTGCGGCTGGGGCTGGAAGGCGCACCGTGTTGTCGTACTCCCTTGCCGACCGCGCCCCATCCTTGGTGCTGAACTCCACCCAAGCCTTCTTCTGTCCTGCTGCTGCTGACAGGCGCACTGCAATGACTTCTCCACAGGCTGTAAAGAACTCCGCAATCGCCTGCGGCGCAGAGGGAGTACAGGCTGTCAGCTTAGAGCAGACAGGCAATGACCTCACACGGCAGCATTGGGTCTCTCCAGCGCAGAAGGTGCGCAGGGAGGGGCCAGGCATGTCTGTCAACCTGCGACGTGTGGCTGAAGATCAGCAGATACATTGCCATTGCAGTGGCAGGTCATGACAATCCCACCTCAGCTGGCACTGCTCAATGCGATGCTTCACCTGATGCTCAGCCCCCAGAGTCACACCTCCCTCTCGCCCCAGGCATGAAGCGCACAGCAGGGACGCTGCAGAGTGGCGGGTAACCCCATGACACACCCACAGGGGCTCATCTATGCTGTGGCATGACCAGCAGGGAACAGACCATAGCCCACCTGCTCATTCATGTTGTCCGCCACGCTCTCCACAAATATTGTGCGGGCCACTCGGTCTGGGTCCTGGGGGGGGCGTTGGGCTGCCTTCCCCCGGGAGTCCACCGCTGGGGGTGCCTGCACCCCAGGCAGGGGCCCCAGCAGCATGTTGAATGCTGGCAGCTGCTGCATGAGCCGCGCCTGGGCCTGTGCCTGCATCAGGTTGAAGGGCTGCCCGAGCATGGGCATCGCCTGGGGCGGGGGCGGCAGGGCGGGGCGCTGGTCGCTCTTGGCCAGGCTGCAACGGATCTGGCGGTCCCCCACCTTCAGGCCGTCCATGGCCAGGGCTGTGTGGGCCTCCCTGCAGGACAAAGGGTTCCTGAGCTTGAGAGCCACGACGGGGTTTCGCTGTGTGCAGCAGCAGATGTTTCTCTGTTCAGCCCGGGGGTGTGCAAAGACTGTCCAGATTTTGCAGAACACGCCTCCCTGCAGAGGATCAGGTGCCTGAGATGGTGAGCCCCAGCAGAGGATGGTGCATCAAAGATGCGTGGCCCCCTCCATATGTGCCAGCATTGCATGTGCCTCCTTTCTGCAACAAAGAGTGTTTCCTGACAGGTGAAAAAGCAGAATGCACATCTGCCAAACCCAATGGAGACGAGTGCAGAGGGATGATGCTGAGAAATAGGGCAGGCACAGATGAAAGTAACAAAAAACTGGGTGAGGCCTGCCTCAGGCCGGGGCGCAGCAGACACTCACGAGGGCACTGAAAACTCGATGAAGCAGTAGACGGTATGAAGCCCCTTCTTCCTGCACACAGACGAGGAGTGAGGACCAGGAGAGCACAGGTTGTTGCAGGACAGCATGCTGTCCCAATGGCTTACCCTGCGATCCGCACATCTGTGACCCTCCCTGCATTCTCAAAGATCGATCTGCAGGCAAAGCAGGCAAGGTGTAAGTTCATGCCCTGATGCACGCCTGGCAACGCGCAGCGCAGCACCAGCTTTACCTGAGCGTGTCCTCGTCTACGGTGGCGGGCACGTTGCCGCAGTACACAGTCCTGGAGTCCTGCAGCGCATGAGCCTACAACTCTGGCCACCTGTCACAGCAAGACAGCCCTGCCCTATGATCCGGACTGCAAGGGCTCGAGGAGGGCTGTACAGCCGGCCAAACAAGATGCAGCGTCAAAGAGATAACCGTCTTGCGGAACGTGTCCAGGCAAGGCGGCATTGGGCTCATCTCAGCACAGCCTTGCCAGGTCGCGCTGCATGGCACACAAGGGACCCGCAAGGCGCCAAAAGCGCTCGCCTGCATGGTCAGACTGGCATTGCCCCGGCTGTTGGTGGCCTTCCTGAAGTACTGGCTCTGCGACTCAAAGACCCCTGCCCCAGTTACCTCAAACAGCAGGAAGCTCTGCACTCGCTGATGAACTCTGAAGGCAACATTGCCTTCTAGCTCCCCGCACTCCTGCAACCATGAGCCAGGCCCTCAAGAAGTTGGTGCAAGAGGCCCCCAAGGCTGCCAGTCTGGGAGCAAGAGGCATCAGGACGGGTGCTGCTGCCCAGTCTGGGGATCATGGCCACTCCACAGGGGTGCGGCCTCAGTGGCACTGTCAATGCACTCCAGCCAGACTTGCGCTGCGGCTCAGCAGTGGCAGACCTCCTTTGTGCCTGCAGAGCTATGAGGATTACATTCATGCGCCCCACATGTACAACATCGACCGCATGACCCACAAAAAGCTAAAGTTTGGCTTGGGCTGTGCCTCTGTCCTTGGGTTGGGCCTTGGCATACCCTTCTTTGCAGTTCACTTCCAAAACTCCAAGATGGTGAGGCCTGCCCTGGGTTCCTATGCTGCGCACTCCTGTCTGTCACAACTTACGACACCTAGCGCGTGCTTTGTGCAGGCCACATGAAGCCTCAACTCCGCCGCGATGGTGCCACCAGAGTCTGCGTTCATTCACTGTACCTATGTAATGCATGTTAGGCCAAATCAACGCTTCAGTGCTGGGCTGATATGAGGGCATTTGCATCCCCCAGGGGCCCTGCTGCATGCCATACTCCTCCGCCGTTGAGGCCCTTCTGGCAGAGGCCTGACGATGCGGTGAAGATGCTGCTGCCACCAAGACCCTGCATGTCAAGATGATTGCATTGTTGGCAGGGCACAGCAGACAGTCACTGCACTCAGCCTGGCCACAGAAGAGTCAGCAGGTAAAAGCCTAATCTGCCATGCCATCAGGCTGCCCATTTGCACAGCAAAGCCTGGACAGGCCACCCCCCCCCACGTCAGAATCTCAGCCTTCTTGAGAGTGACAACAAATGCAGCGCCTTATGGCTGCTCTTTGCTCTCGTACAGTACGGAGGCATTCACCTCAGCAGAGAAGTCGCCCTTGAAATTGGATCCATCCTGCAGCATCCAGGTGCCCTGCACAAATTTGCCCTGGCTCCAGGCTCCCTCCTGCTGGCTGGAGGTGGCCTGCGGCATGCACGACTTGGTGCTGCTACATGCAGGGAGCTGGTTGCAGCGGTGTGCCGGGGCACATGGCTGGCACAGGTAGCTGGCAAGGCTGCAGGCACTGGCCATCTTTCCGGAGCCGTGGGATTTAGGATGGGCTGGGGAGCTGATGTCCAGCCCACCACTCGAACCAACTGCAGCATGGCTGCCACAAGGCTGCTCCTGCCTGCTGGAGCTTGCTGCAGCGCAGCGACGTGCTCCATCTGACGGTGCTGAGCTGCCTGCCTGACATTGCTGCAGAGCTGCCAGCATGCTGTTGCTAGGCAAAAAGCTGCGACCAAAGCATGCCTTACATTGCAAGACCTTGACAGACAGAGAGCCGCCCCTGTGCTCTGGTCCCTACCCAGACCTGCTCTGGAGCTGACAAGCCGCTGCTGCTGTCAATGCATGCCGTACCTTGAAGTAGTACGAGCCACCACCATGCTTCAGGCCCTGCTTGAATGTGCCCTGAAAGATGTCACCATTGGGGTACTTGTAGCAACCGTCCCCATCCGGTTTGTTGTCTGCCCATTGGCCTGCAGCCCCACAGCACCCTTGTCACTGACAGGCTGGCAGATGGCGGTGGCATGCCAGACTACGCCATCTTCGGCTGCAGGGCAGCGACGCCACAGCCATGCACCCTGGCCCTTGGACATGGGAAGAGAGGGGTGCAGAGGCACCATCACCGTGGTTGTGGGCAGGGTTGGCAGGCAGACTGCGCCCATTGGGCACCAGGGAATAGTCCTGCGACACTCGTATTCTTGTGAGGGGGTGCCAGAGGTCAGTGACTGAGGAGCACTGTGCCAGCCCTGCATCACACAGCAGTAGAGCCTCGTGCACCAGCCACCACGGCCCCTGCCAGAGGTCAACTGCTTGAGAAGGAATGGTCCACTTTCTGTGGCCAAGGGCAGGCAGGGCCCACAGCAGGGCATGCGCATGCAAAGCCCTCTAGCACTTCAGCATGCGCAGCGGTGAATCAACGACAGGCCTTTCAGCAGCAGGCAATGACGGAACCTGAGCAGCTGCTGCTCTTTCACAGCACTGACCTTCATACTCCCCCTTGTCTGGGAACACCATGCGCCCCTGTCCATGCCTGGCGCCTGCCCTGTAGTCGCCATCATAAAAGCTGCCATTGCTCCAGGTGTACCTCCCTCTTCCCTCCCGCAGGCCGTGCTGCAAGGTCCCCTCAAATCTGTCGCCTGGCTTCTCCTCTTCCTCTTCGTCCTTCTTGGGTGGTGGGGGGAACTGCAGGGCTCCCTGCATGAGGATGATGCAGGGTGAGACGGCAGAAGCTGTACTGCATGCTCATTGCAACAACTGCTGAGGGAATGGGAGAGGCCCCTGCATGGGGATGATAGCTGTTTCGATGTGGCCAACCTGACCGTGGGCTTTGCCAGCATCATCGTAACCTCCAGTCCATTTCAGTTGCGGTGTCTCGCTGCCCTCTTCAGCCATGGCTTTGTTCACTTCAAGTGAAGGTGTCTTTGCTCATGCAGGCTAGGTTTTGACGATCCTACCTGACACCGCATCTTTGGCTGCACACCCTTACTCTGATGTGCCGACACCAGCCTTACCGTTATCTCATTTCCCATCAGCACATGAAGACTCCAAGGCCTGGAGTAGTGATCATCAACCTCATGAGCTGTTCACTTCATGCCATCAGAGATATCTTGGGGGTGGAGGATGTACTGGGGCAGTGCCTCAGGTGCCTCAATGTCCTTGCTGCCTGCTGGCCTGCAATCCTGATACCTTGACAGCGGCATGCCAATGGCGGACAAGCCATGCCTCAAGCCCAGACTGCACAAGTCCACAGTGCTCAACTTTGACACAGCGCCTGTGCTGGAGAGCTTGAGATCAGCAAAATAGGGGGAGCCTAGCATACCATCATAAAACGTGGTGAGAACAGCGACATGGGCCACTTGGCCACCCTCCTTGCAGGCTGCAGCATTTGTAGCTTGCACCAGACTCAGTAGCTGGCATCTTAGCGGCCTCATGGGCAGCTGCATGCTCGTCCCAAGGAACAATTGTTTGGAGAAGCTCTGGTCTTCAGACGAGGAAAGGTGTGCATCCATTTCGCTGGCAGCTGGACCAGGCTGCCCCCTGCACGACCAGTTGTCACATCTGGCGGGATATGAACTTTGCTTATCTGCAATACCTCCAGTCCATTACAGCCACCAGCTGGGGAGCTCAATTGCGCTGACAGCCCAATCTGTCGATGGGTCAGCGGATCTGCTGGATCTTTGACCAGCTAGCGTTAGATCATTCCACTGAAATCATCCATCCACACCGCCAGCATGACCACGACACTGTCCATCGGGCAGGCCAGGCCAATCTGCACTCCCTGCAGGTCTCGCACAGTGAGTTGCAGGGCCGAGGCATCCCCTACCTCCAGGAGGCAGCTTCTGTCTGCTGGAGCCGCTGGGGCTGCCAGCCTCCTGTTGGCTGGGCAGAAGGCTCTGGCGCTGGAGCTGTTTGATCACACGCAGTACAAACGTAGGTGTTCTGCGCCTGATTGCAGCCATCCTGCTGCACTGCTGAGCATGGGAGCCATGCCCTACCATCCTGGCGCATAGCTCTGAAGAGCTGTGTCACTTGACATCAAGAACCCTTGACTGGGCCTGTGCAGCCTCTCTCGACAGGCTGGACCAATCCAGGGACGATGCGGCCAACTACAAGCAGGCGCGATACTTCATGCAGGAGCTGAATCTGCTTGGGTGAGGCGATGGCACCACAACATGTCAGCAACGTCTCAGGAAACTCTCTGCTGCTGAGGCTCCTGTCCGACCAGAATCCACTCAGAGCCATCCTTCAGTCAGCATTGCGCCTCTCACACAGCCAGCCTCATATGCATGCATTGCATTGCACAGCCAGCATGAAATCGTCACTTATCCTTACATCATGCGTTCTTGGCCCTGTGTCAATCTCAAAGCAGCAGCAGCGTTCAGAGCCTGTGATTTGCACAGAAATGCTTTCCAGGTGCTGGCTGCAGTAGTCTACACTGCATCTAGCTCTGACCCCCCTCCCTGTCACGCAACAGCACCTGAGGATCAGGCTGTGCTCTCTATACTCCTGTGCCCTATGTGCATGAGACTGTGCCCTCCAACAGACCGCCCGCCCATTGGCAGCACCCTTCCTGTGCACACACAGCTGCCCTGCAGACCTGCCAGTTGCACAGGGCTCCCCTGCCATTGAGTGCCTCATCCAGCCTGTCCTGCCCCTACCTCCCTGCAGCAGCCGGCCTGAGACCTCTCTGGCTGCCAGCACGCCGCAGGGTCCCCTTGTCACAGAGCATCACATTCACAAGCCTGAGCCATGCATGTACCCGCGCAGCTTGCATGTGCAAGTGCATGCAGACCCACCCCAAGCTGCTCACTCCCTGGCCCTAAGCAGGCTCCTGACCATGCAGAGGGGGCACGCAAGTCCCTGCTGCACTCACGTTGTTCAAGTACGCTCTGCCGCAGCCTGAATGTTTCCCAGCCCCCTGCAGACCAGAGGAGCATGCAAAGAGGGCACGCGAGTCCCTGGACAGGCTGCAGCGTGACATCAAGGCATCTGTGGACCGCAAGAGCTGGCCCCGAGTGACAGCGGACCTCAGGCACCAGATGGGCACCCTGAGGTAAGGGCCAGCCTGCAGATGACATGGACGGTTGCAGACCATCTGGGTGAGCATATCTGGCGGCGTCGGACACTTGCGTTGCCACAAGTCAGGCACCTGACCGGCGCCTGAGATGAGCTGCCAAGCGCAGAATGGCAGCCACATGACTTGTGCAGGTGCAGCGGTAATGCAGACCCCCTCTGCGTTTCCTGCAAGTTTCACCATCGCGCAGATTTGACAGCCCTCCTGCATCTGCGTCAGGCTGCTCGCTGCCAGACTCAGCAGCCTGCACTCCCACCCATTGCTTCCCCTGCCTTGCCACCAGGCTATTTGCCCTGATCTCTTCTGCTCTCCCAGAAAGTACCCTCCATGCTGCCTGTTGTCTGTGCGCTCTGGAGTGGGGCAGGGAGCACCCTGCCTGTGGATCTGGCTTGAACAAGCTGCCTGCCACCATGCAGGGGCGCCACTTGTCCTGCACACGCCTCAGTGCTTTTTTCGAGTGCAGCCACAGCTGGACAAGCAGGTGCCAGCAAGCAAATGTCATCAGCACCCCTTCACTCCTGGAGAAACTATCTGCCTGGTCGTGCTGCCGGCACAAGCAAGACAAGGAGGCAGGCTCAGCAGGCCTTCTGCCACTCCCTGCTGAAAGCCCTTCCTGCCCTGCCTGCAGGTATGACCTGGACAAGCTGATTGCTGCCAAGGACAAGAGCGCCCGCAAGGAGGCCAGCAAGCTGGAGGAGGCTGCCATGCAGGCGCTGTCAGACGTGAGTCCTTCCCGTGACAGCCAGAAACAGCACTGCCCATGCCTCACTGACCAAGAGTCCAGTTGCCGCATGAGGCCCCCTCCCTGCTGTGGCACCTTGCATGCTGACTGGTCTGCATGGCTGCAGCACCCTACAGATTCCTGTCCCATGACCCCTCTCCCCTGCTGCAGCTGTCTGCCCACAACAGCAGCAAAGCTTTCCTGCCAGCACCAAGCCTGCCAAACCTGTTTGCCCCCTGCTGCAGCTGGACCAGTCCGCTCGCTACAATGGCAAGGGGGCCAGCGAGAATTACGAGGCTGCAGTCAAGGCGCTCAGCGACGTGGTGTCCTTCCTGGCGTGACAACCTCACAATGCCAGTGTGAAATTGCCAGTGAGAGAGTGCGGCCCCAGCAGTTGTTTGACCGCACCAGCCACCAGCCAGTGTTTAGAACTTTGGGTGCTGCAAGCAGAATTTGTCTTTGAGTGCTCAGTCTGCACCCATGGCGGTGCAGACGGGCCAGACTTTGCATGTTGACGTTACTGTGCTCTCTTCAGACGTATGTGCCCCTCAACCTGTCTCCTGCCAGTTGTGTTCTTGACCACAAATGCCCCTGTGTTGTAGCAGCACCTTCCTGCATGCATACAGTGTTTTTGGACAATTGCATTGTGCCTGCATTGGTGTACCAAGGCCCATCGTCTTAGAAGTGAGTGAGTGTTGCTGTTCGCTGTGACCTTCCCCTGCTTGCACTGAAGCGAACTCTGGCTGCTGATACATTTTCTCGATGATTGCACCCCTCCTGCATGTTTGTACCTTGTGATGTACCTTGCTGAATGTGATGGCTGTATCAGCAGATGAAGGGCTCTGAACTGTGTAAGCTGCGAGGTGAGATGAAACACAGCAACAGGTGTTGATTGGTTACATCGCCTCTCATGAAGGCAAAGGAGTTCAGAAGGCAGGAGAGTCGCATGGGCAGCAGTGTTGTGCAAAAGATTGTCCAGAGCCTACCCTGAGTAGGAAAGCAATGCATATGTACACATCATGACGAGCATGCTATATACAGCCTGTCCAGGCAGGGGTGTGAGCTGTGCCAGTTCTACGAACAGAGCAGATGCTGCAGGAGCCATTTCTAGCTCCAAATCTTCTGCACCTGCAGAAACACGGGAGGGAGTGAGCTGCAACGTGCTTGACAGCGGAGATGCGGCGCTCAAGTGGTGAGTGGCCAGCTTCTGCATGCTGTCACTGGCGCCACGCAGCCCAGGGTGCGCTCACACTGTGTGAGTGAGTCGGGCCCCAAGCTTCAAAAGCTGCAGCAGACGGCTTGCCTGTGTGTGGTGCCACATGGCCAGCAGTGTGGAGACGGCATCTGCATCACTTGGGTCCAGATTCCTGCAGTCATCAGCGCAGCCCAACTCAGCTTGTTCCACCAGGGCCAGATGGACACTTGCGGTCAGCTCGAGCAAGCTGTTTCAATTCCAGCAGCCATCAGCACAGCATGATGTGAATACCAGCGTGCCCCCCAACATTGACTTGGGAGACTGCTGGTCATGTTCTCAGCAGCTGTCAGCACAGCACAGCCCAGCTTATAGCGGTGCTACATGGATGTGCATACCAGGCAGCACCATCTGCCCCAGCTGCAAATGCACCAGGGCAAGACGGGCAACACAGAGCCGTCATCAGCTACATGAGTATGGCAAGAAGCAGGCGCCCACTCAGACATGTAGTGCACTGTGTCAGTCAGCTTCCTGACGCAGGCAGCTGCAGCCTGCTCAACTCTTCTACAGCAGGCCGGCCCCAGGGCCCTCCCCACATGCACCTCTTCAGATTCCTGGGGCCCCAGCCAACCCACTCAGGCATGCCCACTCCCTTAATTTGCAGCACGTCAATCCTGAAGAGCTCCCAGTCTGTTCGTGGCATGCCCCTGTGGACGCCTGTCAAGCAGCTCGGCCTTGTCAGCCAGCTCACAAGTCACTGCAAGCAGGTCAGCCCTGGGGAGCTCCCGTCCTGACGCTGGCGGGTCCCCCGTGGGCCCCAGTCGAGCAGCCTTCATCCTGTCAGGCAGCCGCCGCCAGCTCACTTGTTCTGCAGCAGGTCCTTCCCGAAAAAGGGCTCCCACTCGCGTCCCTGCAGGTCTCCACTGGCCCCAAAGTTGCCTGACACCCTCCGGTGTGCACCAAAGTCGATCGATGTGGCTGCCTCGCTTCTGGCCTCGCTGCTGGTGACCCTGGGGGTGTAGGCACCCAGCACGCTGCGGATGCCCCTCCTGCACAGCAGAGCGGCACCCCGTTACCAGGTCAGCGCTGCACATGCATCAATGTGCCAGGGGTACAGCTCACAGAGTCAGGGCGATGCCCTACCTGTTCACTAGCCTGGCTTCCCATAACCAGGCAGGCACTGCACCTGCACCGCCCACCAGGCAGGCACTGCACCTGCACCGGCATGCAGGGTGTGCAGTGGCTGCCCATCAAAGAATCAGAGCAGGCTGGCAGCTGCTGGCTGCATACGACACAGCGCCCAGCTGCAGGCTTACAGTTGCTGCTGAGACCGGCTGGAGAGCTGAGAGCCAGGCACGGGCACAACTCCCCCATTATGCCTACCAGCCACACCCCTCCAAAGCTGTGTGGACATGAGCCCAGCCCTACAGGCTGAGTGACACACGATCCAGCTGCACATGACCTTGACCGAAGCACAGGGCATGCTGCACTCTGCTGGGGTTCCTGGGCTGGTGAGTTGCTGGCTGAGCTGCACTGTAAACAGCTGACTGGCTGCACCGCTGATGTGTGCTGCTGGAACTCACTCAACGGGCGTGGCAGGGGAGCCCGGGTGGTCCACAGTGATCCCCACAGTCACAAAGTCCTCTTTCAGGTAGGCAGGAGTCTTGATCTTGCGCCTCTTGGGGCCCTGTATGAGCAGTTGTGACATGTCTCCAGAGCCAGTGGGCGTTCCTCTTGGAGGAGAGCCACCTGGGGCATGCTCTTGACAATTAGGGCAGGTGTCTTCAGAGGCATCCAGGGTTTCAGCAGCATCTCACCAGGGGCACGCTCTCTGGCTCGCTGATGTCAGACTCCAGGGGGGTGTACTCATGCTCAGAGTCCTCCAGAGTCTTCTCCTCCACACGGCGCCTCTTGGGGGCTGCCACGCGCTTGCCAGCGCTGTCAGGCTTCTGCGGGCACACAGGGCACTCAGTTCTGGGGCACAGTGGCTGCAGCAGGTAAGCCCGCTCCTTGGGGCCTGCAGCATGCCCACCAGAGCTGACTGCCTTCTGCCGGCACACTGGACGCTGTGTGCAGGCACCCGTCTGCAGGCACAAGGGAGGCAACAAAAGTTTGGGGCCAAACACCGCTGCCTGGGCACTGCAGGCACCCAGGTAATCGATTGCCGGTGACAGCAGCCCTAGCCCATGCGTGGGGTGCCACCCAGCTTGGCAGCTGAACCTGGGCAGGGCTTCAGCCTGCCCTGGCAGCGAAGCTGCGAGCGCAGCTCAGGCAGGCGGTGCAGGGCGTCGACAAGCCCACGTCATGCCAGCACGACCTCGGGAGCCCACACAAGGGGCTCACTGCAAAGCCGGGGAGGTTGCCGCGCTTGTACTTGATGCCGCAGGCATTGCAGGCGGTCTTCAGGCCATGGGGTCCGTCCCTCCACTGGGGCGTCTCTGCAGGCCGGGAAGGAGGGTGCTTGCTGCACTGCTGCAAGGGCGGGGTGGCTGTCAGGCCAGGCAGCTGCCACGCAGTGCTGGAGCGCACTGGGGTGTCAGCACAGGCCAGGCGAGTCGCTTCAAGAGGAAGGACAGTCCAGGCGGGAGTTGCTGAGGGGGAGACAGAGCCTGGGGATGTATGCAAGGTGGCCACCCCACAGGAAGACAACAAACCAGCCGGGACTTGTCCGCGCATGGGACAGCCCTTGCAGGCGTTGCTCAGGGAGACCCCCTCACTTCAGCGGCAGCTGCAAGCTGCCAAGAAGGCTTTGGCAAAGCAGTGCAGGAGCAGGAGGCAGAAGCCAGCAGCCAGACAACCTGCTGAGGAAGAAGCAAAAGGTGGCGACGTGCGCCTTCAGGACTGCCAGATGCCTGCACTCGTGCTCATGGGGGCAATTTGTGCACAGGACGACCGCTGGACAGGTCACACAAACCTGTCACATGGCAGTGCACACAAGGGCCCCGCGACTCAGTCTCCTTCCTGTGCTGCTGAAACTGCGACAGCTTGGCAGGCGTCATCTTAGGGGCCTGCTCCCTGTGGACCAGACGAGTCGTTACCGTTGCCACAGGCAGATGTGCACCTGCACCAGATGGGCGGGCACAACTTGGAGCGGCACCACAGTCAGGCGCATGCCTGCAGCATTGGGGCGGGCGCAGCTTTGGGCACAATGCCCCGGCTCTGCCAGAAGGAGCAGGTCTGCATACAGCGTCTGTGTCCTTGCTGCATGCTCCGAGCTGGCTTGCAACATGCAGCACAGGTCATGCCCTCGCCCAGATGTAGGGAACAGTCAGCAGGGCCCAACAGCTTGCTGGGGTCATCATGCTGACCTGCACACATCATCACCAGCAGGGGCATGCAGGCATGAGATGACCACTGCATGCCAGGGCTGCATGCAATGCGCCAGTCTGCCACTACAGAAGGCATGTGATGCCCTGCCAGGGCCAGTGTGCAGGACCAGGCTGGCTGCATGCACTTGATGTTGACAATCTTTTGTGCAGGCAGTTGGCAGGCGCTCCTGAGCTGAGCTGGTGTGGTCATTTGCAGCAGGACAGGCAGGGTCCAGGGGCAAAGCAAGTGCAATGCTGCATGCAGGGGCAAAGCAAGTGCAATGCTGCATGCACAGAGCCAACAGGCCTCCCCTGGCAGAAGACGCTGTCCTGCTCAAGGGAATCTCATGTTGAGACCTGCTTACCTTGCACGAGCGAAGGGTGGATGATTGGAAGGGAGTGAAAGGCCAGCGAGGAAGACACAGCATAAGGATCTTGGCCCAGCATGTACCCCATGCCTCCCCCTATCAGATAGTTGACCATCTGTGCAGCCAAGTGACTCCAGTCTCCTGCAGCAAAGAATGCAGGCAAGGTCAGCCAGTATGCCAGGCGCAGTCTGCACAGACTGCTCATGCAGGGGAGCAGATCCCCTAGTACGCCATCTCAAATTGGCAGGCTGCACAGTCATGATGCGTACTGCGGGATAGACCAGGCCTGAGACCGCCATGCAGTGCAGATCCAGGCAGCCACTTGTCAGTGGTCAGAAGGCCTGCCATTCACCTTCAACGTTCAGATGTGCCGTTTCTCGAACGAGGTGTCCGCTCCTATGCTGTGCTGTAAGGCGGCGAACTCTGCTGCTGATCCTGTACAGGATCGGGGCGCTCCTGCGAGCAAACTACACGGCTGACCTGGCTGTCAGTGGCATGCGGGTCCACACCTTTGCCTGCACAGCCTGCTCCATGCCCTGACGTCAACAGAACCCAACGGGAAAGCATGCAGTGTGAACGGGACACCACAAGTCTAACCCTGGCACACCTGCTTCTGAGCTTCCCAGGCGTTCCGCTGGTACGATCTTCGATAGTAGAGGGCAGGCCCTGCTGATTGCACCCAGTCAAGGTGACCAGCGATCTGCTGCTTAAACTATTGGCCTGAAACTTTAAATGAATTTGGACAGTGACCTGCTCAAGGCTCCATGCCACTAGGCACGTATTGTGCCTGCTCATGCAGCTAGCTGCATTTCCATCACCAGCAGAGGGATCTCAGCTCCAGATTGCCCTTTCTCAGTGACATTGAGGGCAGCAAGGACCTTGTCGCCCGCACAGCAGCAGGGCAATGCTGGCCTGGTGGCAGCACTGCAAGGTGTGCATCCCCGCCCTCATTGCTGTGCTGTTTGGATGGTCCCGTGGCTGCGATCAGCATAAACTGGCTAGAACATTCGCGGGGCCACCTTCACCTGCAGGCCCTTGCAGCTCTCAGGAAGGCTGGCAGGAGAGTGCAGGACCTGGAGCAGCTGGATGCACACGTCCTGTGCTCTGCCCTGTTCAGGGCCAGAGAGCACCTCACGCCCTCAGAGCTGGTCGACCTCAGCTCCCTCCTCCAGCTTGTGCCAGGCACGCTGGCCCCCCAGTGCAGTGGAGGGAGGCGCAACAGGGGCCTGCTTGTGCACATTGTGTCCCACTACGTCTTGACAGGGGCCGCAGGTGCGCACGGCCCTTGCAGCCTCTGCTTGCTGACTGCCCTGACCGCTGTTCACCACATTCTTGGCACTGCGCATGGGATGCGTCGTCTCTGCCTCTCTGACTCTGACTCTGCTGGCTGTCACACATGCAACAAGCTGCCACTCCTGCCTGCCACACGTGCCGATGATACGGTCGCTGTGCCAAGCTCTCTGCTGCATGCTATGCTGCCATGGCAATGGGCACAAGTGCTTGCTGCAGGGCAACATGAGCTGCACAGGCTGGTCAAGCTGCTGGTGTGGGATCGCGCACTGCTCAGAGGCGTGGACTGCTGGGGCAGGCAAGGCCCCCTGCACTGCTGCTGACCTGGGACATAGCTGCGAATGAAACATGCCAGTGCACTTTGGTTCAAAGGTTGCATGGCGCAAGTGGTCAGGCCTGTTGAGTGGTCCGAACTCAGGCCCTGCTGGGGGTCAGTTGCCTGATCTTTGCGGTGTTCCCCAGCACAAGGGGAGTCTGGCAACACCTGGACCGGCACCTGCACGTGCAGGTCGCCGCTGCACTACGCAGCTGCACGTGGGTGCCTGAAGGTGATCGAGCTCCTGCTGGAGGCTGGGGCTGACGTGCAGGCCACAGACGAGCGCGGCTGCACCCCGCTGCACTATGCGGTGCGACACAAGCTGTTCTCTAGAGTCTGCCCGTTGCCTTCCACGTATCAGGAGTCTGCGGACAGATGTCAGCCTTGCTGCAAAGGCTGCTTTCCCAGCATTCGGCACCCCGTCACTCTGGCCGCTGAACATGTTGGCTGCACAGTCACAGTCGTTAGCACGGGCGCACTGCTTCACTGGGTGATGCGTTCCGTAGGCTGCAGTGGGGGTTCATACCCTTGAGAGGCATACTTGACAGTACATCACTGCGAACCCCATGCCGTGGTGAGGCAGGCCCAGGCTGCGCTGCTCTCCTGAGCCTGGACCAGGCGCAACATCAGCAGAAGCTTCCAAGTTGCAGGGTGCCGCTAGGACGCTTGCCTGTGCCAACATGCTGCTGCCAGTTTCAAATTGCAGGTGTTTGTCACAATGCTGGGCGCACACACAATATGCAGCAAGGCAACGACCCTTGCAGCCGATTTGCGCAGGTGTTCAAGCCTCAACAAGGTTCCAGCATGCCCCCATGCATTGCCGGTGGCGGCCAGGAGACTGATCACACTTGACCTGCTGCAGCAAGCAAGGACCCAGGTAGCCCATGTATGCAGGCTGCAGCGCTTGTTGAGCATTTGAGAGGGTGCCAGTATGCTCCCCTGCAGGGCGATCCCCTGCAGGGTGCAACGTGTTCAATCTTTCAAGAAGCTGCTGGCCTGCTTCCGTACAGGTAGCTGCCAGGAGGTTGACCTCGGTGGAGATGCTGCTGCAACGCGGGGCCTCCCTCTACAGTCTGGATGTCAATGGCTGGACCCCAGGGCACTATCTTTGCTGCCACCCCTTCAATTCAAGGTAGCAGCTGCTGCCTGTCTGTGTATGCAGCCTTGCATGTGGAAGTGTGTTACTCTACCCTGTTGAGCTCTGCTGCGGTTTGCTGGTCAGGGGTCTGTGCAGGGAAGTGCAGCTGCATGTGTGTACTGCCTCTGCAATCCTGTTCGTTGGGGACATCATCATTCACTGCCTGTCTGCGCTGCTCTGCGGAGATGCAATCTCATGGTATGAGCAGCGGGCACCCAGGGGGCTTCAAGCTTACCTTTGCTGGCCTGCAACAGTGTGCCTGGACATGTGTTTGGCTGCTGTGTGGAAGCGTCCAGCTGAGTGTGCGTGAGGCGCAGAGCAGCGTGCAAGAGGACCTGCCATAAGAGCCTGCCCTGCAAGGGCCATTCTGCAGAGCCAGACTCTTGCTGCGCCGCCATGCAGGGACATCCAGTTGGAGTGCGTGTGCATCGCCTATGGGGTGCGCTGGTTCCAGGACGCGTTTGCGGCCCTGGCCACAGCGCCCGCCCTGCACGCCCTGGAGTACAGCTGCCACTCCGGCTCCAACGAGAGCAGCGTGCCTGCAGAGTGGGTGCCCAAGCAGGACCTCCCCTGCGACGCCTCCACCTCTGTGGCGGCTGTGCTGGTGCCTGGGGGTGCGGCCAGACCCACACGCTCAGCGAGCTCAGGCAGCCTTCCAGAGGCGCCCATGCAGGAGGGCAAGGATGGGAGGCCTACAGCAGGTGGGGCAACTTGGCTGCTGCTGCTGTGCACAGCAGGAGCCCACCATGGCGGCACAGCATGATCTGGGGGGAGGCCAGCCGGCCGGCAGAGTGGTCAATGATGTGGTGACGCAAAGCCTACTGCTGCACAGTGGGCAGCCTGGCGGAGGGCTGGGAGGGGGAGCCGGCAGGTGGGTGGCATCGGCACCGTCTGCTGCTGCAGACTGGCAGCCTCTGGAGCCAAGCCTAGCATGTGGTGGCACTTCTGTTGCCTGCTGCTGCGACGACTCTGGCAGCCTTCCAGAGGCCACCGCGCAGTGTGGTGGCCCTGGCGGGTGCGCACTGTCGCATGGTGCTGCACAGATGGTTCACTGGCAGCATGACCTGGGCATTGCATTGTTGTGCACGTCTGCCCTGCATGTAGACCAAGCCCAGCTTGCCAAGGCTGGTTGCTGCCCTAGTTGCCCTACCCAGCGAGCTGCAACAGTTCCACCCCTGCGCTGCAGAAGGCTGCCAGCCAGAGGCAGGCCCCAGCTTGCCTGGCTGCAGCAGCGACAAGAGCTCAGAGCACTCCGCGCCGTGCAGCCCGCCCTGCAGCCCAGGGCATGACAGTGTCTTTGGGAGTCCGCAGCCCCCCTGGGACCTCACAACCCGCGGCTGTGGCAACGTCACTCTGTGGGCTGTGCTGCGCCCAAGACACATCCCCACCGACAGCCAGGGGCGTACACTACTTCACTATGCTGTTGTGGGTAAGGTGAGCTGCTGGCAGCCACTCGCTTGCTGGTGCAGTGCCTTGGTGAGAGACAGTCTTTTGCATTCTGCAAGACCAGCCGGGCGCTTGGTGCGCTGCAGCAGTTGTGGCTGCACGACCATGTGCTCAAGGCGGCCATGTTCTTCACTGGCTTTGCCCAATGCATGGACCCAGGGACAGCCAGTGGATTGTAGCGGTATGGTGCATGGTCTGGGCTGGCGGCCAGGTTCTATCTGCTGTCAATCATGGCTTTGCTGTGTGCTCGACCATGCCCCTCGTCACTGGGGCCTGCGGCATGCCTCCACAGGAAGTCAGGGTCACACGCTGCAGCTCTGTTGTAGTGTGAGCAAGTTGCACTGCTGGCACCAAGTGCTTGCTGGTGCCGCGCCTCGATCAGTCAGTTGGTTTCTCTCTTGCTTGAGGGCTTACTTACAATTTGGCGTCAAAGCCACAGCCACCATTGAGCTGTCTGAAGGTGTCTGCTGGCTGCATCGCTGAAGGCTGCCTTCTGTCAGGCAGCACTGGGGTTTTGCCATGCAGCACATAACCTGTGACAGACTGTAACAACACTTTGTCGGCAACAGACATGGGGCTGTGATGGTTCTGCTGGTGCCCATGCTCTGCACTGGTCCTGCAGGAGAAGTGGCTGCTGAATCACTTGCTGGAACAGCCTGAGACGCACGGCATCAATGTCGCAGGTGAGCCACCGTGGCTTGTTGCTGTGGCAGTGCCTGCAGCTCTTGGCTGGCTTCCGTGCTTGGTGTCACTGCCCTGCATGAGTGGCCCTGGCCCACCTGTGGAATCCTGCTCGCTGCAGACCATACGGGCAGCACGCCATTACACCATGCGGTGCGGGTGACGTGTGGTAGGGCCTGGACCCACAAGTGTGGTTCAGAGTGCGTTCAGATGGTGACAGCGCTGCTGAAGGCTGGGGCTGACACCATGCGCGTTGACAACAAGGGGCGCACTGCCCTCCATTACTGCTGCATGGTGAGCTGGACTGCACTGTGACTGACACGCATGTGGCCGGCATGTCGACAGCAGAAGGTGCACAGCTCTCCGCAGCTGATGCATGGTGAGCTGATGCTGACCCATCGGCAGCAGCAAAGGCAGAGCAACGAAGCAGTCCACTGTGCAAAGCACTGAAGCGTTACAATGCAAGCGGCATGTGAACACCAGGGGAGGTGGCAGCCCTTCACCGCTGCTGCATGATGCAGGATCGGTTGCTGGCTTGTCAACAGCAGAAG
This sequence comes from Asterochloris erici, assembly GCA_019693375.1. Classification (NCBI taxonomy): domain Eukaryota; kingdom Viridiplantae; phylum Chlorophyta; class Trebouxiophyceae; order Trebouxiales; family Trebouxiaceae; genus Asterochloris; species Asterochloris erici. The sequence continues at coordinate 229,185 of JAAMXJ010000235.1, forward strand.
CCTCCATTGCTGCAGCCTCCACTGAGCTGATGCTTGATGGCACAGAGAAGGCTGCCTGTTGAGACCGTGCACTTCACTGTGACATGTGCACCACACACTGAGACATGCAGCGGCATGGGGCTTACTCAGAGAACTGGACATGCTTGTAGAAAGTTGCTGCTGCATGCACCCTCCCACTGCCAGCATTGCCTTTGAGATTCAGCTCACCATGCCATGTGTGTGCTGCCTTTCTCTTTGTGTGATGCAGGGGCTCCACCTGACCAGCGCTTCTTGCTTGCCTCTGCAGCTTGCTTGCCATGGTGTGTGTGTTGCTGCCTGCAGACGGCTGCGTGGCCAGCAGAAATTTGCTCCATGATGAGGCTCGGCTCATGCATTTGTGCCGTCTGCCTGCAGAGAGGCTGCAAGACCAGCAGTTGCCAGTCCACCCTGCAGCTCATTTTAGAGGCCACGCCATCTGCAGCGCTGAGGGACTGGACAGGGCGGCCACCACTGCACCACCTGCTGCTGGTGAGCACGAGGTTGGTCAGCCGGTCACTGTCCATGACTGGACCAGCCCCTGCTGGTGAGCTCAGCACGATGGCCATGGTGCCCTGAGTGTGGCCAGCGTCCTGGCAGCCTGTTCCTAAAGTGTTGAGGTCGAACAGGCACTGCCATGCATGCTTCCAGTGCTCTTGTGCTGAAGGGATCTGAGCACAGCAGATTT
>JAAMXJ010000235.1:229902-330778 GCA_019693375.1 Asterochloris erici
CCCCCCCCCCCGAAGTGTGGAGACCCCTCCGCTGCCTGAGAGCCTTGCAGCCCTGCTGCGCCAGGATGGCAGACGATGTCTTGCTGCAGGCACCTGACCCAGTCTCAGGCCTGAAGCCCATCGTCAGTATGTGCGTGCTGCAGGCAGCTAACTCAGACTCAGGCCTGGAGCTCATCAACAGTTTGTGTGTTGCTGCAGGCACCTGACCCAGTCTTAGGCCTGCAGCTGATTGTCAGCAGCGGCAGGCCAGTCCCATTGGACCAGCCCCAGGCAGGCAGTGAGGGCCTGCGGGCAATGCACCTGTGCATGCCGCATGACGTCCGCCAGAAACTGCTGGAGATGAGGGCTCGAGTGGATGTGCGCAGCCGCCTGGGCTGCACGGCGCTGCATTACATGGCATGTCAAGGAGGGCTGTTAGAGTGAGCTTCTTGCCTGAGTGGAAGGCTGGCCCGCCAATTATCTTTGCTTTTGAGGCGTAAATGTGTGCAGCTGCCTGACCTGCACCACGCTGCAAAATGTGGCTTGGCCTGGGTGCCCAATGAGGGCCAGCCTCGTCAGCAACCACCCGCTGCAGAGGTGGGGCTGCGCTGCGCTGATGTCCGCCTATCGTGTGTCCCTCTCCATGCGCTGTCGGCCTGAGCCAACAAATTTCTGGGCTTGACGGTGGCAGTTGCTGGCCGACAGAAGTTGCCAGGCTTCTGATGATGTAGATACTGACCTTGCCTGCATGCTGGTCGCCGCCATCCCAAGCCAGCAACTGCTTGCAAGCACCAGGGTCTACAGAGAGTGCCGGTACAAACCGCATGTTGATGCCATTGGCTGGTGCAGGCCTGAGAAGCGCGCCAGTGACATCGTTCAATTGCTGATGGCTGGGGCAGATCGCGAGGCCAGAGATGGGATGCAAATGCAGGTGAGGCTGGTGTATGATCAGTACTGTCGTTGAGTCTTGCTGGATGTTGGCCTCTCCTGTGGACCCCTGCGGCGTCTTGTCTGGGCTTGAGGTTGTGCAAGCTTTTGGCCTCAGCAGACACACAAACTCACGAAATTCCCATACTGCCAATGTTTATGAAAGCCAATCAGGAAGAGCAACTACGCAAACTAGCACCATTGGGGTCAAAACGCACAGAGCCTAGCTGGCAGTGCCCGCCTTTGTCCTGCAGAGCGTGCTTGCCATGTGCGGATTATATAGCAACCCGCCTGCCCTCTGCCTGCAGGCTTGGCAGTATGCAGCTCTGCATGGGCAGTTTCCCTGGCCTGTGATGGAGGCGTTGTGTGGAGCAAATTTTGGAGTCCCAAAGCTGAAACGCTTGGCCTCGCCATGCCTGGGCGAGTTTGCGAGAATCAAAGACGACGCCAAGGTTGCGCCTGACAGACACCTAGCACAACACCTTCTGAACTGTGCTGTACTACAGCTGGTCATGACCTCCCAGGGCCGCCAGCTTTAGCTAGATCTAAGCTGCACTTGCACAATAAGCGTCATCAATCTCCAGTAAGACCAACACACTGTGCAAACAAATTCATTGTCTGATTGAACAATCTCGGCCCAGCCTTCATCTGTTGCCTTCCTTTGTATCATTGTGACCGGATGTCTTAAAGCTGGCAAGAGGAGTCGCTGCTGGGATACGGGCAGATATACATATGAGGAAAAGTACTGAGTGCAGGAAAAAACATGGATGCAAATTTGCTCATGCTGTATGGGGAACAGGAACATGATCAGACTCAGGGACTGGACCCAGGGAGGTGATTGCTCACACAGAAATGCCACGGGCATCAGGTACGGCTGTGCACAGATAAGCTGCGATTATAAGGCCAGCTCGGCGATTCGAGCGTGAGAGCTGATGGCCTGACTGCCAATCGACTGAAACCCACTCAACAGAGGGCTGCTTTTGGCTCCATTCAGGATGGCAACGGCATCAGCCAGGACAACAAGATCCAGGGTCATAGGGTATGCGAGGACCTGCAGACCAGGCAGAGGGGGACTGAAGCGAGCGGGCAGTAGCATCACAGGGCTTAGCAGGCGACACTTTTTGGAGCATGGAGATGGTTTGCGAGCAACAGCAAAGTAACGTGAGCACTGCATCTCAATGCATCAGAGGTCGGGCTCACTGTGGCTTCTGCGAGCTGGAATGGGGTCAGACATCTGCGAAACATGGTGCTCTGCAGCTTTTGCCATGCCATCTGCAGGCAGCAACAGGGCAGGTAAGAGCCAGCTTGCCCTGGCAGTGAAATTGCAGGGCAGGACAAATGCTGGCAGACCCACCATTTCCTGAGTCAGCACCTCGTTCAGAAGGGCTGCCCCTTTAGCAGCAGTGCCGAACCCCACTGCAGCAGCCTCACTGCTGTGCACTGTCTGCTCAGAAAGCTGCAGAAGCGCACAAGCAGGATTTGAGGTGGTGAGACTGCACTTTGAGCACAAAAGGACATCTTGCTGCTCAGCCAAAGCCCACAGGGCGAGACCACTCACCCTGCCAAGGGTGGCGCAGATCATAGTTCTCTTGGCAGCCAGGGGCTCTGTAGCCTGCATGACAGAGATGCAAGTCAACAAGGAGGCTGACTTTGACAGGATGCTGCCGAGGTGAGGCTGCATGGGACGAGCTCTGTGCTTACCTTCTTGTACTGCTTGAAACACTCAATGATCTCAAGTTGCTGGTCCCTGGTCAGGCGCAGGTGCGCCTGCAGCAAGGCATGGAAACCTGCCTGCAAGCTGTGGAGGCTTACGCACATAACATTGAGACACCTGCCAACTGAGCAAGCACCTCTTGAGGCAGGACAGACCAGCTGTGCTTGTCTCTGAGCCACACAGCTTCCAGGCGCAATACGAGGTGCAGCCCCGAGAGCACACTAGGTGAGGACATCGCGATTGGGTCCTGTGACAAACGCCAGGCGCGCCACGCTCTGCCCCCTGCTGCACATCCTGATGGCAGCAAACAGGCTACATCCCCATCAGGTGCCACCTTGACAGACATGCTGAGCCATGTGACCGCTCAACGTGCAGCCAACCTGCTTGATGCTGGAGATCAGCGTCTGACTTCTTTTGGGTTTTGCTTGAGCATTAGCTGCATGCAGGATGGAATCAATGCCTTGCACCGCTCCTGCTTGTCACACCACCCATGGTCACGCCTTGACAGGGTCCACCGCAGACCAATCCCTTAAGCAGTTGCCCCAAGTTCCTTGTTCCCAGAAGAATCGATTCCAGTGCATCTTGACTGACCACAAGGGAGGTCATGGGTGGCGTCTCCTGAGGAACATCCTCCAGCTTCTCGCACAACAGCTGGCGTATGTTTTGCTTGCCACACACGGTCATGGCAGCCGCCCCCCAGTTGCCGATCTCATTTATGGCTGCTGCAATGTCCTGGACCACAGGCGAGTGATCGTCGCCCCCGGCGTCCGCCAGCATGCTGGCAAAACGGTTTATGAACGCCTGCAAGGAGCGTTGACCTCAGGACCCCACCATGCAGGCTATGGATTGGCACAGCGCCTGCCTGTCATCAATCAGGTGGGCAGTGGAGGTGCTGATGGTACTTGCAGGCAGAACCTTCATCCAGGCACAAATTCTCTTAAGACTCCCTGTCAGGACAGAGCACCTGGTGTCAACAAGCATGGTGGCAATACACCAGAAGCGTTTGTGGTGGCCTCAGAGCAGCATTCAGCAGGCCAGAGGCTGGGAAGGCAGCTGCAAGAAGAGGCATGTGTGTGGGCAGTGCATGTGATCCAGCACCCAAAGGGGGTGGTTGGAGCAAGCCCACTCTGTGAGTCTCTGCTGGTGCCAGGCAGCGCTCATGCGGACCATGAGGCCGGCAGAAACCGCTCACCCAGGGGCAGCTTCAGGCACACCGCCTGAGAGGCTGCTGCCACAGCAGGCACCCATGCTGTCCCAGCCTGCAGGTCTGAGACAGCCCACCTTGTACGTTTGACGGTGCTGGGCCACGCTCATGCGCATCATGTCGCTGATCAGGAACTGGCGCTTCTCCTGGCCCAGGGTGCGGATGGTGACTACTGCGTTGGGGCTGAAGGGCGCGTCCCGTGAGAACTCAACTATCTCTGTGCACACGCTGCTGTCAGGGATCTGCACCCAGCAACATGGGAGCTATCTCTGCAGTCAGCGGCCAGTGCTCCTTTATGGCTGCCCACAAGGAATGAATTTCTCAAAACACTGCAGACGCCTTGCATGTGAAAAGTCCTGTATGTGTATGCAATGGCTGCTGTAGAGCCCCTGCACCCATTATGAGCTGGCGAGGAGGCAAGCCCCAGACAAGGGTCCCACATGCTGCTCTGCCAACCATGTGCACCTGCGGCTCCCTGGACCCGTTGACCACCATGGCCTTCTCCAGCGTGGCGCTGCGGGAGGTGGCCACCTGTTTCAGCCTGAGGGCCTCCTGCAGCTGGCTCCGCAGGCTGGCAATCTCCTGCTGCTGCTCCTGCTGCTTCATCTGCAGGCACCAGCCAGGCAGGCAGAGGTGAGTGTCTGTGGAGCACAATTGAAGACTAGCAGAGCTTGCCCCTCAGCATGCAAGACATGCACCGCTGCAGGCAGAATCTGCATGCTGTCGAATTCAATCAAACCTGCTCATGCGCAGCAGTCAAGGTCCAACTCTGCCTGCCGCAGTGCCTGTGAATGCTGCGCATGGGAGAGGCCCCAACTTCAACAGCATGCAAAGCCCTCCTGCTGCTGCTCCAGCTGCTGCTTCATCTGCAGGAGCAAGTGAATCACGCCTGTCTTGGCGGCTGCACTGGCCTTGGAGCAGCTGAAGATAGAGCAGCACGGACAGCTGTCCTGCAGTTGCTCTGGCTGCTGTCGCAACAGCGCAGGCAGCGGTGCTCAATGCTTGCTACAGGGATCTTGCGCATGCCTCTCAACCACTCGCATGGCATCTGGCTGCACAGTCCCCTGAGTGACTGGGCTGGCGTCTCAGACCACACGAAGCAACCTGTGAATGATGCGGCCACATGGTCTTGGAAGCTTACAGGCCAGCACTCCACTTGGCAGCTAAGCAGCACTACCCCACCTTCTGCTTCTGGCGGTGCCTCTGCTGCGCCCGTTTATTCTGCTCTGCCTTGCGCAACACCCTGGCCTGCGTATCACCCAGCGACCCCTTCAGGCTTTCGTCCTGGCTCTGGCTGCTGTTGCTGGAGGTGCGTGCAGGCTCGGCCGCCTGCACAGGCGCCCTGCCTGCACTGGAGACTGGCCCTGCTCCCTGGCTGACCGCTGGCCCGGCTGTGCCCTGGGACACAGCCTGAGACACCGCTTCCCCTACAGCCAGCAGAGACGCGAAACACCTGAGCTGGGAGGACGGGGACACTTGCACAGATGACGCCATGCCTGCACTGGCTTCCAGGCCCGTGCCCTGGCTGAGCGCTGGCCCGTACGCGCCCTGCACAGATGATGCCTGCCACACCTCAGACGCCTCTGCTGAAGCTTGAGCCACAGTGGCTGCTTTTGTTTCATGATTGGTCAGCCTGCAGTCGGTGATTGTTGTTCAGCAGGCAAACCCACCCCCCTCCCCCCCTCCACCCCGGGTACGATGACAGTGCTTCCCACAGACCTGGAGACCTTCCAGACCTGACCCCAGAACTTGACGGTTCGAGCCCTGTAACTCACCGCCCTGATCGTCAAAGTGCATAGCTTGTGCCGCCGGAGAGCCCCAGTGAGACCTGCTGGCGGGCAAGCTGCCCCAGGTGGCCATGCTGCTGCTGGGGATGGAGCCCTGCTCTGAGGGCTGCTCCTCGTCTGACACGCTGACCACTGGGGGCAGGGAGGCCACCAACCGCTTCTGGGAGTTGGAGAGGCTGGGCAGGCCTGAGAGGGAGGGAAGCTGCATGCTGAGGCCCTCGGTCGCCATGGCCTCGCTGACTGGCCCCTCCACGGGCTGCAGACCTGCAGCAGGGGCAAAGCACATCTGCATCGGTGCGAGGCAGCACAAGCTGCCTAGGACTGCCGCAAACGAGGTGCAAGCAACTTGTCGATGTTGGTGCAGCTGCAGCTCATGTATGACGTTGAGGCGTCAATCTCTTTTGACAGCACAGGACAAGCCATGCTAAATCCCAAGACAGCACAAAGTCCTTGAGCGGCACCTTCCATAGACATCGCAATGGCATTTGCAGGCACCACGAGGTGCGCCATGCCGCCAGCTGGCTGTGCCTGAAAGCTAGAGAGCTCCTCTGGTGGCTGCTCCATTTTGTACTCCCACTCCTCGCTTGTCAGCATCTGCAGGGTCTCATCATCCATGGCCCAGTCAGGAGAGTCCCTCTGCAGATGAGGTACAGGTCTGTTTGTGAGAGTACTCATGCTGCTGCTAATATCGGCCCCCCGGCTCAAGATCTTGGTGAATCGCTATCAGGTGGATGTAAACCATCCAGTGCTGCCAAGACTTGCGTTAGTTCAGATCGCTTCAGGGACCTTCTCTGCCAGATCCTAGTTCAAAGAAGGCAAATTTGAGACCCCATGTCGCAGCTGCTGCAGCAGGTGCGTAGACGGCTTTTAAGTGACAATTTCCAGCGCGTAAAAAGGAGGGATGAAGTGGGGTAGGCCTTTCCAACCACAACGCTCAGTGATAATCAAAAATTGAAGCTGAATTTGGGAGCAGGTTGACAGCTGCTGGCCTCTGGTGTTGACCCGAACAGGCTCTGTAGCCCTGGCGCTCTAGCCTTGGGAGCAATGCTGTCCAGTGCCTTCCTCAAGATCTACAGACCAGGCGAGGAAATGCTGAGGAGAGCATGAATGGGCCCAGCAACAACAACATGGTCGCATATGCTCAGATGTCGATGGGGCGTGACGTGTCTGCAGAAACTGCATGCAGGCTCTCAGAACGTGCAGCAAGCCTGCACCTGGGGGTGTTTCTGCTCCAGCGCAGCAACAAATCTGTGGTACAGGCCTGCCCTCTCCTCAGGGGCACAGCCCGACACGAGCTGCCTGCTGCCCGTCCTCAGGAAACGCAGCACGTGGGGGAGGTTGACTGCGCTGACGAAGTTCTGGGTGACTGCTGTCGTGTTGTCCTGTGGGCCAGTGGAGGTGGAAGTCACCTGAGCGGGCAGCCTTGGTACACGAGCTGCTGCTGTGGCAGGGGCTGCGGCACCAGCAGGGCCGAATAGGGCCAGCAGGCAGCTTCAGACAAGGTGGACACCAGCGATCAGGCAGGTTCCTTGCTGGACCAGCGCCCCACCGCCTTCAGGCAGCACCTGCCCACCCGGGACATCTTCTGAAACCAGGCACATGTCGCACCTCCAGATTGAGGGCCAGATGCCACCACCCCTTGGGGACAAACAGCACCTCCCCCGCCCTCACAATGCCCTCCACCGGCCTGAGCTCCCTGGCATCCTCGTAGAAGTTGAGGAACCACTCGATTATCGACACTGGCGATGCCACGTCCACGCCGTCTGGGCTTGCATGGACGCCTGCACTGGACAGGGGCAGCAGTCAGGCGTGGGCAGCCATCTGCAGACGTGGGTGACGGTTGCCGCTGGACACAGAGGTAGTCCAAGCGCCGACCATTAGCCGACCATTAGCAGCTATCAGCAGTTGTGCAGTCACACCTCCACACGGCGGCACGCACTTGCAGGCAGGGCCCTGGCATGGCAGTAGGTTCTGCTGTAAACAGGGGCAGTAGTGGCGCCACCCAATGCAGCAGTACTGCTACATTTCTACTGCAGAGCAGCACAATGTCTTCCAGCAAGCTCCATTGCAGAGCCCAGACGCTTGGCAAGACTGGTACAGGTGTTCCAATAGCGATGTGGTCATGTATGATGTCCTCATTATCCAGGTCAAGCTCCTTGCAGGGCTGTTGCTGCTTGCTGGGAGAGATGCATGCTCTTCAGCCTCATGACAATGTGGCAAAACCATGCCTCACCTGGCGGCAAGACATGGGGCGGGAACAGGACCCACTTCTTGCTGCCTGACACAACAGCATTCCAGGCTGAGGTGCTGTTGGGATCCTGCAGAGCAGCTTCATTTGCATCTGCCTGCTGCTAAGCTGCTGTTTCTTAGCATGGGACCGCACATGGTGCTGTCGCTGAGTGCAGACAGAGTCGGCAGTCGGCGGTTAGCAGCGAGTCTGGCTAGAAGCAACCGATGGTGTTGCAGCCCCATCGTGCAGGAAATGTAGCTGGAGAAACACTGCACCTGGTGGAAGGTACTCCCAGAACGCTGGGACCCCACAATGAGCCACCGGAAGTCTGGTCGGGATGGCCCCAGCACGGAGAAGAGGTCCTCAGCAAACGGGGCAGGCACCTGCATCCACCCGGCTGGTGTCCTCAGCTCTCAGCTTCAAGTGCTGTTCTTGCTGAACACCAAAGTGTTTGCCATCTTTGCAGGGCGCGGCTGGCCTGCACACACAGCCTGCAGCGGTGCAGCAACAGCCACAGCTGCAGGCACTGGTGTCAAGCTTCATCGAAGCTGTGCCAGCAGCTCGACAGATGCAACAGGCTGGGCTGCGCTGAGCCCTGCCACGACCACAGCTGGCAGGCGTGGATGACAGGCCTTGCTGGAGCTGTGCCACCCCTTCACAGCAGCTGCACAGATGCAGCAGGCAGGGCCCAAGCTGCTGGTGCTGCACCAGCACAGGACAGGACCATTAGCTGCAGCACCAGCTGCCCAGCCAACCTACTCTCCAAACTCAGCAGATCACTGCCAACATGTGCTGCGAGGGCAGAGCTCACTTAAAATCCGCCAGTGGAGGCGCCTTGCCCTCTTCGAGGGGTGGCCACAGAGCAGGGCCATCAGCGGCAGAAGCAGCTGCTGTGCATTGCTCAAACCCTGCCCTTCTGCTCCTGCACACCTTGAAGTCATGCGCCAGCTGGGGCGCCTTTTCAAAAGCGTGCTTGTCAAAGAGGTAGAGCGGCATCTCATCCATGGTCCGGGAGCAGTACTGCTGGAATCTGGCAAAGTCCATGGGGTAGTTTCCCACCAGCACAATCTTTCCAGCAAAGGCCTGCTGCAGGTGATGGGGTGTCCACTTGCGCAGGGCAGGCCAGTCTGCAGCCTGCGCATAGACAGTGTCGGCATCTGTGCAGATGTCTGCAGATTGTGTTTGAAGTGGTGTCACCACAGTCAGCTGAGCAGGCGTACTCTGAGTGTCACGCTCAGAGCTGGCGGACGTTACGTGGCAACTGGCTGAAAGCCATGGCCCAAGCACCAACAGCCGCCACTAGGCACCCTCAGATGGCCTGTGCCATCTCCGCATGAGGGATGCTGCTTGTAGGACTGCAGGCAGGCCACTGGGGCACCACCTGCAATGTCAACTGTCCCTTGAGATGGCAGGCTCATCACCATGCTGCCATGTACCAGACTGGCAGCGCAGCCCTGTCCCAAAACCTGGGAGACAGCCTCGACCCGCAGGTCAGCACCAACACTGTTCTGGTGTGACGTCAACCCGTGCAACCCCAGCAGGTAGCCTCACCCCATCTGTCAGCACCACAGGGCGGTTTGGAGCCTCAAAGTCTGTCTGGAACTGCTGCAGGCTGAGGCCGGCATGCCGTGGCAGGGTCTCGCGACTCAGCCATTCCTGCCTCAGGGGCACAGTCGCACAGTGCCATGGCTGGTACAGCAGGTCTGAGAACATGCCCCGCACCCGCAGGGGGGCCTGCACACAAGTAGGCCAGTATGCTGAGTCTCGGCACCCTGCAAAAGTCGATCAAAAGCCGCTGGGGGCCTGCAGGTAGCCCTGCCAGTATGGTGCTGCCACAGCCAGGCATGGACTGCAGATGAGCAGGGTGCTGCATGCATCTGAGGCGGCATCCAAGGCTGGACTGCATCGGGCACAGCTAGTTGTCGCTGCTGAAGAGCTTGTGGGGCGCCTGCAGAGGGGCCCGCTGGACCTGCCTGCTCACGCAAGGCATTTGCACGAAATCTTGCTGCTGATCATGATGGCAGATGCACACCTTGCCAGGGGCCGCTCTACCTGGCAGGCGGTGCATAGCAACATACAGAGGTGAGGCAGCAGGGAGCTGCAGACAAGTGCTTGGCACCTGCTCTGCAAAGCTTGCAATCAGGCGAGACAGTGCCAGGGGTGGCCCCTGAGTGAGTCACAGACAGGCCGCACCTTTCGAGGGGTAGCTGCACCTGGCAGCTTGTGTTTGGCCTGAAAGTAGGTCTCCCTCCAGCTGCTCTGGAAGCTGAAGCTGCCCTCCAGCTCCTGCATAACACGACACGTCACAGGCTTGGGCCAGAGACTGTGCCAGGCCATAGAGCGTGCCAGGCCGCATTGACAGCGGCAGAGTGGAGTGCATGCTCAAAGTTGGTCGAGGTCCTCTGTTGCAAGCCTAAGTGTGGCCCAGCTCTACGCAGCTTTTTCACAGATGATGTCCCCCTCAAGCTTGTTTGAGGTGAAGCCAACAGTGAAGGTCAAACACAAAAGGTGCCGAGCTGCAGAGCTGCAGCAGCGTTTCCCAGTGAGAAATTGTGGAGCTTACTTACAGATGACATCCCGACTGTGGGGCCGTCTGCCAGCTACAGCTGCAGGCACCAAAGCCTGAAGCACTCACCCGCAGCATACTGTCACTTGAAGTCTGAAATGAATTGAAGCGCCATATCCAGAGAACAGACAGGATGGCTGAGAGTGTACTGACCCGCGACTGCTTGCCTTACACTGACTGCATCGTCCTCTGCCAGCTTCGGCTGCAGGCACATGGCCTCAAAACACACCACACAGTGCAAGGCCCACCTCCAGCACCAGCGTCCGCCACAGCTCCTCGTGCTGTGCGAAGCAGTACAGCGCCTTGCTGACGCAGCTGAGGCAGGCCAATTGAGCTGCCTGCACCTGGCCCAATAGGTGCAGCAGCAGCTCATCGCTCAAACTGGCCAGGTCACCCAGGCCTGCAGCAGCCATGTTTGTGATATACATGGACGTTGAAAATGACTGAAAGCCCTCTGCGGGAGGGCACTTGGGAGAAGCTTATGCTAGTGCAGCCTTGAACAGTGGATCACCTCTGCTTCGGATTTGTGGGTCTCTGGAGGCAAGGGAATTCCCCCAAGGCTGCACGCCCTGCGGGTGCCCTTGAGCTCCCTGCTTGCCCCTGTCAACCTGTTCATGCTTCCGTTTACGCTTTCTGGCCATGTTTAATTGGCATTTAGAACCCGCATCAAGTTACTGATTGCCAAACCCCGCACAGTGGGACTGCTAGCAACGGGCCAGAGGGCTGTCACCAGCCAGTAGGTCATTGGCCTGTTTACCCTCCACCATGTGCATGCCCCTGATCAGACATGCTGTTGCTGTTCTATCTGCAATAGCATGGCTTCCTACCACCACAGGTAAGCCTGGAGCCTGCAGTTCCTACTCCACACCCTATGCTTGCCCACAGCCCATGCGTGTTGACACATCGTTCACATGTGTAGCCATTCCACCGGCAAGGGGTGCCTGCCCCTCAAATGTCAGCATCAGGGCAGATGGCAGCATATGGCAAGCATTCTCCCTTGAGCCTGGTTGCACCCAGAACCTATATCTTCCTACAAGCGCCTGCAGCGGATCAGAGTGAGCACTGCTGCCGCGTTGCAAGTTTGCAGCTCATATCACTGTCTGATCATGCTCAATGCTCACAACTGAATGCAGGCTGCCACACCTGCAGACCATTTCTGTACTGTCTGGCATCCATCAGCTGCACACAGTGGTCCTGTCAATTGTGCCCACCCATCTGCAGACCTCTGAATGTTTGAACCGCCCCTGCAGACCCTTTCTGCACTTTGAGATGTGGGATCTGGATCAGGTGGAGTTGAACAACGGCATGGGCAACCCCGATGACCCGTCAAGGGCAGACCCCATCTTGCTGATGGCCAAGGGGTTCATGCCCAGCGCTGGGTTCAGTAATCCAAATGACCCTTCCAGCATCTACTTCAGCCCCTACTCTGCCCTCAGCGACACTGTTGGCTACCAGCTGGAGCGCCCCTACATGCACATTCAGACCAGGTCAGGTGTCCCTCACTGTCCATGGCTCTTGTGCTGCCGAAGACATCATTTGTCCAGGACATCACAGCATGTGCTGGTACTGCTGGCCCAATGCTGGCAAGCCAGCTTTTGGCAGCAACCCTGGTGTCAAGCATGTGCTGGGTTTCCAGCAACTCTGACTGCACAAGCACCTCTGGCCCAGTGCAGGCAGACAGAGCTGGCAAGTCATCATTCCTGCCTGACAGACAGCTGAAGTTGGCGAGCACATGGAGAGCAGCCGTGCAGCTCCACGACCTGCAGCCCTTTGTGCTGCCTGCAGCTCTTCAGCCACCACCCTTGGCCCTGGCTTGCACCACAAGAGTTGGTCTACTGCAGCATTGTCCTCAGCCCTGACCAATTCGTGCTCTGCCTGCCTGCAGCTGTCCAGCCATCGCCCTCTGCATGTCCTTTGACTGCAGGACCCAGCCTACACTGTGCAACCTGGTCCCCACCCCTGTCGATTCTGCCGTTGACAAACAGTCTGAGCGGCTCTTCCCCCGCCTGCAGCCATTCAGCCATCACCCCCTGCTCGACCAAGTGCCCACCAGCAGCCAACCCCAACCAGTGGTGGGTGGCCATCCAGAACATCCCCTCCTTCATACAAAACCGTCTGAACTACCAGATCCGTGCCAGCTGCAGCTCACAGCCCCAGTGCCCGAGCCCTGTGCTGGCCGCCAACAGCACAGGGACGCCCCCAGCACAGTGCTCAGCACACGGGCAGTGCACTGGTCAGGACGACACCTGCACAGCAGCTGTGAGCCGCTGGTTGCTTGCTTTCCTGTTCTGCTGCCCTGAGCCAGATGCAGCTCACAGCACCTGCGCCCCTGGTGCATGCCTGGCGCATGGACTGTGCACTGGCCAGGAACTGCACAGATGCAACAAGCTTGGGGCCGCCTGCTTTCCTGTTCTGCCACTCTGAGCCAGATGCAGCTGACAGCGCCAGCACTCCTGGCACATGCTTGGCGCGCAGGTACTGCATTGGCCAGGACAGCTCCTGTACGGCCATGGTGAGCTTAAGGTTGTGCTGACCGAGCAATTCCTGGGCTGCCAGTGCTCACTTCCTCTCTGACATTGAGCAGTGTGAGGGGCCAAACGACCCTGACAATCGGCAGTTTAGCTCAGGCCTGTAGACCATCCCCAGTGGCTTCAAGCCTCAGGGTTACTGCCCTGAGGTCTTCAGACTGCAATTCTCAGGGTGCCTCTGGCTGCCATGCTCTGGCCAGCATCCTTCACCTTAAGGCTGCGGTGGAGCCCAGCAGAGCGCCATGGACCAGTGGCGCTGCGCTGCAGCTCTGCCCCGCAGCCTCTCACTCTCCACCTCCGCATGGACCTGCAGAACGACATCGCGTCGGGGCGCTGTGGGGCGTGCACCTGCGATACAGACTGGGGTGATGTGGGCTGCAACGTGCCCACGCCATTGCTCGACAGGAGCCTCCCTACCCAGGGAGCCCAGGTTGCTTGCGGGAGTTGGCAGTATTTCAGCATCCAGGTGCGCCCCAGCCTGTTGTGCAGTGTCTGGTCGCTTGCCCTGCCCCTCACTTAGGCAGCGGCCTCCCAGCAGTCACTTTCAGCACCAGCAGATGCCCTGCGGCAGCGCGGCCTGCCTGGCGCTGCAGTTTGGCAGCCCAGAGCAGCGAGTAAGGGCGCAACACCTCAGCTGCTGCCATTGCCACGACGTGGCCTCAGCAGTGGCAGGCGCTACCTTGCCCTGCACACTGCAGAGCCCGCTGACCAGGGCAAGGGCTGCCATGCTTGGCACACTGCAAGCTCTTTAGTCTCAGCAGCAGCTGTGCCCGCCTCCACGCATCCTGCCTGCCATGCATGGCCAACAACCTGCATCTGCTGCCTGCAGCTGCCATCCAGCACCTCTGCCCAGCAGCCCACAGTGGGGGCTGTAAGCCTCGAGATGAACCGCACGCAGGGAGACGAGGTGCTCTTCCTGATGCCGGCCACTGCTGGCCAGCAGCTTGGCAGCGTGCCCTCCTTAGTGGACTATCAAAACTACGCTGATAGCACCAGCTTTATGGATCGCTCCGATAGGCACAGTTGCCTGCTGACCAACCAGTCTGGCTTGTGAGTCAATCAGCACTGGCTGGATGGACCACTTCCTTTTTCAGCATGGGCAGCAAAAGCAAACAATTGCGCCAGTGCGTGTCACGCTGCTTGCACTGCAAGACATGCCTGGATGTCAGTAGCGGCCGTGCATGTCTGCGCTGCCTGTGTTGCATGTCAGAAGCCTCCTGGTCTGGCGTTCTGGTGTGACAGATGTGGGTCATTGTCAAGACTTTCCCTGGGCACTTGTGGGCTGAATGCTGTCTCAGCCTGGCCCTACGGCACATAAGTGCGCACAGCTGCGGGGGCAGCTGGGTCTTGCTGCATGTAGCTCAACAGTTGTCATTGCCTAGCGCTGGCTGCCCAGATGTCAGATGTTTTGCAGATGTATAGGCACATGACTTCCTCAGCCTTTGCTTCAGGATCTACGGCGCTGTCCTCAACAACAACCTCTACCTGAAGGAAACTGCCAACTTCACTGTTCAGGCAGATTGGGTGCCCTTGCTGGCCCCATTGTGCCCCTTCAACTGCTCCTTCCATGGCCGCTGCATCAGCACAGGCAACTGTGCCTGCGACCCAGGTGGGTTTCTCCAGTGTTCAGCCGGCCCCCTGGGTCCTCTCTCCTGTGTTGGTTAAGCTGCATGTGGGTGCTGACGGTAGCGTTGCCAGCTGCACTGCTACATCAGCACGAGCAATGCATCTGCGAGCCAGGTATGTCCAAACTGCCGCGGGGTCTGCGCACCTCCTGGTATTTGCATGTGGGTTGCTGCACTGTCATAGGCGACAGGCCTCAGATTCAACTGTGCTTCGTCAGTGTGCAGCAGGCAAACAGACACCTTTGTTGACTGGTGCTGACATGGCCACTGTATTGGCATCTGCAATGCGTGGGCGAGTTGGCCTGTCACAAACTCCAGGGGAGCCTCTAGCAGTCAGCGGCAGGGCCCACCTGCTGACCTGCAGGTTTGCCTGCTCTGACAATGCAGGTGAGCAGCAGAGGCTGAAAGGCTGGGCTGTGTGAATGCCAGTCTCAGATTGCACAGCGGCCAGCAACTTGCTTGAAATTGCTGAGTGCCCCGCGACTCCAACAGCATGCTGGGCAACAGCATGCCGGCTGCAACCTTGTCGCCCTCACTGAGCGCCTGCTGCAAGGGTCTGGTGCTTCGCCTGCAATTCATGGGGCCTGCAGGGCATGCCCGACTGGCAGGACACTTGGTGAAAGGCACCTCACCTCTCAGCACATTGTGCAGGCCTGCCATGGCCCCATATCGTGTGAGTGCTGTGACCAGCCACCCCACTGCTCCCGTTCAATTTCCCTAACAACTTTGCTGGGCCCCTGCAGGCAAAAAGGTGCGATGCCTACTGAACAATCAATGTGTAAGCCTTGGCTCCCCTGCAGCACAGAGACGTGGTATCTGACTGATGTCCTGCCTGTCAGGCTGTGCTACTGCGATGCAGGCTGTATGACTAGAGCCGCCTTGACAGCCAGTTGCCTGCAGAGGGCTTCCCTCCCTTGTAACATCTGGCTTTCCTACAGGCTATGGTGGGGACCAGTGTGAGGGCCTGCTGACCAACCTGCCCCCGCTGACGCAAGCCTATGGCAGCCTGCAGCCTGGAGACGTGGCATACTTCAATTATACAGTCCTGCCCAACAACACTGAGGGCATTGTCGTGAGCTTTGACAACGATGGCGGCCATGCAGTAGTAGTCACCAAGACGCAGGGCACGTGGCCAACAGTGCAGACCTACGACTTTCCCATCAGGTGAGCTGATGGAAGGCATGTTGCTGGAAGTTCAGGTGGTAGCAGAGCATGTGGCCAGAGCATGAGTCAGGATCAAAATAGCCTGGCCAGGGATTGGGGTGTCAGCCATGGTACATGCACACCAAGCAGGCCAGTAAGCTCCCCACTGGGGAAGGCCCTCCTCGACATCTTGCAAGCACGAGTGGGCAGCTGAGCACGTGGCCCTGCTTGCCGGCATGTGAGAGCCCATCAGGTGTATTGAGCACTGCCTTTGCTGTCCTGGGTACACCTAACAGGCTACCTGCGGTGGCATCAGACCAGACTCAGACTTGTCCTGCCTGCCCTGAGGCAGCAGTCTCTTTGGCAATCATCACCCTGCCTGCCTGCTGTCAGAATTGCATGCAGCGGATGTGGTGGCAGCACCCCCTCAGGCCCCTCACAAGCAGCTGGACATGCCACTGCTTCTCAGCTGTGTCTGCCTGCCAGACGTGGGCCAAGTCAGGGCTGGCCTGACAGAAGCAAGTAGGCTGCCAAGAGCAACCACACTGGCCGGAGATCACTCTGCCCCTGTGTCCTTCAGGACACAGTACAACCAGGTCGGCCTCACCAACGTGGCCATCTCTGCCAGCTCACTGCCGCCGGGAGACTACATCATTGCAGTGTTCAACCTTGACTACTATGACCATGAGGCATTCAAATATGCCCTCACGGTGAGCTGGCTGCCGTCAGCCACCGTGAGCAGAGGGTGTCGGCCTCAGATCAAACAAGCGATCAGGGGACACGGAGCTGCGCCTGCACTGTGGGTCAAGCATCATCTACTGCAGTGTTGCCCAGCAGCCTGGTGTCAGCCCCTCATTCAGGCAAATTGCTGCAGCAACCTTAGAATGGGGCCTTCCAGAGGGTGGCAGCATGATCCTGCGGCAGGTAACATTATGTCTTACAGACTGGACACAAGCCTTTTGCAGAGACCTAGGTTCATTACCCATGCCCAACTATCAGAGTGCCCATAGCAGGTGGTTGACTGTGCCCCTCCCTGCCCTGCCCGCCACCAGCCAGGTGCACCAAGAACAAGTTTGCCTGCCTGCAATGCAGGTGTCCCCCTACAGCGGTATGAGTGCTGCCCGCCTGGCTCCTTTCCTGAGCCTGGGACTGGGTCTGTCCTTCTTCATGGTCCTCTGCGTCATGCTGGCCCTGCTGAGGCGCAGCGTGGAGCGCCATGGGTGGCCCTGGAGGTGGGCAGCTGCTGTTGCATGAGGATCACTCCTTGAGGCAGCCACGGGATCCCTTGCTCAACAAGATCTGGGGTGTCACACAGTCATGATCTCTGGTGTCCTACACACTGCAGCTGCATCCAGTTCGCACAGGGCAACATACCCTCTGCCAGGCCGCGTCTCCTCCCCATTGCATTCTGCAGGATTGCCTGCACTTCAAATTTCAAATGAGTGGTGCACAATGCTGTTGCGCGTGCCCCTGCTGTTGCTCCTGTCCACTCACTAGCCTGCGCCGCGCATCTGCACCCTCGCTCACAGCCGTGCCCACCCTGCTGCCAACGAAGCAATTGCACCCAAGCCCCAGAAGCCTCCATGCCCGATGTTGCCTGTTGCTCTGCTGCAGCAGGCGCACTGACCCCGCCCTTGTCGTCCCAGCGGGTCAGGATGGGATGCAGCCCTCTGCGCCGCCCAGGCCTCGGGGCATTGAGGCTCAGGTTGTGGCTGCCTACCCCAGTGCTCCCTACAAGGAGGCAGTCCAACTCACAGGTCAGTCCTCTGCCCCCCAGGTACATTCTGGCGCCAGCTGCTTGTTGTACGTGGTGTCAGGCTCCTCTTGAGATGCCTTGCAGTTCTGCCTGCCTTGCTGCGTCAGGACCCTCCTGAGCTGCCGAGCAGCCCTGTGCAACTTGCCGCGCTGTGCCGCCCATGGCTGCCTGTGCTCGCACACACAGAAGGCTTCATTGTGGTAGCTGCATGGACCCACAAGGCGTCAAGCCAGAGCTGTGCGGGTCCCTGTGCAGGCAAGAAGCGCCCCAGCAGCACCGCCGGGGACCGCCGCGTCAGCCGCGAACAGAGGGATGCAGAGCTCATCAGCGCAGTTCACAGCGGGCGTGAGACGACGGTGCCGCTGTCGCAGATAAGGTGGGCCAGTGCTTGGCTGCGGGGTCGAGCCCCTCAACGCTTGGGCACGCGATCCCTGCTCTGTTTTTACGGTGTTTCTGGCTGGCGTCCTGCCTGCTCGAGGTGTGGCAGGGAGCCTTGGGGCCCCACCAGGTTGTGCTGCCAGGCTGCTTCATGCTAAGCTGTGCTGAAGGGCAAGTTTCACAGGCCAGCGGTGCTTCACTGATCCCCATGCCCCTTTTCCAGGGCGCACAAGGCCGGGATGCATCCTTGCCTTACAAGCAAGAAAACAAACAAGCTTGCTATGCCTTGTGGGAACTGCTTTCTCAGATGGAGGAAGCATTGGGCCCTGTTGCACTACATGACCAGATGTTCTGATGCATCAAGCCCTCGATGAAGGGGCCTTGCCGCCCGCACTCATGGGGCAGTGCTGCCTGGGCATGCGCTGCTCCTTCCCTGGGTTGCCCTGCCCGCCAGCCTGAGTAGGGCATGTGAGTATCCTCGATGCAACGTTGCTGATGCACCTTGATGTCTGAATGCATCTAAACTGCAGGATGAGGATTGTTTGCAGACCTGCCTGCCCCACCTGGCCGCCCCTGTACTGCAGGGAGTATGAGGGCCCCTGCTGCGCAGTGTGCCTGGCGGACTATGAGGATGGGGAAGTGATCACCACCCTCCCGCAGTGCAGCCACAACTTCCACCAGGAGTGCATCACCCTGTGGCTGTCCCAGCACACCACCTGCCCCATGTGCCGCACCAGCCTGGCCCCCCAGCCGCCCCCTGCAGCGCCGCCGCGTCCCCTGCAGCAGCAGCAGCAGCGGATCTCAGGCAGTGCAGGCAGTGGCAGTCAGCCTTTTTCGGGGGGGCAGCCGCGCACGGCAAGCGCCCCCCTGCTGCTGGAGCCTGGCCAGGGGGGCTGGCCGCGCCTGGTGTTGCAGCCAGCGGCCAGCAGGCAGCAGAGTGCAGACCTGGGGTCCAGCAGCCCCAGCAGAACGCAGCGGCAGCAGCAGGAGCCGCTCATGCAGCGGGATGGCAATGGGGAGGGGGAGTGGCAGCCCGGCACTGCAGCTGAGCCGCGCAGGGGGAGCCGCTGGCTGCTGCCGCGGCTGCCTGGCACGATGGGAGCTTGGGGCGGCCAGGCCAGGCCTCTGGTAAGCTGAGAGATGTTCCAGCATGTCAATCCGGCAGCTGCCAATCACACCGCTGCAAGGCACTGATGAGCCCAAGCCAGGCAGCTTCCCTTGACGATGCACACCTACTGCATGCACTTTGCGCCCTCCACTTAGATCTGCACGACCCGGTCCCAGGCTTGGTGTCACAAACACGACCGCCTGTCTTTCAATGTTGTGGATGGGGCAGCCCATCCAGGGATCTGGTGAGCGTCAACCATGCAGCTTTGATACCTGGCATGTGCACTTCAGCAGAACGTCATCACAACACAACAAGCGACATGCACAGCACAGCAGGCAATGGTGTCCGCCACTCTCTCAGTTCTGGCATCCACAGGCTGGGAGTTGTGCATGCATGAAGTGTCTGCCAATGGCACACAGGGAGAATGTGGTGCAGGGCTGTGGTGGAGCTGTGTTTCACGTGTTGTCCAAGCAGGCGGCACGTACAGCTTTGCAAGCGCATCGTGACTTCAGCACATATGAACCCAGCTTCCAGTCTCATAGCTGTGCACAACAAGCTGTCTGTGTTAGCAATTCAGTGAGGCAGCATATCAACCCAGCATGCACCACAGCACGCAGTCTGTTTGTTCAGTCAAGCATCACAAAGCCTCCAATCTTGAACTCGTAGGATCTCCGCCAATGGCACCAAAGGAGCACTTTCCAGCTGTAGCAATCTTGCCACTGTGAGTTTGCCTGCAGGTGGAGCATGGCGCCTCAGACATTGAGCCCACTCGTTCAGCAGACAGCCGTGATATTGAGCTGGGGATGGCAGACTATCAGCAATCCTTGAGAAGCCATAGATCCATTGATAGTACAACGGCACCTGTCTAGCCATCACCTTGCCAGTGGTTAACCCTGGAGGCAAAACATGAGGTTTGCCAGTTTAGCTCGTATTCATGTCCAAGACCTTTATGTTTCTGTTGACCTGGCATGCTACTGATGCGCACAAGCAGTGCCATTGTGGCATGCAATGACCTCCCTTTAAAAGCTTTGGTAGTAAGGCCTGCGCGTTACTTCAGAGAAGTGATCTGCTAGGTTGGCTAGACTAGCTGAACTCAACAAAAATCTCACTGACAAGGCCTGCGCATGGCATTCAACGAAGGCTAGATCAGCTGTTTATTGTTGCGTACATCTGGGTGTTTGAGGCCTTTAGGCTGGCCTCCAGATTGAGTCATCAACTTGTCAGCATGTCAAGTGATGAGCTGCTCAAGGACAACATGCGCATCCCTTACATGCTTGAAAGTCCACAGTGCACTGCAGTTTTCTGGCCAGGGCAACTAAGAAAGCGCATGTACAGATTGTCATCACGGACGACAGAAAGCTGAGTCCCCAAATTCCAAGGTCGGATGGCCAGGGCCAGACAACACATCGAGGGTTAGGCAACATGCAAACGTGTCCAGAGACTAACTAGACTGTCACTGCTCTGTAACAGTGCTTGGAAGGCACAAGTGACAATCTCGCCCTCACACTGTTTGAACAACTGGGAGATAATGGTTCGGCATGAGGCTGGAGGCTTCACAAGCTCACAGTGGACGCCTCCGTTTGGCTGGCCGTCCCTGCAGCAGGTCAAGTGCCAGCGATCCAGGGCCATGCAGTACAACACGCAGGTCTACTCAGCATTTGAAGTCTTGCGAGGCCATCTGCAGCTGCTCCTCTGCTGTAACCAGCAGCAGAGGCCTCGAGAACAGGTGGAACCCGTCGCCATGTGCAGGCAGGCTGGCAGGCAGGCAATCAATGCATCCCCAGCAGCTGACCTTTGGCTGCTCCGGCTCAGGTAGGCACAACATCTGCCTGTTATGCGTGTACTCCAAGAAGTCCTTCACGGTAGGGAACTGGAGCCCTGCCGACTCAAGCTGTGGAGGGGCAGGCGTTGCTGTGTCAGGGCAGTGCCAGTGGATACGCCATGCGTCTTGAGCATGCAAAGCAGATCTGACGAGGGCGACCCCAATCACTGCAAATTGCCAGCACTAAATGTTTGCATCTAGGTCCCGCAGGCACCACCACCCAAAGCGCAGTCAAGGCAGAGCAGGTCGTGGTCCCCTCAAAGGGTGCACAGACCAGCCTGCCCAGGGTTTCACCAGGCAGGCCTGCCCACTTTTGTGAAGGGCCCTGCTTTGTTGTGACTTGTGCAGTCTGCAATGCCAGTTTCATGCACGAGCACCGCAGCAGCTTGTACACCTTTGTGAGGGCCCTCTGGAAGCAGAGGATGTCACCATCCTCCAGCTGCGCCATGGCGAGGGTCAGCCCAGGCTCGCACCATTCACACATCACGTCAGGCTCAAATTTGACCTCCTCCCAAACCTGTAGCCCAGGACAACTGCTTTGCCGGGCTGCCATTTTTCTGAGATCATGTCTGCTCACCACAGCAGTGTACCTGTTCATGCAGGAAATCAAGGCAGCAGGGGAGGGGATGCACACCACACGAGAGCTGGAGCTATGCTGTGAGCCTGGAGGGTCAAATACCCAACGACTCAAGGCATGAGCAATGCCGCCAAGGCAAGAGCAGCAGGTCATGCAGGCGCCCCTTTGAAGCTAGCTGCATGAGCAGCAAGAACCCACCATGACCGGCGTCTCCTCTGCAAATCCGGCCAGGTAACGCATGCAGCGGTGCAGGTCACGTATCCGTACCTGCTTGGGGGCCTGCACCAGGCCAGTACCAGTGTTGAGTACATCTGCCATGACACCAGCCATGGCAGTGAGGCATGCAGGCCAGGCTGGGCAAAGCCCTATAGCAGTGTGAAGAAGTCAGGCACAGCCGGTCATGGTGGCAACGCGCTGGCACATGGTTCAGTGTTGCTCTGCATCAGAACAGAATGGCATCAGCCACACCACCAAGCAGTGGCCTGTCACAGCCAGCTCCACACTGCATCTGGTCATTCAGAGGAAGCCTATCAAGGTTGTGATACCGCCGACCACCATGCTCACCACGAAGTAACCACCTGTCATACAGGCATGACAGCTTGCGCTGCTGGGGGCACCTCCAGAACTGCCAGACTCCTGGTAGACGTCAAGACCAGCACACCCACTCAGCCTACCTGGACATGGCCTATGAAGGACAGCTTGCGCTGCATGGGTTCATAGAGCTTGAAGAAGAGGATGATGGAGCCGGCGATGCGGTCTGGCAGAGATCTGCCTCTTTGGGGGGTCTGTAGAAACAGGCAGATCTCGTTGGTCTGAGCACAGTGACGTTGGTGGCCATCCTGCAGAGGTAGGCGGCATTTAGAGTCAGCACCAGGCGCCTGAGCGCTTAATCCCTGACCTAGGCCCGCTTCTCTGATGACCGCATGCCCCTGGA
Source organism: Asterochloris erici (assembly GCA_019693375.1). NCBI lineage: Eukaryota > Viridiplantae > Chlorophyta > Trebouxiophyceae > Trebouxiales > Trebouxiaceae > Asterochloris > Asterochloris erici. Next base: position 252,181 of record JAAMXJ010000235.1, read on the forward strand.
CTCAGCAGCAGAGGTCAGGTCCTGCCGCCTGGAGGCAGACACCTTCAAAATCCAGGCTTACAAAATGATAGAAGCAGGCCTGCATACGCCAAGGCAGGCCAAGGCTGCATGACTCAGCTGGCAGTTTGACAACCTGCCACGTCAGGCCATCCTGTGCTCTTCAATGCACCTTCAGGTCCATGACTCGTCTCTCATCATCAGCCGGGGTGAGGATGTCATTGGGTCGGCAGGTTGAGTTCTTGCGCTTGGCCCAGGTCCAGAAGCGTTGCTGCTCCAGGGGCACTTCTAGGTCGTCAGCCAGCATCTGCCGGAACTCCAGGAATTTTGTCTGCTTCTTCACACGGTAGTGCTTCACCTGCAGGGGGCCATAGCAGAGCCACTGAGCTGGCCGGGGCGCACCTGGCTGCAGCACAGCAGATCCTAGGAGAGAGTGCATCATGCTCAGGGAAAGCGACTCATGGGCTTACAGGGGCCGCACCTGACCTCACCTTTGCAAGGGTGTGTGCTGGCAGACCGGCAGGTGGCACAAGGTGAGCACGCAGCTGTGCCTGCTGACAAGGCAGATCAGAGCTGCTGATCAGAGAGGGTGGCAGCTGAAGCCACGTCATTCTCAGCTGATGGGTGCGTATATCAGACGCCAACAAATGCTCCAGTAGAGAATCAGTATAGGTGGTCATGCAGGTTGGGCAGCACGTAACAATATTGCTACCCCACCTTATCCTGGTCCACTAGGTCGAAAACGAGAGTGCTGCCAATCTGCTGCTCCATGTCTTTCCGCATGGATAGCTTGATGGTGGTGAACAGGCGCGCCTCAGCCTTCTCTCTCCGTTTCCGTTCCTTCTCAGATGCCTCAGCCTGCAGCAGCATGTTGCGCATGAGATTCTCAGCTGCCTGGCCAGGACATCCTTTGTGGGCAGCCAGTCAGGATGCCGTGATGCAGCATACCACGACGCAGAGAGCCTGAGAAAGGGCAGAGAGCAGGGGATGTCATTACTGTCCTGTCCTCAGCGGGCAATCCTCTGCATTGACCTGCTGAAGAGAAGTGCAAACTTGCAACAAGCAGGCAAAGGAAGCCACTCCCGTGCCACCATTGTGCATGTTACAAGGGCCACCTCCAGGCATGCTGAGCTCCACAGGCAGCGTGGCATTAACAGGCATCGTGGCATCCACAGAAACCTCCTTCCCTCCCGACCCCACACAAACAGGCTTCATGCAGGGTTCATCTCCTGCCAGGCCAGCCGCCCCAATCAGTTGCAGAGCAGAGACCTGCAGCACACGCCCTTTTGCAGCTTTCGAATGTCAAGGGAAGTGCTTACCTGCTGTGAGCATTAAGCAGGCAGACAAGACCCACCCTGCTGACAATTCCAGTGACTGCATGCAGGCCCCACCTCCTCCGCAGGCGCAGATGCGCTGCTTGTGTGGCTGCAGTCAAGCCCAAGGAGCCTGCTTTTGGTGCAATGTTTAAGCTTGTGCACCCATGCATGCAGGTCCTGCCTCAGAGCACAAGGGGAGGTGTTGCATTGAACAGTCAGCACCGCTTATGCAGGCCTCACCTCCAGGCGGATGCGCGCAGGCTGTGCAATGTCATCGCTGGTGACGTTGACCATGATCTGGTCCCACTCCGCGTCCCTGACGTACACAAGGCAACAGGCGTTGCTGAATCCAGTACACGTGTAGGGTGCCGCATTCAGGCCAGGAGCAGTCAAAGCGTTGATGTCCTCTCCACCATACTGCGCCTCTACAGCCTGAGTCTTGTTGGCCTTGGTCACCTACAGGCATGGCAAGGTGAGGTGCCAGGGGTGTTCCACTGGGCTTCCGGCTGGTACAAGCAGCCAGGGCGTAAGGCCTTGTGCGCTCACAGTGCCTGCAGCAGGACAGTGCAGATTGCATGGAGGCATGACACCCAGATACAAACGGGCCCGGCAAAAGCAGCTCTGTCATACACTGTATCCACAGCATGGACCCTTTCCGCCTTGTCGGCGCAAGACCCGCACAGGCATGATGCTGTGAGGAGGGAAGGCTGCCTCGAGGCCTTGCTGGAGGCAAGGCAGTGATGCCAATGTAGCAATTTCCAAGGGAAAAGGGGGATGGGACCCTTGAGGTGCGTCGGGCCTGGTGCTACAGGTGTTTGCTGGTTATACCTGGCCTGATTACCCAGCTGGGCCAGGGTCTGTGCAGTGCAATGCAGGCTCCTGGGCAATGTGTGCCTTGATTGGCAGCACTTCGGGATGACCTGGCATGTGGATGCAGGTTGCCATGAGAGGTCTGCCAAAGACAAAGCAGTTCAGGATCATGTAGAGGGCCCACCTTGTCATCATCAAACTTTAGCCACTGGTGGCCATCTGGGCGGATGAAAGCATAGTAGTGCCCCCCGTGCACGCTCCCACTGTGCACTAGCACGCTGTGCAGCTTGTACACATTCCTGACAGACTGGTCTGCCTCCTGCACCAGAAACCTGCGGCCACCAGAGTCCAGGTCCAGCTGCTCAGGGAACTCATACCGGTCATTGATCTGCAGGGCAGGCTGATTTCAGCAAATGCTTCTGGTTTCGCAACCTGTGTAGAAGCCGGAGGCTGCAGGAGGGCAGCTTGCGATGATGTGCAACCTAGCAACCCAACTGCAGACTCCAGCAGGAGAGGTAGCCCAATGAGCAACTTGCCTGGGCTTGGCAGCATTGACACGTGGTAGCCTATACTGCTAAAAATCAAGCTGCAAGGCCTGTCTGGCTGCTACAGGCTGCTCACAATCAAGGCACATGTGTGCACTCACCTTCACAGTGATGTCCTGTTGGAAGTCATACTCAAAGCGCTTGAGCTGCAGCTGCAGGACTGGCGGGAAATCCTCAAACAGGATGCCTTTCCTTGCGTCCTGCAGGCAGCAGAGGCTGCACGTTGCTGGAGGTCGGCTTTCAGCACATAGCAAAGAGTCATCAGAGTTTCAAGGGAAGAGGCCAGCACAGTGGGGTTTGACAGTCTTGTGGCCGAGCTGAGGCCCTGTGCTTTGTTGACGCAGTGCAGACTGCAGGCTGTGCAGCATGCTGTGGGTGGCCATGTGCACGGTGCTGCCCTGCTGCAAGCATGTCGCAAGCTGAATGCCAAACACCATGCCAATGCTGCAAGCAACTTGCAAGCTGCTCTCCGTACAACATGCTGAAGTCAATTCTACCTGCATGCCAAAGCCCTCAGCTTTGTATTGATTGTCGCCCTCCAGCACCTCCACCTTGGTATACTGCTCCATGGACTCATAGACACTTCTGCACAGCGGGTGGTGCCAAAGGTCTGACAAGATGCCCTCCATGTCCAGTCAGGCAGAAGGGTGCGATGACAGCCTCTGCTGCACTGATGGCATGGCTTCGCACGTCACCCTGGCACATGATGATCTTGCTGCCAGTGCCGCTTTGCTGCCACGCCCGTCCTGCCACTGAAAAGGGCGAGGCGTTTGCAGCTAGCTCAGCAGTGCTCTGTGGCAGCAGAGTGCTTCCTATCAGCCATAAAGCATCTGCTTATTGCCACATGCACTTCGTCCTTGCAGCAGTGCAATCTTGCAGCCTCCAAGCACTGCCCTTGACGCAGTGAGCACTGGCAGCCCTCAGAACGACGCTCACCTGCAGCCTTTGACGTCCAGGGACAGGTCCATGTACGTCTCCTTACGCGCCGACTTACACTCCACATTCACGCACTCCACAAAGGACTGCATGTGCCCCTCAAACAGGTACGAGATGGCGCCCTGTTCGCGGGTGTTCTGCAGCCGAATACTCAGAGGCGCGCCTCAGTAAGGGCCACGAGCCACCCTGCCTGGTCAACAACAGCTTCTCTTGCTGTACATTCATGCACTCTGGGACTGTGAGTGGGGCGACCGGCAGGTACAGAAGGCCCAGCATGGGCTCAGGCATGGCAACATTGCAGGATCTCTGCGATTGGGCAGCGCCTGCCCTTGCTTGTGCCTCCAGGCCAGCACTGAGGATGCCCGAGTCTGAGCAGCACAGGCAGCAGCTACCTCACCTTCAATTTCTCGCCCAGCTTCTCGCAGAGCACCCTGCTGAGGTCTTGCACATCATGCTGATGGAAGCCATCCACCATGTCCCAGCCAAAAGACTTGGTCAAGTCTTTGGTGGAGACACTCTTACTCCCAAACTGCAGCTGCAAGCAGAACAGCCAGCGTCAGCCTCAGAGGAGGCAGCGCAGCAGCGCCAGTGCCTGCCCAAGGGAGACACACAGAGCCACCAGCAGCAGAAATACAGAGCCGCTGACGGATTGCAGTTTGCAATGCCATACATGGCTGCCAGTAGCAGCCTCGAACTCTGCACGATTCAGGTTTGAATTGCACTGCTCTGCTTGTCCTGGCTATCTTCTGGCACACACTTTGATCAGCGCTGGCAGAGGACAGTGGGTCGCAACCACAGCACCAGGCCCCCACTGACCTCATGGCAGAGGGCCTGCATTGCCATCGGGATGCTCTTGTCTGTGTGCTCCTCGCCTGTGGTAGGCAACTGGTACACTGCCTACAGCCCAGTCCAGGCCCATGTCAACAACCTTTTTGGGGCTACTCCTTCGCAAACACTGCTGGTCACGAGAAGGCAGCCATGCACTGTTGCCTGCATGCCACATGCTACAGATACAGCTGCTTCAAGAACACTGCCTGCTGCTGTGCCGGAGATGTTAGATATGCATGGGAACTTGTTATGATGCTGGCCATCAGAAGGCAAGTGGGCAAGAGTGCCCACCTGCCGGAATAAGTTGATGTTGTACAGAGCCTGCAGCAGTGAGTTCATGTAGCAGGTGGCGCCCTGATTCTTCAATCCCACAAAGCCTGTCTCCTTCTTACTGTTGTATATCACATCATCACTCTCTGACCTGACCACCACCTGCACATTCAGGGCCAGCCTGCTGAGGTGGAGCCTGCCAGATGCTTAAGGGTAGGCTACCCGCATGGAAGCGCTGCTTCGCAAAGTGCACGGTCAAAGGAAGCCACCTTGGACGCGGCCTGCCAAGCACGTGGCCATGAGACCAAACCTTGCTGGGGAGGGGAGGTGCTGCCGGGCACCTCCTGTCAGTGCCACCGCCGCAGGCAAGGCCACGTGCAACCTGACAAATGCTGCTGTCCATCCAGAACCAGGTGCGGTGCACGCCCACATCCACACGCACCTTCAGGACCAGAGTGTCATCCACAAGGTAGCCATTGCGCACGTCAAAAATGTCGGCTTGCAGAGCGAACTCGTTGAAACCCCAGTCCTGGGCCAGCGCCGTGAAGGTGTGGGCAGCCTCTGCAGGCGCATCATACCTCTTCAAGTGTCTGAGCTGGGTGTACTACAGTCAGAAAGCACTTACAGGACACAGGGTCATGCAGCAGATCTCGGCCAGCTGGTGCCCGTGTGGCCACTTGCACTGAGTACAACAGGCAACTTCACCCACTGCCTTCTGCTGAAGTCAGCGCCACTTGCCCCGCAGTGCACCAGGATGACTGCTCCTGGAGTCAGAATTGTTTGCGATGCAGTCTACACAGACTGGAGGAGTTCACCTTTGGTGATGCTGCGTGCAGGGTCCCGCTGATTGACCAGCATAAGCTTGAAGGATGCTCTCCTGCGCCACCCGTCTGGCAGCATCTCAGCGTCTGCCACGTCCAGGTAGACAGAGATGGACTGGTTGCTGTCCCTGTTGCCCCTTGGGAACACCAGCAGCTTCCTGCACAGGCCACAAGCGCGGCATGAGGCATGGGCAAAGCAGTGCGGGGGCAGCTGCATAGGTTAGCTGAAGCTGCAGGCATGGATGGAAGGCCTGCATCGAGGCCTCAGTAGGTGCTCACCATGGTTCGCGGCAGACCTCAAACCGGTCCGACCAGAGCCTGAGATGAGCTGAGGATGAGAAGTTGGGGACCCTCCACTGTAGAGCAGAATCAGAAGAGGCCTGGATGCGTGATGCCAGCCCTAGCATGCACACCAGCCAGTGCCATGCAGGTCGCAGCCAACACTGTGTTCATGACTGCAGCAGCACCAGCCTGCCTGCCAGCAACTCACCGTGTACTCTCCCTCAGTGCTATCCGCATCTGCTGCAGCAGCAGGCTGTGCCTGTGTGTGTTCCTGGACGCGGTTTGCGTTCTGCAGCATGGCACTCGCAGTGTGTTTCAGTGAGGGTTCAAAGCCATCTTGCGTGCTACACAACATCTGTCTGGGCTATACTTGTACGCAATCTGGCTTGTGAGTAGGGCAGCAGGCAGGCACAGCATGGGCGCAGTGAGGGCAACAGTGGCAGAAGGCCTGCCTCTTAGTATCACTGAGGACGCAGTGTCTCAGGCTGAGCAGCACGGCCGCAGCAGCCAGCCTGACCTCAATCATCTCTGCTAGCTGAGCCTTCAGGCGAAGCAAGCCATCCACTTGGCGCCGAACCATGATGTTGGGACTCAATGTCAAAGTGTCTCCAATGGCTATGTTGGTGACAGGGCACCTGCGCACAAGAACCACATTGCGCCCCACCGTGAGCTTGGCCACTACAGAGAAATGCATCGAGGGCAGCTGCGAATTGCAGATGCACTTAATGAGTAATTGAGGGCAACACCCACATTGTGCGTCCTCGTTGCCAGTGCTCCTCAATGGAAGCTCGACTGAAAGTCTGCCCACTTGCCACCAGCAGTACAGGGTCCTCCATTGGCTGCCAGGTTATGGGACATGACAGCTCTTCCTCAAGTTCCTCTATGCGCTGCTGCAATTGCTGGCAAGCCGCCTGATTGTCAGGCATCGCTGGCTGGGGGCTGCTAACAGGAGGTTGACATGCCGCATACATATGCTGGGACGTTGGCAGTGCCCAGTGCACGCTGCTGTCTGCGGTCAGTGTGCCTTGTGCTTCTCAGGCTGATAACACGTGTGATCTGCAGGAGTACAGAGCATTGTTGTTGGCAAAGATCTGACAGTTGCCTGGCAGTTGGCCCACTGCTGCCCCTCACCTGACAGCGGTCATGACTCCCTGAGATGCCTGCTTCCCGATGCAGTGGGCGTCCAGCTTTATGCTGTGCTGAGCCTGCCAGAGGTGACACTGGCAAATATAGGTTCTCTGCGATTGCGACATGGCGAGTCGATTGCAACATCATTCCTCGCGAGGCTCCCAATCTTACTAAGATCTGTGCTGACAGACGGGAGGGGTCTGTGCTCTGCAAGTGTGCATGTCAGTGGTGCTTGGCATCGATGGTGGGGCCAGCAAGACGGTGTGCTGTGTGCTGGATAGAAGCACAGGAAGAGAGGTAGCAAGATCCAGTACAGGCTCTTCAAATTGGTGACTCCTTGACGCCTTATATGAAGCAGGGCTCTTGGGAACAGGCCCTCACTAGAAACATGCCTTGCTGTGCTGCAGGAATGCAGTGAGTCGCCCTGAGGCTGAGGCGGCCCTGAGAGCCTCCATCGATGGTGACAGCCTGGCTTGATGCTGGAGTGGCCCACGTCCCTGATGCCTGCCGGCAGCATTGCTCTGCACCCATGCAGGGGCCCTCTCTTCCAGTCAGCGAGCCCTGGAAGATGTTGCAGCGGTCTGTCTAGCCCTCGCAGGTGCAGACACTCCTGAAGACGAGCAAGCCATAGCAGCCAGCGTTGGGCCCTGGTTCCCTGCACAGGTAGGTGGGTCATGGGCCTGGCGCAGCTTTGTGACATGTACCCAGCAACCAGGAAGGACCTAGGTGTGACACTCAATGCAGCACGTGTGAGCCCTAGGGCCACAGCTTGCTTCACAGACGCAGCACCATGCAGCTGAGCATGATACAAGGCACTGCGTGCTGGCTGCAGCCGCTGTCCAGGTTGGCTGATCAGTGCTACTGCATCATGCAGGTAGACGTGCAGGTCTGCAACGATGCAGTGGCTGCTCTTGCGTCTGGCACAGGTGGCCAGCTGCACGGCATTGTTCTCATCGCAGGCACAGGCAAGCCCTTGTGTTGCTGTCATAAGGACCTGTTGGGTCTCTGCTGTTCAGGCTCACTTTCCGCCATTCGGAATGCATTGCTGCACATGTCGTTGCTTGGCTTGACCCAATCTGAGGCTGCCAACCTGCGTGGACATGGCTGACGGTGGTTGATCCAGGCCAGCATGCCATGTGCTCAGCTGACTGTTGCCTCCGCTCAGCAAGGCACCTGACAAAGCTGTCCCTGTGGCTCAGGTACCATTGCATATGGCATAGACAGGGACACCGCGCAATCCTGCAGGGCCTCAGGCTGGGGCCCATTGTTTCTTGACAGTGGCAGTGGCCATGACCTAGGTAAGGACAGCAGTGTCTCAGCGCTGAGGTTTAGTGTGAGCAGGTGACCTGTGGCTGGTGACAGCAGCAGCGCCCGAGGGCCTCCGGCTTGAAGCCTCCCCTGCCGCCTCTTAGCACTTTGCTCATCGTGGTCTCCAGCGCCTCCCCAGATTTGATGATGACCCAACTCACGCGCAGGGATGCGAGCTCTGCAGGCTGTCGCTCGTGCTGCTGATGGGCGGGGCAGAGTCACAGCCCTGACAGAGCATGTCTGCCGGCATACCGGCGTCACTCAGCCCGTAGAGCTTCTCAGGCAAGCAGGCTTGCCCCACCCTCAGGCTCACCCGTCTCACTTGGAATGAATGGTCTGCCTGAGGACTACAGACTGGAGCAGCCCCCGCACAATGCTTTGCAAGGGCCTCTGCCAGCTTTACCTTTCTGCAAGATACAGTGCTGCGTCAAAGGCTGCCAGCAGCACTCATGTGTATGGGCCACACAGCCAAGCATGCCTCATGTCAGCGGTGGCAGCTTGTGATTAGTGGCGGGATGCACGCTGGTGCCTGCAGGTGGGCATATGCAGACCGAGGCTGGGCGCACATAGCCGCACTGGCGCCTCTGCTGGTTCAGTGTGCTCAGCAGGGGGATGCGGTGGCACAAGCCCAGGTGGCTGCAGCTGTCGGGGACCTTGTGACCAGTGTCATGACCGTCGCAGGCAGACTGCAGATACAGCGGGCCTTCTCTATCGTGCTGGCAGGTGGGGCCCAGCAGCATCCTGCAGTGCCCTGATGCCTGCTGCAGCTCATGCTGCTTTATGCTGGCCGCACTGGCTGCTGCTGCAGAGTAATAGCTTTGAGCCAACTGCAAGCTGAGACAGGCTGCCTGCTGCTTCAGAATAGAGATGACTGAGCTGCCTGCTGCAGCTTGTGCCACCTCAAGCCTGCCACAGCATGCATGAAGCAGCTGCCTGCTGCAACGTGTTTGCTCCCTGCGCTGCAGGTGGCTTGCTTGGGCCTGATTCCCACTATACCAGGCTTTGTCAGGAAGCACTTGCAGCTGCTCTACCGAAATATGCAAGTGTGGTGCTGCCTGAGGTGAGCCACAGCTTGTCTCGAGCTGGCAGTGTGACTGGCACCCGTTGGCAGTTCACGGTCGTACTGCAGGCTGATGCTGCCACTGGTGCAGCATGGCTAGCTCAACATAGAAGTACAGCTCCCGTAACATAGAGCAGACCACGTCACTACTGTTGCACTAACAGCAGGAGGGCGCAAACCATCCACAGAAAGTCATGTGAAGACTTGAGACGGTCACTGCATCAGAGCATGTGCTGCCCTACAGAGTTGTAATGCGATGTGACTCAGCCCAACATCACATTCATATCCATTCTTGTCAGTTCATTCAGCTCTAGCTGTGCATACCTGACGAGCCAGTGTCACGATTGCCCTGCAATGAAGCGGGAGGGGCATGTAATAGACCTTGACTGCATAGGCTTTCATGCACCCTCTCGCGCACAGGGGTGGAAGTCCACCCTCAAAGCAATGCGCCCTGTTGCAGCTCCCAACTCAAATTTGCTGGACGTTGAGCAGTGGAAGAGCTACCACGATTCAGCTGTCTCAAGGCCCCCACCAGGGGCAGGGGGCTGCTGCTGTGCTCACTGCAAAGACTCCAGACAATAACATGATGCTGATGCAGCTCAAGTGCATCCCTATTGCCCTGCCACAGCAGTGATGTCAGGTGCCTTGCAGTGGCTGCAGCGAAGCAGGCGCTCCATGAACACCTACATTGGCAACCCCATCACAGCATTGCTTGGTGGCCTTCTCCGTGCACTGCAAGGACGTGGAGGCAGTTTTGCACAGCATGCATGCATAGCATTCCAGAGAAGGTCCCTTCCCTCCAGAACCACCTTTGACTATTCTCGTTGAGACATGCCAGGTATCCGCTTGCTCAGCACCGCGCTGACATCCAGGCTGCGATCCTCATGCATAGTGTCATCGCTGGCCCAGGCAATCGAGGAGTGCTGCTGCAACAGCATCGATGCAGGTCTGCAGATCTGCTTGCAAGTGGCCTCAGGCAGCGGCTTTTGGGACACCAATCAGCGCGTACAGGTGGCTGCAGGGGCCTCCCACATTGAGGTGCACATCAATGCCCAGCAACTGACTTTCAGTGTCGAAGATGACGGCCATGGCATCCCCGCTGATGACCTCAACCTCTTGGGTGTGCGCCATGCCTCCTCAAAGCTGCACTCTCTGCAGCAGCTGCAGCAGGGATCAGCCACATTTGGCTTCAGAGGCGAAGCTCTGGCCTCCATCGCTGAGCGAGCCAGGCTGGAGATCACCTCCAAGGCACGCGGCGCCTTTGAGACGCACTGCAAGACCCTGCAGGGTGGGACTGTGCTCAAACAGGTGACCATTCACATGTGGTTCACATGTGGTCTCAATTTATCCAGCACGCATGAGTGCCTGCACCTCAAGACCCCACAGCCCATCCACTACAAACTGTATATGCCTGCTTTGTCAATGCGAGACTCATGACCTCCTGCAGGGACTTGCTCTGCAGCCACGCACGCACACAGGCACCCGCGTGACTGTCAAGGACTGGCTGTTCAACCAGCCTGTGCGCCGTCGGCAGGTGGCAAAGCAGAGGTGAGGTGGTACACCTTCTTTGGCAGCTTACAGGCGTGAGCAAGCAGGTTGTGCAAGTGTGGCAACTCAAGCGCGCAGTCCACTCAATGTTCAGAGGCAGATGTTAGTAGACCCAGGTGCAAGCATTGCACCATTTTTATCCATGCTGTTCTGTGCCAGCCAAGTACGTCATGCTGCCAGACCATGCTGCAAACATCAAACATATGTTGTGCTGTTGTGACTTCTCCACAGGCCTCAGCAGGAGCTGGAGAGTTGTCAGCAGCGCCTGCTGTGTGTGGCATTGGCGTGGCCTGAGACAGCCATTGTGCTCATGGATGTCAACAGCAACAAGTGCCTGCTGAGCCTGTCCAAGGTGCTTAGTGACAATGAGCTAAGGCTCTGTGCATGTGCTGCCTTGGAATGATGTCCCTGACGTGACGCTTGCATGCCAGGGCTTGATTGCTGCCCAAGCTAGTGCCAGGACTGCCAATCGCCTGCCACATGTCCAAAGACACACCTGAAGTGGCGCACTGCTGCCAATGCTGCAGGCACGCACGCTTTCTGCAGTGCTGCCCATGGTTTTTGGCAGTCTGGTGCCAGACATAGTGGAGGTGTCAGCCCAGCAGGGGCAGCTGCAGCTCAGCGGCTTTGTCAGCAAGCCCCCTGCCGGCAGCAGCACCCCAGCCACTCAGCTGCTCTATGTCAATAAGCGCTGCGTCGCCTGCCCAGAGGCAGCAAAGGCCATCTCTGCCCTGCACCACACTGTGTTGCAGCGTCTGGGGAGGCCCCGCGGCATGGCTGGCGCCACCCTTGGGCGTGCACACAAGGACTCCTGCGGGCACCCCGCCTTTGCACTGGCACTCACCTGCCCTCTGAGCTGCTATGAGATCATCTGCGATCCAGCCAGGCCCCATGTGGGGTTCAGGGACACAGCTGCAGTGCTGTGCCTCCTGGAAACGGCAGTGCTGCAGTCCTGGCATGACCTGCTGGGCGACTGCCTGATCACGGCCGCACAGGGGGCCAGAGGGGGCAACCTCAGCAAAGCAGGCACCAGCAGCGGGCATGCTGTGAGCGCTACCGAGCATGGGCCGCTTGCGGGCACCAGCAACAGGCGTGACATGGCTGCCAGGACCGGAAGCAGGGATGGACATGCCGTGCTGGCTGAGCCCAGAGGCCAGAAGGAGGCGCTGCCCACCTGCGGGGCCGCCGCGGCTCCTCATGGCCAGCCAGTGCAGGGTGTGAAAGAGTTCTACAGCATGTCATCAAGGCAGTCTGCCCTCAAGCGGAAGCGGCCCTGCCCAGAGCATGGCAGGCGGTCAGCACCAGCTGCCATCAGTGCACAGTCAGATCACCCTGCTGGTGACTCCGAGCTGCAGGCCCTGCTGCAGCAGCCACTGAGCCCCCTGGAGCCCCAAAGCGCAGCCAGCAGCGGCCTCAATGCTGTTCCTAAGCGATGCAGGGCAGGGCAGCTGGAGCACCACAGCGCATCAGCGCTGATGCAGTCAGACCGAGTGCACCTGCCAGGCAGCTCAGTGGTGCCTCCCACAGAGGTCTTTCACGCGCCAGACCACCAGCCTGAACTGCACGGCTTCTCTGGTGACCCCGGCATCCCACAGCAGCAGCTGCGCTGCTCACGCAAGCTGCAGGCCACCACCTTGGGTAGGCTGGGCCCGCGGCAGCGTGCGACTCGCAGCCCTCTTGCTGAATCTGCGGAAGCTGGGGGCTGCAGCATCCCCTGGCGGGGCCCTGCTGCAGAGCAGTCGCGCAGCACACCTGTTCTGGCTGCAGCAGCTGGCCAGGTGCCTGAGCATGCCAGGCAGTCAGCTGCGTTCAGACCAGAACGTCGGCCAAAGAGGGGGCACAAGCCGCCGCATGGCGATAATGCTGCAGAGGGCGCTACGCTGCACACCAGGCGGCAGTGGGAGCCTCTCTCAGGCCTGCCAGCCAGCTTTGGCATGCCTGTGCGGCATGGCCGGCCGCCAGCATGGCAGAGGCGCAGGCGGGCCCACTCAGCCCCGCCACACCCTGCCCCCAGAGAAGGCATGAAAGGAGTGGACCTCAGTGGCAGGAGTGGCAGGCCAGTGGCGCAAACCCTGAGCACTAAGGGGCCGTGTTTCAGCAGCACAGCTTGGCCGTCTGAAGAGGGCGGGGCTGGCTGTGCCAAAGTCAGCAGGAAACCAGTGGCCCAGCTGGCACGGTATGCAACCAGCCTGGGCGCTGGCGCGAGCACCTCTGCCACACCTGCCGCCATTCAGACCGCTTGCTCGCCACTGCAGGCGGTAAATGCAGGCTCAGCGGGAGCAGCACCAGAGCAGGCAGCCAATGAGCAGAGGCTGCTGCCCGACCTGCCATGCACTTTGCCTGCCACTGCGCGCCCTGCCCTCACTGGCACATGCTGGGTGAAGGAGCAGCAGCTGCAGGCAAGGCAGCAGGAGCTTGCTGCGGCAGCCCCTGCCCCCAGTAGAGAACAGGTCAGCACTGCTGCCAGGGCAGCAGCCCCACAGACCCCTTCAGTCCTCTCGCGGCTGCCAGCTGAGGGGCCAAAAGCGCCTCCCAGCTTTCAGGCAACTGCCAGGTGCTTCCGCGGCAGCAGCCGAGAGGCTGCACAGGGGGGTGGAGGGCTGGATGTCAGCCAGCAAGCTGAGAACTTGGCAGGCAAGGACGTCACTCAGCTTGTTGGGAGCGTGGACACCTGCCCAGATGCTGAGCGCGCCATGAGAAGTGGCCGAGGTGCCACGCCAGCGCCCCTGGTGGCTGGGCAGTCGCTGCACCTTCAGCAGCTGTTGGAGGGTGCTCAGAGGCACTTGGCAGCCCCACAGGGGCATGCTGCTAGCAGTTGCAGGCCAGTGCCATCAGGAGCCAGGCTGCCAGTCTCAGCACTGCGAAAGGCGTCAGGCAGGCAGGTGACCTCGTACTGCTTGAACACTGTGCACTTTCTGTTCCCACCTTTCTGCTGCCTCTGGCTTGCTTCCTGACTTGCAGGTAGCACTGTTGGGGGCCAAGGAGGTGCCTCATGAACCCTTGCCACACTGCAGGGCCCCGAGGAACTGCTCAGGCGGTAGCCACCACAGCTTGGAGGGCAGCCTGCTGCCAGACATCGACATCTCTTGCACCCTCAGGCGCCCACACAAAGGCCTCCCATCAGTCGCAGAGCTGCACCAGCGTGCCGGCCTGCCCGCTGTGCGCGCCGCCCTGAGCCGCGCCGAGCTGCAGCAGGCGCAGCTCATCGCCCAGGTATGTCCAGCAGCAGCGGACGGCAGCCTGACACGCTGCAGGTCGCAGTGTTGCGTCTCTGCTTGCCCTGTCCTTGTCAACCAGTACAAAGCCGGGAAGTGTGTGATACATGCCGCGCAGGTGGACAGCAAGTTCCTTGCTGTCGTCAGCGGCGGGAAGCTGGCCTTTGTGGACCAGCATGCAGCGGACGAGAGGGTGCAGCTGGAACAGCTGAGGGGACAGGTCCTGGCAGATGGGGGATTCCAGGTGGGCCTGGAGAGTTGCGTGCTGCTCTGGGCCATGAGCATTGCTGTGGCTTCGATAGCCAGCAGCCCACACATGCACCGAGCAGTCGCCATCCTGACCCTTCCCGACTCCTCAAATGCAGCAGTAAGTACCGTACCTGCAGACAGTTGTGTACAGTGGCATGGCAGTCTGGTGAACCACTCAATTTAGGTGGCTTGGCGGTTTGATCTAACACTCCCTATGGGGGTGCAAGTATGGGTGCTGCCTTTGGGGGCAGCGGCAATGCCGCAGGGGCCTAGCAGTGTTATGTACAGTCTCCTACAGGGGGCCCGGCAGTGTGATATACTAAACCCCTGCAGGTGCAGAGCAGAAGCAGCAGGCCTTGTGTGCCGCCCCAGGAGGTGCAGCTGAATCTGAGTGAGCAGTGCAGCCTTGAGGCCTGGGCAGAAAAGCTGCAGGCGTGGGGCTGGCAGTGGAGGCCTGCCTGTGGCAGCTGTGTCAGGCTCACACATCACGCTGAGGTCCTGGGCACTGCTTTGGGGGCAACAGACTTCCAGGTGAGGCTGCTCTCCCTGTTCTCCCGGCATGACCAGAGCAGAATGCTCTGCAGCAGTCAAGCACACACACTGGTCCTGCCTTTGGTCCAAGCAGCACGGCATGTTGCACTCTGCTGTTGGACTGTTGAACAGCTGGTGTCTGCGCAGGTCTTCCTGCACCAACTGGCAGAGACCCACGGCTCACAGACCATGCCGTCTGGCGTCAACAGGGTGCTCAACTCTAAAGCGTGCCGCAGGTCTGTCATGTTTGGAGACATTCTCGATGACGCAACTTGCAGGCAGCTGCTACAAGACCTCAAGCAGACTCAGCTGCCATTCATGTGTGCTCATGGAAGGCCCACCATCAAAGTCTTTGCAGATCTTGATGTGCTGAGAAGGCTGAGGCATTGAAAGGTTTGTTTTGCTGTTTATTCTCAGGAACAGCAAACAATGACCGGCGTGTGAGTCCAGTCCTGGCAAAACTGCAAATAGTCTGGGGCAATATGTAAAATCCATTCAAATTATGGCCTGGTGGGCTCTAGCCTACGCTTCATGCCTACTGCTGGGCCCCTGGCAGGAGCTCTTGAGGAATACCTGCACAAAGGCTGTCACGTTGTGGAAGCAGTCCTTGTGCATCAGGCCCACTATTGCAGACAAGAAGTCCATAGGACAAGCGGGCAGCTCACCGCCAGGCTTCCACAGCTTTAATTGAATGCCGACCAGCCTCAAAGAGCTTTGCCTCCTCGACACAGAGCAGCATGCGCATGCGAGTCGTCTCGGGCCCTGTATCTGTGGTGTGCGCGCGCGTCAAGAGCTCCTGCAGGAACAGCACATAGGGCTGCTAAGAGGAAGGGGCACCACAACTCTTGGTAGCTGGCAGGCCAGGCACAGCCACCATCAGCTCCCACAAGCTGAGCACGATGCAGGCCCACTCCAGGCTGGTGCCGCCTGCCGCTGCACAATATGCCAGGCAGCCGGTCTCAGAGGAGCTTGCAATGCTGCAGCCCCAGAGATGATTCAGCCTAATGCCGCCCTTGGGCACAAGCGCCCTGCCATTAACAGCCTTGCCGCAGCGCACCTTGCCAGCAACCTCAGTCCTCATGGCCACCCCACCTTATATCTATTAGTGAAGGTCTTGATGACGAACGGCGCCAGCCTGTCCTGCGTGCACAGTGCGCTGAGCTGCTGGGCCACTTTGTAAAAGTAGGGGCAGCGCGTGCGTAGGTCCTCGCACCCCGCCCCAGCCTCCAGCTTGCGCTGCATCTTGCGCCCGAACCAGCGGGGCATCCTGCAGGGCAGCGACAGCCCGTCAGTGCTGCGCTCATGCCTGTGGACTGCAGGCTTCAGGGCGTCACTTAGCTGGCATACCACCAGGCAGCGTGCAGCAAACAGGCAGCTTACGAATGTTAGCAGGACATGGTTGCTCAGCACACGCTGCGCCCGCACAGGAGCAGGCAAAGGCATATGGTGGTCTTGCGGAAGATGCAAGAGAAGAGATGTCCTGAGTGACTGTTTGGCAACTGATGTTTGGTGACAGCCTCATGCACTTGGACATGCATTTAGTTCCTGCAGCAGCAGCAGCAGCCACAGACCCAGCACCCCATCGATCTTGAGGCACGCCCGGCTCCTGCGGAACAGGCACGCCTTGAAAAAGAGCCCACACGCACTTGACGCGTGCCCAGTCCTCGCAGGTGAAGCGCGGCAGCAGCCACAGGGGCAGCTCCACAGCTGTGCCCTCCCGGAGGTCCTCGTGGTCGCTGCTCGGGTCCAGGGCACGCCCGCAGCCTTTGACCGCCGTTGTCAGCTGCACGGGGATCAGGGTCTCCCCTGCACAGCATTGATGTAGCCTGTGAGTGTGAGCAGCAGCCTATGGGGTTGCCTCCCGAGGGTCTTGGGCCTGCCTGCAGGGCTTGCAGCACTTGCCACCTCTTTTGTCAGCAACACAGGGCCTCCCTGTAGCACTGTGTGGCTCCCAAGAGGGGTGAAGGAAGGCGCATTGGGGGGGCAGTATGGCTTCCAAGAGGGGTGAAGGGGGGCGCCGGGGGGGCACAGCTTATGTCAGCTGCACAAAGCTGCAGCCTGGAGCCTGTGAATGTGCCTGCCTGGGTTTCGCGCATGGCTGCAGCCCATGCCATCCATCCTCAATTACGAAGGGTGCAGCATCATCAAAGTGCTGCTGAGGTCGGGGGCGCGCCCCTACACCCCAACAACGTCTGTCAGCTCCTCCGGGGTGGGGACTTACCACTGGCGTGAGAGTGTGTTTCACAGCAGCAGCGGTGTGCCCTTCCAGCATCAAAGCGGAGGGTATGCAAGCGTGGCTGCGACCCTGGACGGTGGCGACATGAGAAGGCATCACAGTGTCCCCTGCAACGCAGTGGGCCTGCAACCTGCCGGGCCCCAGCAAGAACAGGGCAGTTCCCCACTCCTCACCAGCGGTGCATGAGCAGGACGCCCTGTCAAAGCTATACGGCAGCCACCTGCATCTCTGGAGAGGGGGTTGCATGGGTACCAGCTCAGGGCGATGCCTTGCTGACCTGCGAGGATGTCGTGGACGTCGTAGTAGTTGCTGCTGCTGCCCATGGCAGATGCTGGCCCACGCGGTACCCTGGCTCCAGCTACAGAGATGTGCTACCGAGGACCAGCCGCCTGCGCCTGGTGCAATGGGCACCTCGATGGTAGCTGGCTCAGCCCTCTGTGGCTGCTCGGCGGAGTACGGCGCAGCACACAGGCTCCTGCTGTGCCGCCTGCACCTGGTGCGCCACTTAGCCTGGGGTGGGCACCTCTGAGATGGGCCTCTGAGGCTGCTGTCCGGATGTGCAAAGGGTCTGAGCCGTCACGGCTGGGTTGTCTGCCCCGGCAGCTCAATGCCTGCTGCCTGGCGTAGGCCAGCTGGAGGCAGCTGTGTGCGCCTGGTGCAGTGGGCAGCCTTGGGGCTTGCCGCCTCAGCTGTGTGCTGTGGCTGGCGGGGACCAGCTGCGTGCGCTGGTCAGAGAACAGTGCCTCAGGCCACTTCTGCAGGAGCTTCAGCTGCTGATGTGGGCAGGCCTGGGCTCGCTGCCTCAGCAGTGTGCCGCAGTCAAAAAGGTCAGCTGCGTGTGTCGTTTCAAAGGAGTGCCTCAGGCCTCCCCCACCGGAGCTTCAGCCGCCACAGGCGCAGCCAGGTGTTGCTTGACGAGCGCCACCAGCTCCCTGACGCGCTCGTCTGATGACAGTTCCGGGCTGTTGGGGATGGCCTGCAGCAGGGCAAGACATAGCTGCACGCTGTGGCTTACGGCTCAGTGGCCTGGCGGACCTGCACCCAATCTGAGAGGTGGTGTGCCTCTGACAGAGTGGCCCTGCAGCAGAGCAAGTGAGGCCTGAACATCGGGTGAAAGAAACAGCACCCAACAAGCTCAAGTGGCCCTGGAAGAAGCGCTGCTGGCATTTATGCAATGGCTGGCAGCTGTGCAAGGAAGGCCTGAATATTGGACTCCAGGGCATTATTATTTCGATCCTCCTCTACCTGCATGTGCCACAGAATAGAGCCCAGACTGGTTGCCTCTTTCTGCTGTGGACCAAGGGACAAGCTTGTTAGAGAGCTGTGGATGCGTGCCGCAGGCAACACGTGTGAAGCAAGCACACGTGCCTCCCACCCTCACTTCTTCCAGTTGTTGGCACACCCTGCTCGACAGCCAGTCCAGGCATTGAACAAAGAAGTTACAGCCCACTGGCTCAAAGTGTGCTTGTGCTCACTGGCACCGTGCTATGTGATGGCAGCTCGATGTTTGATGCCTCAGCAGGGTACAGCTGCCAGCCCCCTGCATGTGGTGCTCGGTTGTGCAAGGCCACAGAGACTTCAGAGGTGATCATGACCTGCCAACAAGAAGCTGCCAGGCTGAGAGCCACAAAGCGAAACATGCAGGATAGCAGTGGGCACACACATGGACCTGCCAGGCTGCAGCTCACCAGTTGCAGCTCCAGGTCTGACTGCGGCCTCAGATTCACGATCTGCACCTTTTCAGCTCGCGACAGCTGGTAGCTATGCTCCTGCAGGACATACAGGCAGCATGGCTGCCTCTGACCAACATGGACACTGCAGCCGATGCCTAGCAGCCCACAGTGCTTGGAGGGAGGCTGACGGTGGTCGCACTCCTGAAGTGCGTTACCTGGATGCACGTGCAAACTGTGTGCAGAATTCCTGTTGATGACTGAAGGCCGCCATGACCACACCATACCAGGCGTCCCCTGGGGTTGCCTGCCACAGATGGAGCAGGACCTGGCTCAGCAGAGTGGAGCGTTCAAAGACAACTGAGCAGCATGCTTTTGAAGTGCAGCAACTCTGGAAGCAGCATGTCAGGCGTGGCTGCACCTTGAGCGCTCTGAGGAAGGTGGCCACGGTCTCGCGGCTGTCCTCGTGGGCCCCTTGCTCTGTCAGATAGGTCCACAGCTGCAGGAGCAGGGCAAGGCTTGGTCTGCAGCAGTGAGCAGGGCCTTGCTGCCATCGCAGTGTTGGGTGCATGTCTGGAGCCACATTCCAGGCAGAGGCCAGGTGGCTGGCACCATGCAGAGGCAGCTGGCACCGCTCTGCCGCCATCAGAGATGACTTGCATGCAGGTGGTCCATGCTCAGCCTGCGCAAGAGTGAGGTGCCCGAGCATGGCAGGCTGAGCCAAGAGCAGGTGTGCTTTGTCTTCAGGTTTGAAAGCATCCTGGCAGGACCGAATCTTACAGCAGGAACCATCGACTGGGTCCATGCAGCAGATCCTGACACGCTTTCAGGAGGCGCCTGCTCTCTGGTCGCAGGCAGGCAAGGCACTCACAGCCTGCTGTCCCCTGCCACCCAGGCCGCGGTCCACTCCCTGTTCCTTGAGCAGGTCAGCGACTTCTGGGTTTGTCACAATTGCGTACTTGGCTTCCAATCTGCAGGGTGAGGCAGGCTCAGCATCAGCCTGGGCACCAGCTGGACTGCGCTGCGCTTTGACCAGTCCAACAGCCAGCTCTCATACACAATGTGTGGGACCCCCCCGTGGATGGCAAGAGGCACTGATTTGCGCAGTCCAGCAGCCGGATGCAATGCAGCACTGCAAAACCATAGCACAACTCACACTTTCATGCGGCACTGGCCCGCGCTTATTACAGGCCTTCTGGCCTCTGGGATGCCGGGGCGACGTCCACTGGCCGAGAATGCAGCAAAAGAAGTCAGTGAACAAACGATCCAACCCTAGCCTGTAGGCAAGCGCTTAACAATGGCAGCTCCAGTGGCCTACCCAGGTTATGATCCTTCAGCGTATCAGGGAGCTCCAGCTGGCCCTGCACCAGCGGCTCCAGGCTACGACCCGTGAGCACTTGTGCAACACACTGAACGCTTGCTGCACTGCATGGATCAGGCAACCCTCGAAGGCAGCTTGCGTGCCTCAGCACATTCTGTCACCATGCACAGAAAGCATTGCAGGCGCCGCCAAGCCTGCTCACTGGCCCCTCTGCAACCTGCAGGTACGCTGCACAGTATGCACAGCCGCCAGCCTATGCACAGGCTGCGCCTGCATACTATGGGCACCCTGACGAGGTGCGGACGGTGTTCATCACCGGCTTCCCAGATGATATCAAGGAGCGGGAGCTAAATAACCTGCTGCGCTTCCTCCCTGGATACGAGGTCAGCTGGGGCTCTGAGAGGCTTTTGCAAGCGGTGATGGCTCACGCTGTGATGATCTCCAGCATTAGCACCAGAGCCAGGCGGGTATGGATGTTTGCAGCAAAGGGCCTCTCCAGGTACAACCCTGAGGTCACTGTGCAGAGAGCCCGCCGGAGACGCCTGCATGCTCAGCTGCACTTCTGCGGCAACCTGCAAGTGCATTCAAGGGACCGGCTGCAGATGGGCTTGCTGCTCTGCAGATCCATCCAGAGAGCATGCCTGTGGCAGCTGCAGTGGGCGGCTGGTGGAGGAGTGTGTCTTGGCACTGACTGCTCTGCCAGCCGCCTCCATGGGAGTGCACAGGGGGCTGCATGTCCAGACGTGTCTGCTGAATCATGTGCTCTCCTGCCTGTCAGGCGTCTCAGATGAACTACAAGAACGGGCAGGCGCAGGGCTTTGCGCTGTTCCACAGCGGGGCAGCGGCGCGGGCGGCGGTGGACCAGCTCCACAACATGGTGTAAGTTGCCCAGGCTGGCAGTGACCTGCTCCTGCGGTGTGCTGCTGGCTCACATGAGCCAGGCTTGCTTGTGGGTTGCAGCGGAGACTGTAGGTGGTGGCCTGCAGTTCTGAACTGGCAGCAGCGAAGACTCCGTGTCCCATCGTCAATGTGGCTGCAAGCTGCCCTGCCCCAGACACCCACAGCATGGCCCATAGCCTGCCCGCCCGTGTTGCTCAGGCACCTCGCCTCTCAGCCTTGTCACTGCAGCGGAGGCTGCACAGGCACCCAGGCCAGTCCAGACCTGCATGGCTGCGGCCCAAGTCAGAAGTCTCCATTCAGTGCTGCACCCGCTGCCAGGTTTGACGAGACGGCCACCATTCGGTGTGAGGTGGCGCGGAAGAACATGTACCTGAAGGACGACCACGCCACCAAGCGTGGCCGATTCGACACAGGCACAGGCTCGGCGTCGGGGAGCGGGTACCCTGCGTACCCCACAGGGGCAGGAGGGGGCTACTTCCCAGCCCCAGCAGTGGCGGCGCCAGTGCCGGCAGGCCCACGGCAATATGCGCAGAGTGAGTGGCTGCACCTGTGCCGGCTCAACAAGGAGATGTGTTGCATGTTCCTGGCTGCTGCCTTGTGGCTCGTCGCAGGCAGCGGGCTCTAATGCCAGCCCACATGTCAGCAACAACAGCGCCTGCGTCAGCTGACTCCTGGCATCATGCCTAGAGCAGGCAGCTGGCCTTGCTGTTGCCATCCAGGCTGACTTGCACAGCCAGCTGGCTTGCCTTACGCTGGGGCCTGTGCAGTTGCCCAGGATGGCACTTGCAGAGGCAGGCGCCTGCTGCCGGCCTGCCCCTCATCTCTGGGCTGGTTTCCCATCCATAACAGCCCACATGCTCTCTTTTCAGCTGCCTGGGGCAGGATGCAGCCCCTGCCCAGCCACCAGGGCAGCTGTACGCCAAACATTGGCTGGCTGTTGCAGCTGTGCAGCCATGCCAGACAGGCATGGCATCTGCAAGCTGACGCAAACCCTCTTCGCTGCAGTCTCCAACACCAAGGACAACCCCCCCTGCAATACCCTCTTTATTGGCAACCTGGGGGACAGCGTCAGCGAGGCTGAGCTGAGGTCGGTGTTCAGCATTCTGCCGGGGTTCCAGCAGATCAAGCTGGGCAAAAACAACAGAAACATCTCCTGCTTCGTGGAGTTCCGAGACCTGGCCTCAGCAATGGGCTGCCATCAGTCTCAGCAGGTGGGTCAAGGCTGCTGGGGGTGGCGCATGAGTGCATCCTCCATGGCATGATCCAGCAAGGTGCACTGCAGTGTGCATCCTGTGCCAGTTCAGAGGTGTGCAGGTGTTGCGCGCTTCTAGGTCCATGCTTGCCAGGCTTCGTTCTGCCCAGAATCGGCCCTCAGAGGCATCAGCTGTGTGGGGATGGCTATCCTGCCAGGCCCTGCTGGCAGAGGGCGTCTGGCTGGATTGCATGGCTTTTGATGCCAGGGGCCCTGTGCTGCTATGTGCCACAGCCGCCGTAAGCCAGGTGCTCTCTACCTACAGGGCCTCATCCTGAACTCCTCAGACAGGGGCGGCATCCGCATCCAGTACTCCAAAAACCCCTTTGGCAAGAAGCGGGATTTTGACAGCAGCTTCGCCAACACCACCCCGGTGGGCAGCTACGCACCCCCCGCCTATGACCCAGCAGCCTACGGCGGAGCGCCCGGCGCGCAGCCTGGCTATGGGGGTGCCCCCTATGGCGCAGTGCCTCAGGGCGCCCCAGAGGTCAAGGCGGATGCAGCAGGTGGGCCCTGGCACAGCCTGCACTGTCAGTGTGCTGCAGGTTGCGCAATGACCGAGTGCAAGGGGCTTGGCCGGCAAGGCTGTTCAGCGTCGCTTCTCGCATTCTCTGTTTGTGCTCTGAGGATTTGCAGCACCTGCATTGCTGGCTGCTGCAGATTGCCTTGCCGCCCTGACGCTCGGTGTGCTGTGGTGTTCTGTCTTGGTGACACCTGCCTGCGCACTGAGGGTGTCAGCCTGCAGACACAGTACTTCCTGTGTGCCAGCTTGCTATAGCTCTTCTTACTTCGCTTGCCTTGCAGGCAACGGAGCTGTGGCAGCGCCAGGCGTGCCCGGCATGTAGAGGACATGTCAAGCTGGTGCGTAAGCACCTGCACTGCACCCGCATGGCACCTGCAGTGCACTGCTCCACAAGTGCTGCCCCTGTCAGGCGCGGCGCCCCATACCTTGACGTCCCACATGCTGATGCAGGCATTGCACAAGCTGCATCACTGCACCTGCCCCGCGCGGCATGCTGCATTGATGCACCGGCACTGCGCATGGCCTCTGCTAGGGCGCACGTGATGCAGCACGCACGCACAGCACGCACATCAGACCCCCGACGCCTGCTACGCACAGCATCAGCAAAGCAAGCAATGCCCTCTGGGCGCTCTCAGTCAAGCCTGCATAAAATCTGCCAATTGAAGTGATTGAATGGCAATCAGCATCCTTGACCTGCATCGCTGCATTGCTGCTGTCTGTTGCTGCCCTGTCTGTTGTAAGACAAGCTTTGCCTGAGTGGTGAGTCGAGGTCAACCTTGAACGCAGCACGACATCACGCAAAGCTGACATGGCAGACAATGACCCCGAGATCTCTGAGCTGGCGGAGTGAGAAACCTTGAGCAAGAGTTGCAAGCAAGCGTTGCAGGGTTCGGACTATAGCATCTCAGACACTATGCTTCCTGCAGACTATCTGGGAAGCTCCATGGAGCCCTTCTGAGGAGGCAACCAGACCTGTCCGAGGAAACTGCCCACAGCATCATCTCAAAGCATGTGACAGGCATTGTGCGGCGGCGCTACAACCGCCATATGTACATATTCCAGTTCATTGACAAGGACAACCAAAGGGTGCGCCGTACAGCGCACTTAGTGCATGAACCCTGTTTTTTAGTGCTTTGCACTGATGCAGCTGCCCTGATCTGCCCCGCTGTGCTGCAGGTCAAGGGCCTCAACATCACAAGCATGTGTGGTGCAGCAGGTGTGGCCAGGCCTGTGCCTTGCATCCAGGCTTAGCAAATAGCAAAGCCGCTGCAGCAGTGTCTGAGAGCAGGAGACCCCTCCACTAGAGACCCCTCCACTAGAGACTGGAGTGCTTCATGCGGCCAGCTGCCAGCAGAAGCTGTGAAGGGTAGAGCCCACTGCAAAGCAGTGGAGTGTTCAGTTGCCCTTTGTAGCCTAATGCAGTGCTGTGTATGCTGCCTGCAGGAGCAGCCAGCCGTTGGCAGAAAAGCCTCCTCGCAAAGTCAGGCCCCGCGCAGAAAGCGCAGGGTCGTGACGCCCCTCACCCCGCCAGAGACATGCCGTGCAGCTGCTGCAGCCCAGCAGGGCGCCAGCGCCACTACCTCTGAGGCAAGCATCGCCCGCACCTACAGTACTGGCAGGCTGGGGCTAGGCAGTCCTGTCTTTTACTGGTGCTCATGAGATGCTGCTGCAGGCCAACCGAAAGTGAACAACACCACTGCCTAGGAAGGCGTTGCCGGGAGACAAGCTTGGCGGGCTGAGCCCTGCCTGCATGTTGACATGTTTGCCAGTGTTGCACTAGCGACTGGACTTTCTTGCAACAATGCTGAGGGGGTGCTGCTTGCGGCTGGGCTTGCCAAGTGTATGCAATGTCGTGTGAGAACTGCAGACGTGTCCCACATGTAGTCATGGCTCCTCTGCTGCTTGCAGAGGGGCTCACATGCTCAGATTCTCCAGTCGCTCATACAGCTCTGAAGCTTTGTGAATGGTGCACCAGTCGTGCCCAGCACTGCTGCTGCAGGCAGACATGAAGAGAGCAAGGCATGAGGCGCCGCCAGCCACAGCCAAGGTAGTCACCTCTGCTATGAGGACCTCACAGGCCTCCCAGGTCGTCATGCAGCTGGAGGGGTACTGCCCTGAGAGGTTCCCCCTGGATGTGCAGCAGCAGGTGTGCCATCAACAGCAGAGGTGGTCTCAGTGTCAAACAAAATGAGATCCAGCATGCAATTTGGCCTGCAATGAGTTCACAGCTGCCTGTGCCTCCCTGCCAGGCAGGCGGAGATCATAGCTACTGCGTGAGAGCACAGGTGTTGTTGCCCCTGGTGTGTGTACCTGGACATGTGCAGCAATGGCGCCGGCAAAGGAAAGCTTTGGCAGCCTTGTTGGCTTGAGAGTGGGTGCTTCTGCAGACCCTGAACACCCTCTTCTTCTGGAGCTTGCCAGGCTCGGAGGAGCTCAATCAGCAGCTGGCCAACCATTTCACTGAAAAGGTGGAGCACTGCATGCACATCCCACAACTTGTGCTTGGTTACATTGAATGCCTGCGGCATGCTTTTACAGCATGCATGTATGAGTCAAACCAATCGTCGTGACCACAGACAGCCAGGCCCATTGCAGCATCGCCTGCTGCAAGCTCGAAATCGTTGCATTAACAGTTGCAAGCACAAAGACTGAAGTCAGCTCTGGTCTGAGCAGGCAAGAAAGCCGGTGGCCCCTTGTGGCCCTCGCCTGCTGATGGACTTTGACGTCACCTGCTTCACTTGCTTGCACAAAAAGTTATAGGGCTCTGGCACTGAAGCTTGCTCCGCCCTGAGCAGGCGGAAGAGCTGATGGGCAAGCTGCCCCGAGAGTTCCGAGCGCTCCCTTCGACACCCACACGGGTGAGTGCCCTACTGCTGTCAGCCCATTCTGCTGTGACACAGGACTCATTGAAGTTGGGGCGCCACTCTCTTGTGCTGCACACAGATTGTGGCACCAGTGCCCTTTCAAGCTCAGTGGGTGTGCATGTGCTGGTTGCTGATGCGGCACACTGCATGCACGAGTGCATCAGGCAGATGTGCTACTGTTGCCACTGAGAAGTGACTCCTGCCCACAGCACCTGGGAGGACTGGCTAAGGGGGGGCATCTGGACCTGGCTCAGGTGCCCAAGGAGCTGCAGGGCAACCTGTTGACTGCAGCTGTGGCTGCCGGCATGCGGGTTGTCCCCCACGTCAAGCCTGGGTCTGACCGGATGGCACACAGGTGAGTAGACTACCCATGGCTGCCCCAGTGAACATGACTGCCCTGGCAAGCTTCACTGCCCTGCCCAGGTGGTTCATTGTGGGGAGCGCCTTGCCATGGCTCACAGATGCAGCAATGAGGTGCACTGGGCAGCTGAGCAGGGCACGCCTGAGCACAGAGTGGCTTGGCAAGGCACGCCTGTGCACAACAGTCACGCATGGTTGTGCTTGTGCACCATGGTGGCTGCTCAACGGCTTGAGGTACTGGGGTACTTTTGCTTGCAAACGTGCTGTACTGTGTGGCAGACGACGTTGGGCAATGATTCCTGTCTGCTGGTGGCTCGCCCACCCCTGACAGCAGAGAAAAAGGACCCTGCCGTCACAACATCACTGACCTCAGCTGAATCAATGCCAGGTGCTGCATTTCCTGCAGGGATGTTGCGCTGATGCTCCAGCACAGTCTACCGCACTGGAGACGAGGGCTGCAGGGGGAGCTGGCGGCGCTCTACCGGGGGGCCGCCAGGGCGGTACAGGACAAGCTGTCTCGCAACGTGAGTTGCCTGCTGACTCGCAGCAGCTGTCGAGGGCGGGCGACTGTCAAGCCAGCACTACTGCCTGAATGGCCGGTCCCAAGGGGCGCCCAATCTGCCTTATAGAAGGCATCTCAGCGTGTAGCAGCTTCCATTGCCATGCATCCCAGATGGCTCGACCAACTCATCCCTGCTGCAGCTGGCTCTGCTGCCCAACCTATGCCTGCCAGCATCCACAGAGAAGCAGCAGGAGCTGGACGAGCTCCAGGAACGGGAGGTGCAGGGCATCAGAGCCCTGGCCACGCATCTGCTGCAGCTGGAGACGGCCCGGCTGGACGAGGAGAGGGCAAGCCTTGATCAAGAGAGGGTCAAGCTTGACCAACAGGCTGCATCGTGGTGACCTACAGCACCCTGCATCTGCATCAAGCTGGTCGGACTGCCTGACCCGCTGGTCACACTCCTGACCTGGGCCTCAGGCTGGCAGACCTCCATTGCTGCACATGGCTTCTTTGGCTGTCAGCCAATGCGGCATGGCGCCAGATGCGCAGCTGGCACCTAAGCACAAGAAGAGGCACATGTTGCCATGTTCAATCTCCTCCCTTTAATGGAAAGATAAGACACTCATGTCGGAATGTCGTCTTGCTCAGCAGGAAGAGCTGCAGATCAGGGGCCATGCATTCATACAGGAAACATGTAGGTGGGGGTTCGGCCATCACTGTTCAAGTCAGCTGCAGCTTGCCCCAGGAGGTCGGCTGAGAGCAGGCCAGATTTTGCATCAACTCAAACAGGTTGACAGTCACACCAGAGGACCTGCACATCATCGGCAATCAGCTGACTACAGAAGCCTGATGTTCCTCATGAGGCCTCAATGACGTACATGTGCTGAGGCCAGAGGACGAACTGCTTGTAACGCCACTCACTCTGGACGGTCAAACATAGCATTCGTCCCCAAAGTTTTTCACGCTAAACTTCCATGAAAAGGACAGAGTCCATGCGTTTCGCTGATCCAGATCATCACCCACAACATGCAGCTGAGGCAAGGTGAGCATTGTTGGCTAAGAGAGCTCATGCCTCTCGGGAGCCGCCCACAAAACTTCACAATGTGCAGAGACCCCAGGGCAAGGCTGATCAGTGCACTCGAGGCGGGGGGAGTAGCAGGCAATGCGCTAGCTGCAACACAGCTGGTTGACAAGCACTTCAGCAGTGTGGAGTACAGCGGCTTGAGCAGAAGCGAACTCAAGATCAAGGGCATGGCAGGCAAGAAGGTGTGTCCTTGCCACCTTTGGCGATTGCTGCAGCTGCTTCTGAAGCACGCAGCAAACTGATGAATTGCCTAGTGACCCTCCAGGCAAGGCTGGCCAACGGCAAAAGCATCAGGAGCCCCTCTGCGGCAGTTCAGTGGATGCTGGAGCAGGTGAGACTGATCAAGCTGAGTCCTGTCACTGCCGTTGGCACAGCCAATGATCCAGCAGACGTTGGCGTTGGGGCGATGTCCTGCTGAAGCAGTGTGCTGCTGCACCATTCTGCAGGTCCCAGCAGCAAAGCTTGGTGCTTGAGGCAGCAAACAGATTGTTGAGTAGAGAGTGGGCTCATGCACGCCACGTCCGGAGCCCACAGGGCGCGCTGTGACATGCAAGCATGACCAAGGACAGGGCCTGCTTTGTCATGCTGCAGGAAGGCCATGAAGCTGCCCCTCAGGGCGTGCCGCCAGAGGAGCACAAAGCCATGCTGAGGGCAGCTTCCCTCTCCTTGCGCAGCAGGCCAGCACACCACAGCCCCCCAGCTGGCTCCAAGCAGGTCAGCTGCAGGGCTAGCTCCTTTCCCGCAAACGTCATAAATGCAACTGGAGTGGCGTTGCAGTATGATGTTGCTTGATGTGTCTCAACTTACCCTGGCTTGGTACCCTGTTGGGCCTCTGCAAGCAAAGCGCGCTGCCATTCTCTGGGTGAAGAGCGCGGCATTTGTCTGGGTGAAGCTGCTGGACAATGGCTGGCCTGTGCGGCATCTGCAGCTCAGTGGTGGCCTCTTGAGAGCTGAGCAAGAGGGTGTGAACACTACCCCGCAGCTCATGCGCCTGCTGGACCTGGAGGCGCACAACGCTGTAGTAAACCTCTTCTGAAAGTACTGCTGCAAACTGCCCTGATGTCTGTGCTGCATGGCTGGTGCCCTGTTCCATCAACTGCAGAGCTTGGCTGTGACTGCCCCAACTGGGGCTGCTGAGCTGCCTGCCGTAACGCTGCAGGGGCACCCCCAGAGGTGGCCTGACTCCAAACACATGCGAACCAAGCCTGCTGCCAAACGCATGCAATCCAAGGCAGCTGTGAAGGGTCCTCCTGGCCAGCAGACCTCTGGCCCTGCTTGTGCCCCCAATGAGGTGGGTGTGGCTCACAGTCTGCCAAGAGCAGTGCAATCCGCCTTTTGCCACAAGCCAGAAGTGGCATTTTCGCGACAGGCATGCAGCTGGCTAAGGTGCCTGACCCTCAATTGTAATGTTCTCAGTGGCTGCCAGATGCCTCATTGGGACGAAGCTGACTGTGTCAGCTCTGTCATGCTCACAAACATGCAGCATTGGCTGCTGGTGCAATTGTCCAGCCTGTGCTTCCACAATGGGAAAGAATATGTTGCCAACTCTGACATGCTCAGACAGTCAAGTCTGGCTGACTCCACTGTTGCCCACTCTGTAGGACCATAGCAGAAAGGGGCAGTGTACAAGTCAGGAAGGCGTGGCAGCAACCTCAAGGGCCATGCAGCTGGTTATACATGATCCAGGCAGCAGCCAGCCTGGTACAGCAGCTGCTGCAAGCACAATGCAGCTCCTTGACTTTGACCCAGGCAGATTTCCTGAGGACATTCAGCAGGCGGTAGGCCACATATCACAGACTTGCTGTGTACCTGCACTAAATTCCTGTTCCATGCAGAGTCTGTTCAGATGCTAGACACATGGTCTTGCTGTTGTGCCAGAATGCTTGGGGGGTTGTGGGATAAGGAGGGAAGATGTTTACAAGAACTTGCTGCCAGAGCTGACTTGCTTCTAGGAATGTTTGCAGGTTCTGTCAGAGCTGGATCTCTGTGCCCTGCCTGGCAGCTTGGAGCTCAATCAGCAGATGGCTGACAAGTTCACTGCACAGGTTAGCCTCTGCTGGGCTGCTGCCAGCTACCCATCAGAGCGCACCTGTGACAATCACTCAGGAGGTAGAGCTTCAAGCATTCAATCTCCACTACACCTGGCTGCAGGCTGACAAGCTCATGAGTCTGCTGCCTGACGATGCACTGCCTGCACACCCCACGCCTGGACGGGTGAGCAGTGTGCCTGCCTTCTGCCTGCGCATCCTGTGTTGTGTTCTGCACCACCCTGGCTGGTTTTGATGACAAGCACCCATCTCCAGGCGCTGGGATTTGACACCCACAGCTGTGAGTAGCACGAGCATGCTGACCCTTGGGTCCCTGCACAAAAGGGTTGCACCTGCACTGGGCCAGATACCACAGCAAGACATATTCCAGATGAAGGGTTCAGGTGCTCTTCTGGCCCTCCCCGCATAGTGGGCCATGACCCAGATCAGTTCACTGCAGGCTCTGCCGCTGGTGGACGGCCACACGCCTGACATAGCCCAGATCCCACAAGAGCTGCAGCCAAACCTGATCACAGCAGCTGTGGCCATGGGCTTGCAGCATGCTCCCGTCATCGAGCCAGGCTCTAACAGGCTGGCACACAGGTGGGCCAGGTACATCAATGTGCAGAAGTATTGCCCTGCGTGCCTGGCTGACAGCATCCTGCTTGCCCTCAAGCAAAATGTGTAGGCAGCAAGGTCTGCAGCTCAGCCTTGCCCTGCCATGAATGGTGGCAATGCTGCTGCCTGCCAGCTACACCCATTGATGCTCTCGGATCTGAAAACCCCCAAGATGCCTCACACACACCCATGCCATGCAGGGATGTGATTCTAGCTCTCATGCAGAAGCTGCCTGTTCTGCTGCATCAAACGGAGGGGCTGCCCGCCACCCTCGCAGAGCGCTACGCCAACACAAGCAAGGAGGTCCAGAACAAGCTTCGTGAGAATGTGAGTGTATGTGTAGATGTGCACTGTGTTGATGGCCAGTCTAAGGGTGCTGGATCTGTCACATCCAGATCAACATCGAATGCACAGCTGTTCGGCAGTGCCTGCATTGCGTCCTCTTGAACACTCAAGGCTTGGCGTGTGTGCGCTGCAGCTCAAATTGCTGCCTGGCTTGTGCCTGCCGGCCCCAGACACTGTGACAGGTGCAGCCTTGGATATGGCCATGGATCTGGTATGGGAGCGCGAGGTTACAGGCATCAGGTCACTGGCAAAGCATCTGCTGCAGCTCAAGCACGAGCAGGAGATGGCTCTTTGGTGATCTTTGCTGTGAGCAGCGAGGCCGGCGGCCGGGCATGATGCTCAGTACAAGATCGTGCCCCAGCTTGTAATGAAAGAACCACTGATAGCATGCATGTCATTGCTGCTTGCTGTTCACGTCTGGATGCCACTTCTGATGGCCTGTACTCTCTGCTGCAGCAATGAGACAGCATGGCCTGCTGCTTTGAGAACTAGTGTTCAACATCACAGTTGGAGGCTACGGTGTGGGCTACAAATGAAGACTTTCAAGAAGGGAAGCAAGCCTATTCATGCAGGAAGGTCGACTGAGGTTGCTTCTCTGGGGAGCACTGCAGACATTCAGCCAAGTGCCAGTGCGCACATGGCTGTGCACTGGCGCAGGCACACAGCTTGCTCACGGCAGGTGCTGAGCTGCGAGGGACCAACGGCCCACAGCATGTGATTGTGCCCACAGCATTTGAGTGTGCGCAGGGACCCCAGAACGGCACTGATATGTGCACTCGAGGCGGGACACAAAGCTGGTTCACAAGTACTTCAGCACTCTGGAGCTTGTGGTTAGCACAAGCAAAGTCAGATTCAAGGACGTGGCAGGCAAAAAGGCCCCCTACTGGGGCCTGGGGCAGTTGCCTGGGATGGCACTGACAGAGGCGGGCGCCTGCTGCCGGCCTGCCCCATGTCTAAGCTGCTTGGTTTTCCATCCATCCCAGCCCTCAGGCTCTTTTGCCTGGGGTGGAATGCAGCCCGCCTGTCCTGACAGCTGGGCAGCCAAGCATGTCCTCTGGCGGCTCTCAGTCAAGCCTTCAAAAGATCTGCCAGTTGATGTGATCAAAAGGCACCAAGCATCCCTGACCTGCACTTTTGCATTGCTGCTGTCTTTTCCTGTCCTGCCTGCTGTCGGAATCAATCTTTGCCGAGGGTGAGTCAACTCTGTGACATTAAACGCAGCACGACCTTCTCCAAGACGCAAAGCTGACATGGGCGACGATGACTCCCAGCTCCGTGTGCTGGCAAAGTGACACGCCTTGAGGAAGTGTTGCAAGCGGTTTGGACTAACTGCATCTCAGATGTTGTGCTTCCTGCAGACTGTCTGGAAAGCTTTACGAAGCCCTCTTGAGAGAGCAACCAGACCTGCCCAATGCCCAGAGCATCATTTCAAAGCATTTGACAAACATCAAGCGCGGCAATGGCGAGTTCCTGTTCACTGACAAGGACGGCAACAGGGTGTGTCCAGCAGAGCTTTGCGTGCACCCTGAGCGCTGTGCATTGTGGCAGCCGCCATCACCTGCCCCTTTGTGCTGCAGGCGGTAGATGGCAAGGGCTGCAACGTCAGGAGCATGTGCGGCGCAGCCAGGTGGCTCCTGCAGCAGGTGCGGCTGGGCCTTTGCATTGCAACCAGGCTGCATAGACAGTGGTGCTGCAGCGGCAGTGTCTGAGAGCAGTGGAGCCCTGTCAAGACCAGGGTGCTTTGTGCCAACAGATGCTGTGATAGGTAGAACGCACTGCAGAGCTGTGGAGTGTTCAGTTGTACTTTGTAGCCTCACTCAGTGCTTTGTACGCTGCCTGCAGGAGCAGCCAGCCCCAGCTGACGGCAGAAAAGCCTCCTCGCAGAGCTGGGCCTCGGCAGCTGAGGGACCAAGGCTGCCAGCTGTGAAGACAGAATCGGGTGGACAGCGCAAGGCTGTGACGCCCCTCACACCGCCACAGACACCCCGTGCAGCTGCTGCAGCCCAGCAAGATGCCAGCGCCACCAAGGCAAGCATGGCCCGAACACACAGTATTGGCGGGCTGGGGCTAGGCACAATTGTCTGTCAACAGCGCTCATGATAGTGCTGCTTCAGGCCAGCTGAAAGTGAAACCCGTCACTGCCCAGACAGGCGTTGCCTGGGAACATGCTTGGCAGGCTAAGCCGTGCCTGCATGTGAGCGTATTGGCCAGTGTTGCACTGGCTGCTGCATTTTCCCTGCAACAATATCGTGGGCGAGCTGCTTGCAGCTGGGCCTGTCAAGTGTCTGCAAGTTTGTGTGCTTGCCGTGGGGCAGGTCACCGTGTGATACACACAGCAGATGGCGAGCAAGGAGGCAGACAATGTGGGATGCTACACCAGGTGTTGAGATGCCGCTGTGCTGGTGCGTCTGCTGGCAAGCACCAACCACAGAGGCAG
The DNA here is from genome assembly GCA_019693375.1 of Asterochloris erici. Taxonomy (NCBI): domain Eukaryota; kingdom Viridiplantae; phylum Chlorophyta; class Trebouxiophyceae; order Trebouxiales; family Trebouxiaceae; genus Asterochloris; species Asterochloris erici. Next base: position 285,164 of record JAAMXJ010000235.1, read on the forward strand.
GGAAGCCACACGGCGATGCATGAGCTAAGATGCCGCTCTGCTGGTCCTTCTGCTGTAGACCCTAAGTATGGAGGCAGACCTCATGGGAGGCCACAGGGTGATGAGTGCTGCTCTGCCGGTGCCTCTGGTGCGCATGGTGAGCAGAGAAGCAGCCCACACCACTGGTACTGAGATGCTGCTCTCTGCTGGCGCCTGCTGCAGGCGCTGAGCAGGGAGGCGGACACGGCTCATGCCCCTGACAGGAAGGGGTGGTCTCGGGAGGACGTGGCCACCCTCAAGAAGGGAATCCAGGTGCACGGCCACCAATGGACCAAGATCCAGGTGTGCTGGCGGCTGAACTTGGTCACAGCAAGGTGCATGGCTGGCAGTGGGGCTGGGTCATGGGCCTGCTGCATGGGCCTGCTGTGGGGCCTGCTGCAGGTTGAAGGCCCTGCAGGTGCATGGCCACCAGTTGGCTGAAACCCAGGCAAGGTGCATGGCCGCCAGTGGGATGGGCCTGCTGCTGGGCTTGCTTGATAGTGAGGGCCCTGCAGGCGCCTGGCCGCCAGTGGGCCCAGACCCGGACAGGCCCACGACTGGGCGTGCTCCATACTGACGAGGCCGGCAGGCGCTGTCAGAATGCTGCCGGCCAGGAGCACGGCCTGAGGCATGAGTGCAGCTGCTGCGGGTTGCGACGCCGTAGAGCACCCAGGGCCTTGGCAAAATCCATTGTTGATTTGACGGGAGTGACGGGGACCGCAGCGCAGATGAGTCAGCTGCAGGCCCGAGCCGAGAAGGAGCTCAGACAGGTGGTGGGCTTGGCTCAGCTGGAGCACGGCTGCTGGTGGTGCCATCACAGGGGATTGCTGCTGGAGGGTGTGTCTGGCAAGGAACATGGGCACTCTGGGGAGCATTGTGCCTGATGTGTGATGCTGCTGAGCAGAGGCTGAGCCTGTCTGGAGCCAAGATCAGGCGCATCTGCTGTTGAGTTCTTCGGCAGACAAAGTGATGTGGCTGGAAAGCTCAGTCTTGTGGGGCATATGTGTGGACCTCAGTGTAGCTTGGCAAGTGGTGACATGCTGTCACTCCTTCACAAGAGGCTTCGCTGCGGGTTGGCAGCTGCCCTCAAAGGTCTCGAACAGTGGCCCTGACAAGCATTGATGTCAAAGTCTGGCACCTGCGGCAGTCCTTGGGAACAGCATTCTTCTGTCAAGAGTGCATGGCCACCATTGCCTGAGAATCCAGTCTACCACCTGTATTACTCCATGCCTCACTTGAGTTCCCCCCCACAGGCGGGCAGGTCTCAGTCCAGTCTCCCCAGCGGCAGAATGCCACAAATGTCCCTTGCTTGATGTTGATGCCTGCATTTTGTGTGCTGCAGCCAAGTCTCCCCCACAAGAAGAGATCCGCCCTTGCCATGTACTACCACCTGCACAAGGCAGACCTGGAACCCTTTGCAAGCCCTGACACCAGGACGCGGCGGGCGCCCAAGGTTGCACCAGATGCTGCTGCTGAGTCCGCACCCGGACATGCCGCCAGGCCAGGCCCGCCTGCCGCCAAGGCTGCAGCCCCCGCAGGCGACAGGGCTGCAGCAGCAGGCAGGGCAACTGGCAGGGCTGGCGCTGACAGGGCCTCGGCAGAGGCAGATGCAGCCGTCGCTGTGCTGAGGGAGCGGGGCAGCCCCCTTCAGGCGCAGGCGGGTGAGGCGCCGCAGTTCGTGACCCAAGCGCCAGCCGTGCTCCAGCGGGAGCTCCTGGGCTGCCCTCGCACCCCCAGGTGCACCAAGCCGAGCGGCCATCCGGGCTTCTGCATTGGGCACAAGGTGTCCAACCGGCGCAAACCCCCCACGGAGCTGAAGGAGAGAAGGTGAGCTCTGCTGCAGACTACAAAGTGGGCCCACTTGGTTGCGCAGCAGGGTGAGGGGTCAAGGACTATCTTGCCTTGACAGCAGCTTGTGCACCAGAGGTGCCAGCTGCATATCTCCCTATCAGAAGAGCCCAGCATTTTGGGTGGTTTTTGGACTGCTGTCCCACGCACTGTTTCTGTATGTGCTCCCTCACCAGCCAAAGTCGCAGCTTGCGCTTGGCTGTGCGCACCTGCTGCAACACTGTCAGCATGCCCACTGCACACATGTTGAGCAAGAGTCAATGCAGCTGCAGGTGAATGCGGCAGGCTCCAGCTCCTCTGGTAGCAATGTGTGCTCGCACCTGTGCAGCCAGGCTGGGCCAGCTCGCTGAACACTCAGTGCTTTGGGTGTTGTGCTGCAGCTGGGCATGGTCTGAGAGCGACAGTGATGCCGAGACAGATTCCCAAGGAGTCAGCCAAGGCACCACAGCAGGTCTCTCAAACTCTTCCGGGCCGGCGGTGCTGACCAGTGGCAGGTGGGTTTGCAGCCTTGCACCTGACCGCAAGCTGTCCCTGTACACTGTGCTCCTCTTGTCATGTCATGAAGCAGCGCAGGCCCCTGCAGTTAAGTTTTGGAAGCGTGTGCAGGGCAGAGCAAACATGTCCTGCCTGTGCTTCGCTATGTCCAGCGCAAGCCATGAAAAACAGCCTGCAGAGACACCCCGCACGTCAACGTATAGCGCGTGGAGCGCCCTGGCTGCCTGTCAGCACCTTGGCTTCCCGTGCATGGCGTCCCAGCATGCCTGCCAGCAGGACAGCCAGTCTCTTTTGCCCCTGCATCCACCCAGGTGGAGCTGTCGTTCCAGTCAGCCTGCCCATGCCTGCAGGCAGGCCAGCCACCCCCTGTCCCCAACGCCGACAGCCACCGGTTGCAAGGGCAGCCTGGGCAAGCGCAAGGCCTCCAAGGACCTGGAGCTTGACCGTGTGTTGAATGCAAAGGTGAATTCAAAAACAACTGCTGAGGCTGCGCCAGAGCTTCGCGATAAAAAACTGCAAACGTTTCAAATATGTCGTGGCGCCTCTGCTGCTGTTGAGGGGCTCATATGCTCAGATGCTTCAGTGCCTGCAACAGCTTTGAGTCTTTGTGAATGGTGCACCGGTCGCACCCAGCACTGCTGCTGCAGGCAAGCACGAGAGCAAGACAAGAGGCGCCGTCAGCCACACTCAAGGCGGCCACCGCTGCTTTCAGACCCTCACTGGCCTCCCAGATCGTCATGCAGCTGGAGAGGTATTGCCCTGAGAGGTTCCCCCTGGATGTGCAGCAGCAGGTGTGCTGCCAACAGCAGAGGTGGCCGTCTCAGTGTCAAACTGAGAAAGATCCAGCATGCAATGTGGCCTGTATTGAGTTCACAGCTGCCTGTGCCTCCCTGCCAGGCAGGTGGACATCACAGCTACTGCTCAAGAGCACAGGTGTTGTTGCCCCTGGTGTGTGACCTGGACATGTGCAGCAATGGCGCCGCTCACCAGCAAAGGAAAGCTTTGGCAGCCTTGTTGGCCTGAGAGTGGGTGCCTCTGCAGACCCTGAACACCCTCTTCTTCCGGGGCTTGCCAGGCTCACAGGAGCTCAATCAGCAGCTGGCCAACCACTTTACTGAAAAGGTGCAGCACTGCATGCACACCCCACAACTTGTGCTTGGCCCCATTGGCTACCTGCGGCATGCTTTCACAGCATGCATCAGAGTCGACTCAATGTGTCATGGCAGCCAGACCCATTGCGGCGTTTCCTGCAGCGGGAGTGTCACCTGCTACACCTTGTTGCACCTACAGTTTCCGGCCTAAAACACTGAGACTAGCTCTGATCTGAGCAGGCAAGAAAGCCGGTGGCCCTTTGCGGCCTCCCCCTGCTCAGGGACATTGTTACCTGCTCCTGCTTGTTGCACACAAATAGTCTTGGGCGTCAATCACTGATGCTTGTTGCGCCCTGAGTAGGCGGAACGGCTGATGGCCAGGCTGCCCCAAGGCTGCCGATTGCTCCCTTCAACACCCACACGGGTAGGTGCCATTTTGCTGTCAGCCTGTTTGCTGTGCCATAGCTCTTCATTGCAGCTGAAGTGCCTCTCTCTTGTGCTGCAACAGGCAGAAGAGATTGTGGCACCCTCACCTCTTCAAGACCAGGGGTTGTGCATGTGCTGGCCGCCAATGCTGCACAGTCCATGCTTAGGTGCACCAGGCAGATGCGCTACTGTCACCACTGAGGAATGAATGGTGCCTGCAGCCCCTGGGAGGACTGGCCGAGGGGTGCGGTCTGAACCTGGCTCAGGTGCCTGAGGAGCTGCAGGGCAACCTCTTCACTGCAGCTGTGGCCGCTGGCTTGCGGATTGTCCCCCACGTCAAGCCTGGATCTGACCGGACGGCACACCGGTGAGCATGACCATCACCCTTGGCTACCAGTAAACATGACTGCTGCATGCCCTGGCGAGCATGTCCGCCCTGCCCAGGTGGCCGGTGGTGAGGAGCGCCTTGCCATCGCTCACAGATGCAGCAAGTAACTGCACTGGGCGGCTGAGCAGGGCACGCCTGTGCGCACAGTGGCTTGGCAAAGCGCGCGTTGTATGACAGTCACATGGCTAGCTGTGCTTGTGCTGCATGGTGGGCTTTTTGGCTTTGTGGCTTCATGGGGTGTATCCGCTCGCAGCGTGCTGTGTTGTGCGGCGGACGATTCTGGGCACCAATGCTGCCTAGTGGTAGCTCGCCCACCCCTGATAGCAAGTGAGAGCAGAGGGCACTCCCCTCAGGACGCCAACTTCTACTGATCTCAGCTGCATCAATGCCTGGTGCTGCATTCCCTGCAGGGATGTTGCGTTGATGCTCCAGCACAATCTGCCGCACTGGAGGCGAGGGCTGCAGGGGGATCTGGCAGCGCTCTACCAGGGAGCCACCAGGGCGGTACATGACAAGCTCGCTCACAACGTGAGTGGCCTGCTGACTTGCAGCAGCTGTTGAGGGCGGGCAAGTGTCAAGCCAGCACTACTGCCTGAAGGGCCTGTGCCAATTGGCACCTTCATTTGGTCTCACAGAAGGCATTTCTCAGCGTGTAGCAGCTTCCATTGCCATGAATCCCAGATGACTCAACCAACTCGTGCCTGCTGCAGCTGGCTCTGCTGCCCAACTTATGCCTGCCAGCATTCACTGGAAAGCAGCAGGAGCTGGACGAGCTCTGGGAAAGGGAGGTGCACGGCATCAGAGACCTGGCTACGCATCTGCTGCAGCTGGAGACGGCCCGGCTGGACGAGGAGAGGGCAAGCCTTGATCAAGAGAGGGCCAAGCTTGACCAACAGGCTGCATCATGGTGATCTAGAGCACCCTGCATCTGCATCAAGCTGGGCAGACCGCCTGACCTGGGCCTCAGGCTGGCTGACCTCCATTGCTGCGCATGTCATCGTTGGCTGTAGGCCGTTGCAGCATGCTCCCAGATGCGCAGCTGGCACTAAAGCCCAGGGGAGACACATCCTTGTGCTGCTGAAACTCCTGCCTTTGCTGGAAAGACAAGATCTTCTCTATAGACCCACGTCTGGAACATCGTCTTTCTTGGTAGGAAGAGCTGCAGTTCAGGGGTCATACAGAGATCCTGGAGGTGGGGTTTCCGGCCATCACTGGTCAAGTCAGCTGCAGCTTGCCCCAGCAGATAAGCTGGGGAGCAGGCCAGATTTTGCATCTACTCAAACAGATTGACAGTCACACCAGACCTGCTCACATGAGCACATCATTGGCAGTTAGCTGACCGCAGAAGCCTGATGTTCCTGATGAGGCTAAGACGTACATATGCTGAGGCCAGAGGGCAAATTCTGTTTGTAACGCCACTCTGTTTGGTCAAACATTCATTCGTGACCGCAAAGAGAATTTGGGGTAGAGCTTCCCCATGGAACGGACAAAGTCCAGGCGGTTGGCTGGTGCTTTGCAGAAGCCAAGGTGAGCATTGACTGTTGGCTCTGTCAGCACGCCTTTCAGGAATGCGTACAGGATTTCACAGTGTGCATGGACCTCAGGACAAAGCTGACTCAGAAACTCGAGGCGGGAGGAGTAGCAGTCAATGTGCCAGCCGCAACACAACTGGTTGACAAGTACATCAGCTGTGTGGAGTCCAGCGGTAGATACAACCCATGGGAGCTCAGTGTCAAGGACATGGCAGGCAACAGGGTGTGTCCCTGCCGCTATCAGCAGGTTTTGCAGCACTTCGGCTAAAGCACGCAGCAAACTAATGGTTTGCCTTGTGACCCTATAGCCAAAGCTGGCCAACGGCAAGTCGTCAGGTACATCTCTGTGGCAGTCCAGTGGGTGCTGGAGCAGGTGAGACTGATCAGTCTGATCCTTGCTGCTCTTGTTGGCATGGCCAACGATGCAGCAGGCTCGTTGTCGTTGGGGCGGTGTCCTGCTGAAGCAGTGTGCTGCTGCGCCAATCTGCAGGTCCCAGCAGCAAGCTTGGTGCATAGACCAAACAGTGTTTCGTTAAAGAGTGGGCACATGCAGGGACGCGGCGGGGCTGCCTTCCACGTACATGCACGCCTTTTGTCTGGAGCCCTCAGGGCGCGCTGTGAACTGCAAGCATGAACAAGGGCTGGAGCCTACAGGGCCCGCTGTGTCATGTTGCAGGAAGGCCATGAAGGTGCCCCTCAGGGCGTGATGCCAGAGGAGCACCAAGCCACTGAGAAGGCAAAGACCTCCTCCTTGCGCGGCAGGGCAGCGCATCACACACCCCTGGCTGGCTCCAAGCAGGTCAGCTGCTCCTTTGCCGCAAAGGTCATACATGCAAATTGGGTGGCGTTGCCGTATGATGCCTTTGTGTGTCTGAAGTTGCAGTGGCTTGGTACCCTGTTGGGCCTCTGCAAGCGTGCTTCAATGCCGTGAGTGAAGCTGCTGCACCCAATGGAGGCACCCTGTGCGGCATCTGCAGCTCAGTGCTGGCCTCTTGAGAGCTGAGCAGGTGGGTGTGGGCACTGCCCCGCAGCTTACGTGCTCCGTCTCTGGTATTGCACAAAGCTGGGGTAGGCCTGCCCGGGCGATGCTGCTGCACACTGCACTAGTCTCTGTGCTGCATGGTGAAGACCCCTGGTTCCCTGTTCTGTCCAGTGCAGAGCTTGGCTGTGGCTGCCACTGCTGTGGCTGCCGAGCCAGCTGCTAGGACGGTGCAGGGGCCCCTCCAGCAGTCTACGCCTGCTTCTCAACGCATACGAATCAAGGCATCCAAATGCAAGCAATCCAAACCAGCTGTGGGGGGTTGACCTGGCCTGCGAAATTCTGGCATCGTTTGTGCCCCCAATGAGGTGGGTGTGGTTCACAGTCTGCCGAGAGCAGTGCAATCTGCCTGTGCTGCCAGAATTGGCATTGCTGTGGCAGGCATGCTGCTGGCTACTGTGCCTGACCCTCAATTGAGCTGTTCTTGGTGGCTGCCAGATGTCTCAACTAGTGGAGGTTGACCGTGTCAGCTCTGTCAATGCTCAGAAACATGCGAAATTGGCTGCTGGTGCAATTGCCAAGCCTACAGGTCCACAGTGGGGAGGGCGCATTGCCCACATTGTGACGCTCAGGCACTCGAGTCCGGCTGACTGCACTGTTGCCCACTCTGCAGGACCATAGCGGGAAGGGGCAGTGCACAAGTCGGGAAGGCATGGCAGCAGATGGAGTCGCCATGCAGCTGGTGATACATATTCCAGGCATCAGCCAGCCTGGCACGGCAGCTGCTGCAAGCACAATGCAGCTCCTTGACTTTGACCCAGGCACAATCCCTGAGGACGTTCAGCAGGCGGTAGGCCACACGTCCCGACTTGCTGTATGCCTGCACTGAACTCCTGCCCCATGCACAGTCTGTTCAGATGCTAGACACATGGTCTTGCTGGTGTGCCCCACTGCTCGGGGGGTTGTGGGATGGGGAGGGAAGGTGTTTACGTGAGCTGTCTGCCAGAGCTGACTTGCTTCCAATGATTCATGCAGACTCTGTCAAAGTTGGGTCTCTCTGCCCTGCCTTGCAGCTTGGAGCTCAACCAGCAGATGGCCAATGAGTTCACTGCACAGGTTAGCCTCTGCTGTGCTGCTGCCAGCTACCCATCAGAGCGCACCTGTAACAATCACTGAGGAGGTAGAGCTCTATGAACTCATTTGCTACAGTCCAACCAGACATCTGGCTGCAGGCTGACGAGCTCATGAATCTGCTGATACACGATGCACCGCCTCAGCACACCACTCCGGGACGGGTGAGCGGTGTGCCTGCCTCCTGCCTGTGCAGCCTGGGTTGAGTTCTGCTCCACCCTGGCTGGTCTTGATGACAAGCACACATCTCCAGGCGCTGGCGATTGACACCCACAGCTGTGAGTGGCATGAGCATGCTGACCCTTGGGTCCCTGCACAGAAGCGTTGCTCCTGACTGGGCCAGATACTGCAGCAAGATATATTCCAGATGAAGGGTTGAGGTGCTTCTGCCCCTCCCGGCATGGTGGGCCATGACCCAGATCACTTCACTGCAGGCTCTGCCGCTGGTGGACGGCCACTCGCCTGACATAGCCCAGATCCCACAAGAGCTGCAGCCAAATCTGATCACAGCAGCTGTGGCCATGGGCTTGCAGCATGCTCCCGTCCTCAAGCCAGGCTCTATCAGGCGGGCACACAGGTGGGCCTGGTGCATCATCGTGCAGAAGTATTGCCCTGCGTGCCTGGCTGACAGTTACCTGCTTGCCCTCAAGCAAGGTGTTTTAGGCAGCAAGGCCTGCAGCTCAGCCTTGCCCTGCCATAAACAGTGGCAATGCTGCTGCCTGCCAGCTACACCCCATTGATGTTTTTGGATCAGAGAACCCCCAAGATGCCTCACACACACCCATGCCTTGCAGGGATGTGGTTCTAGCTCTCATGCAGAAGCTACCTGTTTTGCTGCATCAAACGGAGGGGCTGCCTGCCACCCTCGCAGAGCGCTACGCCAGCACAAGCACGGAGGTCCAGGACAAGCTTCGTCAGAATGTGAGCGCATTTGTAGATGTGCACTTTTTTATGATGGCCAGTCTAAGGGTGCTGCATCTGTCACATCCAGATCAACATCGAATGCACAGCTGTTCGGCAGTGCCTGCATTGCGTCCTCTTGAGCACTCAAGGCTTGGCGTGTGTGCGCTGCAGCTCAAATTGCTGCCTGGCTTGTGCCTGCCAGCGCCAGACACTGCGGCAGGTGCAGCCTTGGATATGGCCTTGAATCTGGTATGGGAGCGCACGGTCTCAGGCATCAGGTCACTGGCAAAGCATCTGCTGCTGCTGAAGTGCGAGCAGGAGATGGCTCTTTGGTGACCTTTGCTGTGAGCAGCGAGGCCGGGGGCCTGGCATGATGCTCAATACAAGGCCGAGCCCCAGCTTGCAATGAAAGAACCACTGATACCATGCATGTCATTGCTGCTTGCTGTTCACGTCTGGATGCCATTTTTTTGGGTGCCTGTACTCTCTGCTGCAGCGCTGTCTGGCAATGAGGTGACAGCATGGCCTGCTGCTTTGAGAACTATTGTTCAACATTACAGTTATAGTGACTGTGTGGGCTACTGATCAAGACATCAAGACGGGGAAGCAAAGCTACTCGTGCAGTATAATGGACTGAGGTCGGCTCTCAGCAGATCACTGCAGCAATCAGAGGAGCCAAGTGTCAGTACGCGCATGGCTGTGCATTGCCGCAGGCGCACAGGTTGCTCACGGCAGGTGCTGAGCTGCAAGGACCAGGAAAGAAGGGCTGTATACACACTGGACAGCGCTGTGCACTGGCAGAGCACTCCCTTGGCCACCACTAATCTTGCGAAGGAGGCAGCATCTGCAGCCTAAATGGCACTTGCACATGTCCATGCCACAGCAGGAAGCAACCTCCAGCCCGCTACTCAACATTGGAGGCAGAGAGGTGTGTGGAATACATGTCAGGTACCAGAGCCCAGATTGCATCCCCTCGCACGGCCAGTTTGCAGACCCCAGCGACTCACCAGCTTGTTGAAAGCGGCGATGTCTGCAGACTGGATGGTTTCAGACTCCCCGTCCCTGACCAGCTCCTCCTCCAGAATGGAGTCCATCGACTCCACTTTAGCATCCTCGATCACAGCCGTGATCTGCAGCTTCCTGATGCCAAAGCCGATGGGCACCAGCTTGGCTGCAGGACAGTGTGCAGAGAGGTGGTCAGTAGAGCAATCGACACAGAAACACAGGCGGAACAGCTTGCCTCCTTGCACAGTGGAACACGTCTGCCAAGAGCTGGGCATCTTCTCTGTGAAGTTGGCCTCACCAGACTTGAGCCGGGCTCACAGGGACATACAGTGTGCTGGCAGCTCATGTTTGGCCTCACTGGTGAGGTACAGCCAAGGTACAGCAGCAGGCAGCAAGTTTCAGCAGTTGCCATGCAACCCAACTTACATGCTCCCCACAGCAGGCCGTCTTTGTGGATGGCACGGACCTCTTCCTCCAGAGCCTTCATGTCTGCAACAAGAGACAAAGGATGTGTCTGGAGTGGCACTTGACACTGCTGCCTGTGGCTGACTCATTTCCATTGCAGGGGAGGGCCGCAGCAGGAGGCCTTACAAGGCCGCAGCAGCAAAGTCACCAGGGCTTGTGGAGGTGCCAGCAGGAGGCGATAGATGCGCTGCCAGGGGCCACAAAGAAGCTGTTTGGCAGCAAAGGGCAGGTGTGCAGCAAACGCAGGCAGGCACCCAGCCACCAGAGCACACATGCCCTGCCAGCTCAGCATGCAGCCCTCTCCATGTTGCGGGGGCTGGCGCCTGTAGCAGACTTGAAGCACCCTGAGGTGGCGGCTGAACGTTGAGCAGCCCTATATGCAGAAACAGGCAGCTGCAGCAGACCTTGTTGCATCCCAAAACAGGGCAGAGAATTGCAGCCAAAGATCAGGCACTGCTGCACAGCCCTGTATGCAGAGGCAGGCAGCTGCAGCAAAGCAGTTGCGTCCTGATGTGGTGTAGGGACTGGCAGGTAAGGCACTGCGAGCTGCTGCTCCAGCCCTGGCCGGTCTGTGGGTCACCTGTGGTGTCGTCCCAGGGCTTGACGTCCAGCACAATAAGGGATTTGGTGAGCTTGGCCTTCTCCTGCCCACGCTTCTTTGCGGCAGCGATTATCTGCAGCAGAGAGAAGCTGCCAGCCATGCCTTCTGAGTGGGGTCTGGCGCAAGCCTCACACGTGATGGGTCTCCCAGCCATTTGACATCACATCCATCTTGCTGAGCTGCTGCTGGCCGCCTGACTGACCCCTTGCATGTGCAGGCCGACCCTTCCAGGAGCGCTGGTTGGCCTGTCACACAGCCCGCACTCTCCCACAAGCTCAGGTGGCCCCTCAAGGCTGGCCCACGCTCTGGGGCAAGCCAGGGCTCGTGCAAGCTGAGACTCTGCCCTGGAACCCCACTGAAGGGGCCAACAGGCAAGCACTGTGGTCGGCCTCCGGTCCCTGACTACAGCCAGCGGGCATTTGCACTGCAAAGCTCAGGCTCTGCTGAGCGGTGGTGGTGGTAGGAGTGTGCCCTGTCCACAGCAGGCAACGCTGCTCTGCTGGGGCCCCAGCATGCTGTCCAACAAGCTGCGCAGCGGCAGCTCTGGAGCCCACCTCGTCCTTCTTCTGCTTGGCTTCCTGCTCCTCGGGGGTCATCTCGCCAAACAGGTCCAAGTCCTCATCATCATCGTCGCTGTCAGAGCCAGCTGCATAGCAGGGACCCTAGTGAGTTGTCTCAACCGCCTGAGAAAAGCCACTGATTTACATACACGCCGCCCCTGCAACCGGGCTGCCATAGTAGCTGTCAGAAACTGATGCAAAAAGAGGACAGGAGATGACGTTGATAGGCTTGTTTCAGCATGGACCCAATCTGCCACACTCTCGAACGTTTCAAGGAGGTGCCTCGCTGCGCTTGCATGAGCCCAGTGCACTGAGTGAAAGGATGGTGCCACAATCAGAGCCAGCTGTGCACCTGTCTGGGAGCAGAGTGCGGCCTGAGCCTGCTTCAAGGCACAGCACCACACTTGAAAGCAGGCATTGCAGCTTGTGCTGCGAGTGCAGACAGAAGTGGTGGACTGGGCCCACATGCTGCACAGCCATCTGCTTGTCACAGAGCGAGTCACTTCAAGGCCCTGCTGCCTGAAGTTTGTAGCTGCACCATTGAGCTCTACTGCAAGTCAGCTGTTAAGTCTGCTGCCCAGCTGGCTGCCCACAGCCTTTGGGGCTACCATGAGGCCAACCCACCTGCAGGCTTGGCAGGGGCCGGGGCGGCCTTGGCAGGCGCTGCGGGGGCTGGGGCGGACTGGCCAGCAGACTTGGCGGCAGCTGGGGCTGCGCCACCAGAGATGTGCACTCCCTTGCCCTCAGAGAAGCCGTCAAAGCTGCAGCACAAGCATCGGTTGTTGGCACAGGGCTCAGGCAGGTTTGGAAGCATGCGGCCAGGCCAAAGATTGCGCCTGTGCCAGTCGTACGTGGTGCAATCTGCCTGTACAGCCATGTGGCCAGGCAGCAGGCACCAGAGTGTGCAGGTGCGCATTGCAGTGACCCCAACGCTGGGTGTCAACCCTGTGCCCTTTCATGTAAGGCTGTGCCTCACCGAAGCTGTCTGTCAAGCTGGATGCAATCTGCGGATTTGAGCCCCTCACCTCTCCTGAAGGCGCTTGTGGATGTGGCTGTACCACCTGCTGACATGGGGGTATGAGGTGGCCTCTGGAGCCTTCTGCAGGGCCAGATACACCCTCAGGTCATCCTTTGAGGCAGTGAACCTGCAGACAGCAGACAGGGGCCTCATGGTTGCTTGGTGGCATCCAGGCAGCCGCCCCCGTTGAACGTCCAAAGGGAGCCTCGATGTGGGTCACTACTGCCCCAACAATTGACTGCAGACAGCGTCCTGTTCACCAATGCTGCTGTGCAGGCTGGTCAGCTCTAGGGTAAACCTGATATCCGAACCAGAGTCTTCCAAACAAGCTGACAGGGAGCACCACTTAGGCTGCCACAGAAATCTGCCAGTTTTCTTGAGGAAGGGCTGGAGCTTACCCTGAGATGTAAGAGTAGGGGGCCAGGTGGTCGTTCAGGCTCTTGAGCCCCTCAGATGAGTTGACATCGCCAAAGTTTTGTGCCATGATGATCTGATGCGGTCAAGCTTCTCTATCACGCTTTGATCCTAAACTCAGTGCTGTATCAGGGAGATGCTTGAGCTTCAGTGCACAGCAACGCCGCCCGACCTAGGTCTGATGTGAATTTAGTACCTTCTGGTCATGCTACCTGCGCAGCATTGTCGCTGCCGTGTTGATGTCAGGATGCAAATGTGCACACGCTGATCAGCATTGATTAACACAGCTTGCTGAACGTTGAAGAACCTAAAAATGGATCCACTGCCTGCCCTGAGAGAATTTGTTTCAGCAGGCAGGCTCAAGGAGGTAGAACTGCAGAGTGATGGCTCCTACAGGCAAGAAGAACCTTCCACATACAGGAGATGCACTGCTGCCAACAGGCAGCTGCTGCAATGCAAAATGCTCTTTGCTGATGGCAGGTTTGGTGACAAGTACACATTTCCCAAAGAGACCCCTACCAGCTTCAAAGTGGCAGAGGCTAAGGGTAGCAGCACCCGGCAGGGGCTGCCATCCCTGCCCTTCTACACCTTGGAGGAGATCATGCTGTTCCTGGAGCAGAAGAAGAGCATGGGGAACTATGTGAAGGTGGCACTGGCCCAGAGGGTTGCTGCCGTGGATCACAGTGATCGGGAGGTCAGTGATGCCCTTGAGGGGCGTGAAGAAGTCCGTCACGACCTGCGGCACCCACTCTGGGCAGCAGGGGATTGCCATTGCACTTGCAGTGCTAAGGGCTCTTGCCCTTGCGGCTTGCAGTGCTGGCATCTGAAGGCCACACAGACCTTCAGATTCCCAGCCATGCCATTGCTGGCTCCTTTTTGCTGGACATAAACTGCAATCGCTGGTAGATGCCGCAGGCCATCTAGCTGGCCCAAACAGATGTGTTGCTGGCAGGGGGCGCATGTGCAGATGGTGCATGGCAAGCAGCTCTCTATGCATTTGGGAGGTGCATGGTGCATGCTTGAAGGCTTCAAGAGCACAGGCCAGTCCGCCTGCTGAGGGACCCACCAGCCTATGGAAGGCACATTGAATGGCACTGGAGCCTTCAAGGCTTTGAAAGCCGCGTGAGCAGCGTGTCTGACACCTTGTTTTCCTCCAACCTCCAACTTCCCTCCTGTAGGAGCTGGACAAATGGTTGAGCGGGGCCCTGCAGCGGTGCAGCAAGGTGTGCCCTGCAGACCCCTGGCTGCTGGAGCACCATGCCCGTGAGGTGGACGAGTTCCTGGAGCCTGCTGCCAAACGCCAGAAGGTGCTGGCAGAGACGGCAGGTGAGGAGTCGGCAAGATCTGACACGTGGTGCAACGAGGCCCCTGGAGCTGCAGGCAGACGTGCTGCACCATCTCAGATGACCTGCAACATATCCCTGCCATGCCCAATCACACCCAGCTCCATTCTCTGCCTTCTCTACAGCTGTGCCTGGGGACGCAGCATTTGCTGCCCATCGCGCCTCCATCAGCCAGGGGGTGTTGAGCCTGAAGATGACTCATTCCGCTGCAGCTGAGGCCCGGGAGGCAGGCTCCCCTGCAGCTGCAGGCAGACCTGTTGCACCAACTCAGATGGCCTACAACATATCCCTGCCATGCCCAATCACATTTCTCTGCCTTTTCGGGAGCCGTGGCTGGGATGCAGCAAATGCTGCCCAACACGCCTCCATCAGCCAGGGGGTCACTGCCCAGCTGAGGCCCTGAGAGCGACTGGTCTGGCTGCAGCTGAGGCCTGGGAGGCGGCCCCACTGGAGGTGCGGGCAGAGATGGTGGCCCAGCAGGAGCGCCGCCTGCGGGACCGAAACAGCCAGCTGCGGGTGCCGCGGGCGCTCACTCTGGCCAAGAAGCTGGCCCTGGAGGGCAGGAGCGCAGACAGGCACCCCAGCTCGGTGCCCTTCCAGGTGCAGGGCCGGCCACAGCCCCCCGTCAACAGCACAGCCCGCAAGGTGAGCATCGAGCGACCTCAAGAATGTTGAGGAACCCCAGCGGGGTAATGGGGGGATGAGGGGCTGCCATCAGGTCATGCGTCCACAGACTGCTTTAGGTGTTGCATTCTCATGCCCTTCCAGGTTAAGCATGTACAGGTAGCAGCGTCCTCAGGGTGCAACATTGCAGGTCAAGGCCTTGCCCTAGGTTGCTGGCTACCAGGTGCACAGCTGTGGCAGAATCCAGATAACGGCACAGTGCACAGCCGGTTGGACTTGCTGCCTCACCTCGATTTGCTTGCTCTGAAGCCCAGCATGGCCTCCCTCCCTATCAAGCCCTTTGCTTTTTAACCAGAATGTGTGGTGGCCCTAGCTCCTCCCATGTGACTGCCCTGCAGCCCAGCGCGGCGTCCTTGATCAAGCCCAGCGGCCGGCTGGAGCGCGAGGTCAAAGTTGACCAGGGACTGGCAGGGGCCGCTCGTCTGGGCATCAACATGGGTGCCCCTCAGCGCCCTGGCGGGACACGAGCAGCCCCCCTGCTGCCCCCACAGCGGCCGCTGCTGCCGCCGGGTCCGCCCCAGCCTCCTAGCAGCAGCGCCAGGTGGGTGGCTTCAGCGATTGCTGCCATGAGCCCACTGTCCAGCTCTTGTTGCAACTTCTGGGCAGGGTCCTGGCCTGCACTGAGAGTGTGAAGGTGTTGCACTGAGAAGTGGCGCCAGGTGGGCTGCTGTCGGTGTTGCTGCGTCCCTGCGCTTCTGGGGGGCAGGGCTCTGAACCTCTGTGCCGTGCTGAGAGGGTCGAGGTGCTGCACTCAGCAAAGCTGCAGCCGCCAAGGTTGCCCCTGCCACCACCAGCGGCACCAGCTAGGAGTTGCTTCTGCTGCATCTCTTGTTTTTGTTTGGCCGGCTGAGGTGATCCATCCATTAAAGGGCTGCCGCTGCTGTGGCCGTCTTAAGCTCCTGAGCAGCAGCGCCAGGTGGGTGCTACTATCATCCTTGCTGCTGACGTTTGCCTGGATCTGTGCGTCTGGGGAAAGCACTGCCTGGCCTGGTCATTAGTGGAGTGAGGATAGCAGAGCAAGATGCCGCAAGCTGAGCCGTGCAGACAACAAGGGCAGGCTGGGCCTGCTGTGCTGCATGTGGAGCCAAGCAAAGCAGAGCGCTCAGCGTCACCAGTTCAGCCCAGCACAGCTTGTCCAGGTCATGCATCTCCATCCGTCAAGGAAGTTGCTGAGCTCTTAACAGAACGCAATGGCACAAAACTGGCTGACTACTTCCTGGATTATGCTGCAGGCCGCGCAGCTCCAAACCTACGCCTGGAGCGTCCTTGCAGCGCAGCTCGGGGCATAAGCCAACGCCCATCATTCTGCTGCCCCCGGGGGAAACCTCTCTGGTCAACATGTGGAACGCACAGGTGCGGCCCTGCACAGGTTGTTGGTGTCCAGGATTGCTCAAGAGATGCACATGAGCTGCACGGCATGCCTTCTTGGCGTCATAGTGCACCCCGCGCAGTCTGAGGGTGCTCTCAGCACTTGCACTGACCTTGGCATCTTTCTCAAGTGCCTATGAACCCCACAAGAGTGGAGAGAACTGCAGAGGCTGTGCAGGAGTTGGGTTTGCAGGCGTCCAGACTTCTTGTTCAGCAGGGTTGTCAGCAGCTGCGCCCTTTGCTGTTGGAGCTGTGCAAGCTCGCTCATCTCTGCCGGGCTGAGGCAGTTTAGCACTTTCTGCCAGCCTGCATTTGCAGCAGCTGGCCACTCTCATAGCACTCTGCAGCGGTGCTCTACACTGAGCCGAGGCAGTTCAAACAGACTCTCACACCCTGCGCACATCACAGCTGGCCACATGACAGACTCTGCAGCAGTGCCCCATACTGTGCAGACTATGCTGGAGCAGGGGCTGTACAAGCCCGCAGATGTCTGCCGGGCAGAGGCAGCCGCCAAGAAGCAGGCCAAGCCCACGGCGCTTCACATCAAGCGAGTGAACAAGGCGGGGAGGCCCATCAAGTACGAGATCACGGACAGGCTCCCTGCAGACAAGTCCCGGTGGCAGCGCGTGGTGGCTCTGTTCTGTCAGGGCAAGGCCTGGCAGTTCAAGCAGTACCCTGACGAGGGGGACTTCAAGGTGCGCCATGCTCTCTGGATGGGGCTGGAGCAAAGGACCTCAAAGAGCAGGCATGCCCCTGGATGGCCACCATGGTCAACAGGTCGCTTCTGCTGCCTGACCATGAGACGGGGGCACTCGGTCTCACAGCATGTTCTGTGGCAAGGAGTGCTGCCAGCAAGCTGCCATCTGTCGACAGCAACCTGTCATGAATGCAAGGAACTGTGCCTGTTGCTGTGCAGGGCGTGCGCAGCGGTGACACTGTGGGGCTGTTCAAGAATGTACTGGGAGTGTACATGCATCTCAGTGACGAGCAGGTACCCCCTGACATCCGCAAGTGGAATGTCAAAATTCTACCGCTCAGCCGCAATAACAGGCACAACGATGTTGCCCAGGTTGGCTACTTCTTTGAGGAGCTGGACAGGTTCTTGGCTGGCCTGCCCACCAAAGCAAACTCGCTGGCAGTGTCCTGACATCATGACCCATGGACTTAGATTGTCGTCCCCCCCTTCCTCAGCAGTGTACCGATACTTGGTTGGGATGCGCTGTTCATCCTGCAACTTGTGTCATTACATTCAGACAACTTTTCTGAAGGAGGGCTGTGACCTCTTCAGGCCAGGTGCACTGTGCAATATAGTTGAGGTCAAGGGTTGACTAGTTCCTGAAGCAATGTGCGCACTGGAATCACTTTCAGTGCTGGCTGGCACTGGCACAATGAAATGGCAGTGTTGGTGGGGCCATCTGTCTACAACACTGTGTCTCATGCAACGCTGTAGCAAAGATGAAAAGAATGATTGGGTTTGGGTCCTTCACTTGAACTCTAGAAGCATGTTGTTCTCAGGCTGCAGACCGACGCAGGCCCTGAAAACATTCTCCAGCATGGCACGCTGCTTGGACAGCGCGTTGACCAGGGGCGCACCATCGGGCACCAGTGGTGCCTTTGTCAGGTAGGACAGCAGTACTGCCACTGGGTGAAGGCTGTGGAGCTCCTCTCCATCCTTTGCAATCTGCAGCGCCAGCATGCCTGGCCTTCATGCTGTACATGGGCAGTGAAGGCAATACAATCTCTGCTGCACGCTCATGCACCAACATGGATGCATAGACAGAAGGTGCAGCAGCTGACAAAGCTGCTACAGCATGCATTGCACAGCGTCTGAAGCACTCCACCGACCTTCGCCCCGCTCACAGCAGGCAAAGCTGCTTCAGCGACTGGCCCTCAGAAGAACAGCGCAGGCAATCTCAGTGCATCCCAGCCTTTAGGGTCAACCCTCAAGCAGGCCCACCTGGATGCGTGTAGTCAGTTCGGCGAGGAGCACCAGGTCCAGGATGATGGGCGCGGCCAGGAGGGAGTCCTCGCAGGTGTTGTGCATCACGATGGTGTTGCGCCCACCCATGAAGATCTCGCTGGTGTACTCATCCATCGCGCGCTTGCTGTCCCCCACGTAGGGCACATACCTGCAGGGCAGCGGGTGGGGAGGTAAGGATGCGGGGTTGGGCAGTGGCTGTGCAGGCCAGTACAGTGGGGACAAGGGTGGGCCACAGCTGGCACGAGGCTGATGCCTGCACATGGAGGGGAGTTGCCAACATCTGGCACCACTGCAGCACAGGGCAGAGCAGGCACTCAGCCAGCAGTCAACGGCATGGCAGCAGGGGGCAAGCCTGCAGCCACAGCCCAGCAAAGCAAGCAGCAGGGTAGAGCAGCTCAGCCTCCCAGCCCACACAACGATTTGAACTCACTTGATGACGACCACGTGGTCAGGGTGCTCCCCTGGCCTGTACAGAATGGAGTTGGAAGCAACCATGTCGTCCACCACATTGCTCTTGCTGATCTCCTTGGAGCGGAAGGTCTGTGGGGCGCTCAGGTTCATGCCATCGTTGTTGCCCAGGTGGTTGTAGCTGACAATGGAGGTGGGCTTGATGCCCGCACCCACCTGCAGGCAACCAGGGGTGGGAGGGTGTGAGCAGCATGGCGTGAGTGCAAGGTGCCACACAGGTTGCCCCCACTTGCATGCTTGGACTGAGCTGGCCACAGGCCAGCAGCAGAATTTGAGGATGCTCTCGACATGGGGCTTTGTGCAGCTGAGCACAGCATGCAAAGACAGGCAGGCCACTTGTACCCCTTCCAGTATGTGCAGGCCATCCCCCCTGAATTAAGGCAGCGTGGCTGCCACAACACCTGCAGGCTCTCACCAGAAAGTCCACCAGCACTGACTTCATCTTGGTCTGCCCACTCTTGAAGTCATCGCCGCCAATGAGCACATTGTGCTTCACAGCCATGTCAATAAGCCCTGGCACAAATGTGTTCTGGGGAGCCCCATTGATGAAGGGCACCCCCTCCAGGATGCAGGCGGCTGCATACAGGCTGCTGGGGGCCACCTCAGCCTCATTCCTGTCGATGGCTGCCATGAAGTTGTCAGCTGTGTCGTTCAGGCCCTCTGCCACGCTGCTGTAGCGCTCCGTGTTGGCTGTCCACAGCACGATCACCTGCAGGGGTGGGAGTGGGGCAGCATGAGAGGCCTGTTGCACCGGATTTATGAGGTGAGGGCAGCAAAGCCTCATCTATATGATGTCCACCACTGAGGGTAAGATCTCAAAGTCACACATGGCGAGCCAGGCCGCATCTGGCAACGCCATCTAGGCCTCTGCAATATGTGCTGTCTTTCAAGGTTGGGATTGGGGCCAGACGTCTGGCAAGGCCCTTGACGCTTGTCTATGGTGACTTCCAGGGTACCTGCCGCAGCCATGGCGGTCTGCATCGCCTTGCAGCCTGAGGCCAAGCAAAGCACACAGCAGGCAGCCAGGCAGCTGTGATCATCGCAGCCAGGCAATCGCTCCCTCCTGACCTTGTCCACGCCGGTGCTCTGCTTGAACTCCCGGATCTGTTCCCGCACAGTCTCCATTTGCTCGTGCTTGCTCCCCTTGATGAGGCTGTCAGCCCTCTGGTCCTGGTTGGCTGCAATGTAGTCGGGGTCGTAGATGCCCGGCAGCGGCACCATGTCCTTCATGTAGGGCACCAGCTGCTGCTGCAGCTCCCAGTCCAGTACCTGCAGCAGGTCGGGTTGGTCTGAGAATTCAGTGCTGCAAGGAGGTCACATAGCTGCTGACCAGCTGTAAAGGTGACTCAGCCTGCGGCAGGCTGAAGGCTCCAGCAACAGGGGCAGTGGTGCAGAGCCAGGCAGCTAATCCAGGGCAGTCGCTAGGCTTTTGTCGCATCCTGTGCACATTGTTTCCCCAGATGCTTCCCAGCATCAGACTGGAGGCCGCAGGGACCTGCACACCTGTGCCCGCTCCATCGACTCGGCCAGGTTCAGCCCCGAGATGTCCCACCCGCCGAGCACCAGGTCATTGGGGCTGACCATGGGCAGCAGCTTCTTGAAGGGGGTGAACACCTCCTCTCCCTTGTAGTTGCCCAGGCGCACTGTGGCTGCCTGGGTCAGGCTGCCAAAGTAGTTGGGCTGGCGAAGCCCGTCCTTGGTCATCCAGGTGATGCCCCTGCAAGAGAGGGACGAGGCAGGTCCGTCAGTCCTGCTCGTTGTGAAAGCCAGGGCCTGCTTATGCGGCGGCTATGCCTGTCTGCAGGTCTGTCATTTTCCCATTGATGCCTCTGGTCCACAAGAGGACACAGCTGACAAAGAAGACTAGCCTGGAATAGTGATGCCTTCTGTGCAGGCGGTGAAAGTCCGCTGCAGGCCAGGCTTCCATACAGGCAGCGCCCGCACTTGAGATCACGCTGGTGCCATGCTGCCTCTGCCAGTGTGCCACCCAGGCCACGCAGGGCATGACCTGGACGCAGGCTCATGGACGACAAAGCCCTACCCTGGCCCGTGCATCACTCACAATTTGTTTGCGAGGATCCCGGCTGTCAGGGTGGAGCCGTTGTTCCCGCCCCAGCCCACCATCATCACACTGCACACACGATGGACAGCAGCAGAAGTGAGCCTCTTCGGCCTGGCTCTGTCAAGATCAGGTCACTGATGCCATCTCAAAAGTGCTTAGCCTCTTGGCAGCAGCCAGCTGGGACTTGGAGTAAAATGCTCTAGGAAAGCAAATCAAGGCCGGCAGAACATGCAGGAAGCTCAACAATACTGAGCAGTCAGCGTGGCAGCCAGAAGGCGGAATGGCCTCTTTCTGCCCCATGACAGCAGCAGATCAGCTCCTGCTGCCTGCAGGTTGAGCTGTTCTCACCCGAGCTTGGGCACAATGGTTGAGGTTGAGAGCTTGAACTCCTCGTTGGTTGGCCTCACTGTCCATGCACCTGTGTTCTCATCCCTGGCGATGCTTGTGTTTGCATACTGATAGCGGGCTTCGATGCAGTCATCAGTGACTTTGACATTGTCACTCTCCACCTTCCAGTTCTCGACCAGCATCCTGGCAACGTTTGTAAAGGCTGCTGGGCTGACTGTGTCTACTGAATTTTAAGAAGGGAAAGCAGACGGCTGCTTCGTCTTTGTGACGGACCCCTGCAGGCCTGTGCCCCTACTGGGAGTCACGAAGGCCCACCCAAGGCCTTCTTCCCGCCTCAAGCATGAATCAATAACAAGGAGTGCCGAAATGCAGTGTCACTCGCAGCAGCAGCTTCCTTGTGGATGGAATGGGCATCGTCAGTTGCCCAGAAGGGTCTCTGCTTGCCCTCAGGGCAGGGGAGCGGTGCCGGCAGCCAGAGAATGCAGAACTCACTCTGGCCTTCAATTGGGCAGCAGTAAGGGATTGCGAGCAGACGTCAGGGCTGCAGCATTCCTTGAAGGTGCTGGGGGCCAGGCAGAAGCAGCAGACTGTGACGAAGGTGCGTCACAGATCCTGCTTTGGCAGCTCACTGGCAGAATCAGGCGTCTCAGCATTGCCACGCAGATCATGCAGTTCGCCTGAGCAGCTTGGCAGGCATGGAGGAATATGATGGCAATGAATAATATGTGCTGTATGCAGGCACATCCACCTTCAATCAGGCGTTGTTCAATTCAGTGAACATATTGATGGGCGTGGGGCTGCTCAGCATCCCTTATGCGCTGAAGGAGGTGAGCAGGCAGCACTACAACAGAGCGCCCACTGCTGTTTTCAACTCTGCCCTCCCCAATTCGATCATGTCTCTGCGCAGGGAGGCTGGGCATCTTTGGGAGTGCTTGGCCTGCTGTGGGCCTGCACCAACTACACAGGTAAGCCACAGGTATCTATGCACATTGCTCACGTGGCTCACATGTGCTCCACATGGCCCGGCGGCTGTGACATGTGCGCGGTGGCACTCATGCCAGCACTTCGGATGCGGCCGAGGCGCATGTCGGGCTGTACACCCCTGATCTGGGTCTGTCAGCACAAAGTCAAGGTGCTAGGGCATCTTGGTGGCATCTGCCAGCTCAGCCTGGGCACCAGGGGCGCCACACCTGCTCAACAGAGCTGGCGTCATGGCCGTCTGAGGCAACTGCTGACAGACTTCAGCACCCACCTGCATGATTGCCGCTGAAGGCAGCAGCCAATGCGGTTCCGGCTTTTGCATTGGGGCTGCAGCAGCGCCAGGGATTGAGCGCTTGCCAACCTGCCGCTTGGCGGCAACAGTGGAGGGCTCCCCCATCGCATGTCCAGCTGCTTTAAACCAGCAAGCACTGTCAGGCCACTGCTGTCACCCCCTGCAGGCAAGATCCTGATCAAGTGCCAGGAGGTTCGCTGCAACCAGGCCTGCACACTGAGTGCGATCCAGTCGCTGCCGGCCCCCCAGGATGACCGCCAGCAGAACGATCTGCACAACAAGCGCCTGGCTCAGCGCAATGCGGCAGCAGAGGAGCTGAGCAGCGCCCGCATCGGGAACTCTGCGCCCCTGGCGAGGGCCACGCTGGCGTTGACTGCACGCGTGGCCACCCTTAGCGTGGACTATGCGGAGGAAACCATGACCCAGGCGGGTGGGTCACGGAGTGTGCCCTTTTGAGGGGCGCTCATGGCTGCCTGTGTGCACCAGGCCTGCCAGTGCAACAGGTGCACACAGAGCCTGGGGCTAACCTCAGCATGGACCCACCAGGCAGCAGGCAGTGACTTTGAGGGGCACTCAAGGCTGCCTGTGTGCACAAGGCCTGCTGGTGCCTGGGAGGACACCAAGTGCACTCAAAACAGCATGCGACGCTGTGCGGTAACAGGAGTCATAGAGGAGCAGACGTCCATCTGCATGAGGGTCTCACCAGCATCGGCCATGCAGGGCGGCTTCAAGAGCTAGGCTGGTGAGCTTTCTTTGTGCCTCAGGCCTGTTTGTGGCCAGGGCGGCCTTTGCATGCAAGATCGCGACCATGGCGACACAACCTGGGAGCAGGCTGCTGCATGGAGGCTGTGCCCAGCACAGCCTGTAAGCACGTGCTGTCACAGGATGTAGCAAGCATCTGCCTCTGCCATTGCCAGGAGCCCTCAGCAGATGTGCCTCCGCAAGGTTGGCACTTGCGAGTTATGGGATTGCAGTGGGAGCCAGCATCTTGGCTGCCTGCGACGGCTGCACATGCAACCCCACGAAACAGTGTCTCCAGGTTCCCATGCGCCTCCTCTGCAGCAGGCATCATCTGTGGCTGTCCGGGTACCCTTGTCAACAGTGCTCACACGTACTGCTGTAGGTGTGGCGCCCAATGACCAGAACACAATCAGCGGTTGCCTCCTCCAGAGCTACGAGGACATTGGGCAGGCAGCCTTTGGCAGCAAGGGGCGTGCCTTCATCACCTGGGTGCTCTACACAGAGCTCATCGGCACCTGCGCACTCTTCTACATCCTTGAGGTGCGCGCACGAGAAGGGGAGAGGGACTGCTCCAAAGCTGAGGCGCAGCAGCCATAGCTGGCGCACTGCTTGCTCACCGCAGCAGCTGCGCTTGCAGACAGCCCTCCGTGCAGCGCAAGCAGGCTGCCTGGCCTGCTCTGCATCCTCCAGCCCTGCCACCGGTCACACATGAAAATCACTGGCTGACAGCAACAGCCTGTGTCCAAGCCCAGGCAGCAGGGTTGGCACATAGCTAGATGTGCGTTGCCGCCTGTCCCGTCCCGAGAGGTTGGCCGACAGCTGAGCCTGTGTCTCAGCAGCAGGCACTGCCAGCCCTGTCTGAGGGGTCAGTTTCCGTGGCAGGCACCGCCGGCGCTGTCTGACGGCGACTCACCCCTCTGCAGGGCGACCATCTGGTACTCCTCCTGCAAAGCCTGCTGGGCAAACATGCCCACCTGCCCTCCCAAGGAGCTTTGATGGGGTTCAGCGCCGGCCTCTTCCTCCCCACTACTTGGCTGTCTGACCTGGGAGCCCTCAGCTATGTGGGCATCATGGGCATGCTCTCTGCATTTGGCCTGACAGGTGAGCAAATCAGGACATGTGACCAGCCTGCCTTGCGCTCTTGTCAGCAGGTGAAGGCAGCCGTCTGGCACTGTGGGCATGCAGTCAGCCACTGTTGACAGGTGAGGGTTCAGGAGTCGGAAGCTGCCTGTGCTGCACAAGGTAGGAAGCAGCTTCATGGCCATCATGAGCATGCTGTGAGCATTTGGCCTGACAAGTGAGCATCCAAGGCTGACAGCTGCCGTCTTGCACATCAAAGCTGGGCATAGAGGGATCAGGGTTCATGGGCACCATGGGCGTGCTGACAGCATTTGATCTGACAGTGTGGGGCCTGGCACATGTCAGCCAGAGGCTGCAGCCAGCTGCATGCTTCCGCAGCCTTGAGGGAATGAGCTGTGAGGTTGCCTGAAAGCTGCTCACAAGCCAGTTCTTGAGGCAGGCCCACGTCGAGCATGGCGCATGCGCTGGGGCCAGCATCTGGGGTGAGGCCCAGCACAAACTCCACCTTCTGGATGCCAGCACACCAGACAGCTCAATATTCCACTGCAGCCAGCCTCTTAGGCCTATGTGGACATGTTTGTGTCTCATGGAGCCGCTCCCTGCTGTCACTTGTTGTCGTATCAATGTGAGCGCCCCCATGCTGCAGGCGTGGTGGTCTACAACTTCTTTGAAGGCGGAATCCACCTGGCCAAAACAGCCCCCCTGCACATCCACACCCTGCCAGTCACCTTTGGCCTGTCAGCCTTTGTCTTTGCGGGCCATGCTGTGTTCCCCAGCATCTACCGCAGCATGAAGGACCGCAGCCAGTACCCCAGGATGCTGGACTACACTTATGCCATTGTGGGCCTGGTCTGCGTCCTCATAGGTGAGTCCCCTACTGTACAGTCGCGTGGGCTTGGCTCTTGCAGGGTTCGGTGTTTGCCAAGCCTGCTCTGCACTCTTGACGCCCTCAGGGATCTGCCTGGTTGCCGCTCAGTGCATTTGAATGTGCCTGGCTCTTTGCAGATGATCTTCTCCTTTCGGCAAGGCTTGTCGCTCATATCCTACCCTGGCTTGCTTCTTCTTGATGCAGCCGCGACTTCTTGACCGCCTGCTGGCAGCAGCTGAGCTACCAGGGCTGAGAAGTTTCCTGCGCTGCAGGGGCTGCTGGCTACTGCCAGTATGGTTCCAAGACGCTGGAGGAGGTGACCCTCAATCTCAGATCCGGGCCCCTGCAGCTGGCAGCCACAGCACTCATCCTGGTGTCGCCCTTCACCAAGTTTGCCCTTACATTGGAGCCTGTGGCACAGGGGGTGGACAAGTTCCTCATGAGCAAGGTGGGCTGACTGCTGCACTAGCTGGCTGCTGCCCATGCAGCTGCAAGTCTGATTTGTAGGCTGCCCCCCATGTCAGACACTCAGCAACCTACAGCTGGTTGTGAAGGGCTGCCGCCCACATCAAGCTGTTGAAGGTGGGGTGCTGCTGGCAGGGCTGCCGCCCACATCAAGTTGTTGAAGGTGGGGTGCTGCTGGCAGGGCTGCGGCGATGCTGCAGCCGCCTTTGCTGCGCTTCTGACTTGCTGGCTTTGCTGCACTGCTGGTCTTGCTGGGGAAGTCCTTTGTCTGTGTGTGCCAGACTGCTGTGCACCAGGCAGCAGGCACTTAGCAGCAGATGCTCTTTGGCAGTCCCTCTGCTGGCTACCTCTGCTGGCTAGAGCAGTTTGGTCTCGCACCAGACGAAGCCGCCTGCCCGCTGAGCTTCATGCTGGCGCTCACCTGTCCCTGCAGCTTGCAGCAGCTCTGTGGGGGCTTCTCTGCTGCCCCCAGCAGGCTGGCCTTGCGCCAGGCCCCGAGCCGCCTGCCTGCTGACCGTCATGCTGTCAGCCAGGCCCATCAATAGCTTGCAACAACTTCAGACTCAAGCACTGCTAACCCTTCCCCACCTCCTGTGCAGGCCAGCAATCGGCGTCCCTCCAAGACCAGAGCGCGCCTCACTCGGACGGGGCTGGGCCTCGGCGCCCTTTTGTTGGCCACCTCAATCCCCTATTTCGGCTACTTCATGGCTGTGATTGGCAGCTTTCTGACACTGACAGTCTCAGTCATCTTCCCCAGCGCCTGCTATCTGCGCCTGTATGGGGACAGCCTCAGCAAGCCAGAGAAGCTGCTGAATTATGGAGTCATCACCCTGGGCATTTTATGCGCAACCTCAGGTACAGCCGTTTCAGTGCACGATCTCCTACAGGAGATGTGAGCGCACCTTCCCAGCCAGACACAAACATCCCCCATGCCTAGCATCAGGCACCTTGTCCTCCCTGCCTGTGCCAGTCACAGGTTGTCTGGCACATATGTATTTTGCCGACAGCCTACAATTTTGGGAGAGTTTTGTTGTTTCATTCCAGCATTGGCTTTTGACAAACCCAATTTTGCCCCACACCAAGAGCCACTTTTGCCCCACACCAAGAGCGAGAGATAGATCTGGAGCGCCTTTGAATAACTCATGCTGAACAATCAGCAACATATTGAAGAGACACATTCTGAACTGCAAAAAGCTCACTGCACAGTGACAATTGTCAGGGCTAACAGGCACTGGAAGTCAGAGGACGTGTCCTGTACTTTCTTTTTTGCAGTGGGCAGGCTGGGTATCCAGCCAAGTGACACTGCCAGGTGATGAGGGATCAGAACAGCGACTTTCCCCCTGCCACTTCGATTTAGGAGACTTGCTGTCCTGATTATTCAGGAACAGAACACATGCTTACTGGTCTCTGGACTCGCATCAAGAGCTAGTCAGACCCTCTGCCCTGAGAGCGCTGCCTGGGCTGCCGCAGGACTGCAAGGCAGCAGACTCAGCAGGTGTACGCAGAAGCATCACATTGTCATGATAGGGGTGCCATCAAATATTGCACAGGACAATTTGTCGTCAACTGCAGTGCAGGTAGCAACGCAGATGCGCTGCCTGAAATTGTGAGCCCAATCCACAGCAAGCGGAGTCCACAGCAAGCGGATAGCCATGTATGAACTGGTGGTGCACCCCTCCAGCGCGTTGGTGACCATACTACTGGCATTATGATGCCAGACCCACACCTCATAGCCATCACCAAGGATGGGCAGCACCAGTGCAATGAACAGGTTCCACTGCATTTTAGGAGGGCGCTGATGTTTCACGTAGCTGTGCTGTGGGGCTGAGCCTGGCATGTACACACCTCATCTGGCTCCCTCTGGTATGTAGGTGGTTCAAACACCAAGCTGAGGCAAGTCCGCATACCAACAACAAAACAACAAACCCAAAACATCACAAAGGGGAAGACCTCAACAACACTCACTAAGGCCTCCCCCAACATGCCCCTATTGGGCCTTCGGCCTAAATTCTGAGAAATGCATGATTGCTCATGCAGATTCTCAAGGTCATGTGACCTACCTGACAACTGGTGAATAAGCTGCATTAGCACTCTGGAGTGAAGTCCCACCTCACTTTATCACTGCGCCCACCCAATTAAGTGCATCGCAGCAGTTTGGAATTCTAGGGAGTCCAGCTCAGCAATACGATCTGGTAGATCCCGCACCCCTGTTCCCAAATGCTGATCAACAACTTCAAGGTCGACAGCCCCAACGTGGACTATCAGGAGGGACACATTCTCTCAAGCTATAACTATGCCTCAACAGAGATCAAGCAGGATGAAAAGTCCGGAGCCTTCTTGGTCTCCCCCAAGGAGACCAGGTGGACGCTGCGCACCACCACTACAGTCCCAAAGCTTGTGAGTGAAGATTCAGTGTTTGCACGTCCTTGTGTTGCTGACATGCAAGCAACCTGACCGCGTGCACCTGGCGACCCAAAGCTGCCTCTTCTGTTCCAGATGTGAGCTTAGCACGCCGAGCCGCACTCCAGCCTTCTCAGGGCATCCCAGCCTGAATGCTGCCACTTTGCTGAAAGCTGCTTTTGCTTGCGGAAAGGACAGCAACAGCAGCCATGATTGTGCTTGCAGGGCGTCATGCTAGTGGGCTGGGGTGGCAACAACGGTTCCACCCTTACAGCTGGGATCCTGGCAAATAAGCTGTAAGTGCAGCTGCCTGCATAGTTTTGTCTGTCCTTGGTGTTCCATGCATGTGCACAGTCAATGTGCTTCCGGAAACATCTTGCAGCAGCCCTTCTGCATAAGCGCTCCTGCTGTGCTTGAGTGATAGTCGCCTTGCATGCGTCCCTAGCCAGGCGCATATGCTGCAGCCATGGTGCTGTTGCAGGCGCTTGCCATGGCAAATCCTCGCCCGCTGTGACAGGATTACTGGAGCCAGAGATCCAGGCGGTCCTGAAGGCACTGCTGCATCCGCATGGCTCTGCACTCATGATGCACTGCATGCTGTAACAGCCTGCTGCTGCCTTACAAACCCAGCCATATGTACCGCTGCATCGACACAAAAGCGCGGACATGCCACACCCTGACTGAACCCTCCCCGCCAAGCACCCCGACCGGCAAGCATGGTCCTGCTGGCATGCACCACTGCCTGCCTGTCTGCCTGCACTGCCTGACCCCTGCTCCCCAGCAGACCCCTGTCCCACACATTTCCACTTCATGGTGCTGCAGGGGCATGACCTGGATGACCAAGGACGGCCTGAAGAAGCCCAACTACTTTGGCAGCCTGACCCAGGCAGCCACAGTCAGAGTGGGCAACTACAAGGGCGAAGAGGTGTTCACCCCCTTCAAGAGCCTGCTGCCCATGGTAAACCCCGAGGATCTTGTCCTGGGCGGGTGGGACATCTCAGGGCTCAACCTGGCAGATGCAATGGAGCGTGCTCAGGTGGGCTCTTTGGCTCTGTGCTGCTTCAATGGAGCGTGCCTGGGTGGGCTCTCTGGCTGTGTGCTGCTGCAATGGAGCCTGTGTGCTGCTGCAATGGAGCCTGTGTGCTGCTGCAATGGGGCCTGCCCAGGTGGGCTCTCCAGCTCTGTGCTGCTGTTGTCATAGATGGTCTGCACAGCGCTGGCTGATGCCATCAGATGTGCTCACATGGTCTGTCTGCCATGTGCGACCTCTCCAGGGTACAGCTTGGCCACCATCCCCCCATGTATTCACAGCCAGCAGCAGCAGCAGGGGAGTGTGGGCTGCCTGCCCTCTGCCCTCTGCAAAGCCATGTCTGGTGACACCTGCTCAGGCCGCTCAGCCTGCACTCCCACCTGCTTGCACTGCCCCAGTCTGACCTTGCTGCTTGCACAAACAAAACCTGTCTCCGCTCTGCTGGCTAGTACTGTAGAGAATCGTCTGTTGGCACGCAGCCGGCCCCTCTTGTGGCTGAGCACATCCCCTGAAGCCAGATTTGTTGAGGTCTCACACGGTCAGCTGTCAGGCTGCTCTGCAGAGCCTCCTTAGGCACCATGGACTCTGCCATGCATGCGTTGCTTGCACAGGTGTGGTGTGGTTGCAGATGCTGGAGTCTGTGATGCACCTGGCTCTGCCCAGCATACTGCCCAAGCGCACGACTGCCTGCTGACATGACCCACATGCAGTTCTTGGACTGGGAGCTGCAAGCTTCCTCTGTGCGGATGGCTATGCACCGGTCACCTCCCTGCAGCTGGTCAGCAGCAGATCTCCTTCCACCTTGACACTGATGCTGCAATGAGGCCTGTCATGCCCTGCAGGTGTTCCAGTGGGGGCCGCCATCCTGCACACCAGAGCTTCATTGGGTACCTTGACTTCTGCCTTGCACAGGCCTGGTGCCGCTGCAGGCTCTGGAAAATTTGCTGCTTACAATGCTGCTTGTACTCTACCTCCTGGCATGGCTCACACACCGTCTCCTGCAGGTGCTGGACTGGGAGCTGCAGCGGCAGCTGGTGCCCTACATGAAGGACATGGTGCCCCTGCCTGGCATCTACGACCCCGACTACATTGCAGCCAACCAGGACCAGAGGGCTGACAGCCTCATCAAGGGGAGCAAGCACGAGCAGATGGAGACCGTGCGGGGGCAGATCCGGGAGTTCAAGCAGACCACCGGTGTGGACAAGGTTGGCAGGGATGGATTGTATGGCTGCGATGAGCACAGCTGCCTGGCGGCCTGATATGTGCTTTGCTGGGCCTCAGGCTGCAAGGCGATGCAGAATGCCAGAACATGCAACCCAATGCAGGAACAATGGCTAGAGCAAATTTGGGATTGCTTACTGGCTGCTGCAAATCTCATCATAGCTAATGGGGAGGACAATCATTTAATCTTGACCCGACCCCAGACAGGAAGGGACACTCCCTCACTGCAGCAATGTTGCCCACATTGCAGAGGGCTGAGCAGCGGTGCCAGGTGGCAACTCGCCTTGCCATGCCTGACTGTAAGTCATGCTTTCAGGAGTAGACATCACTAGACGATGCTGTGCTGCACAGCATCTTCCGTGCAGGCCTCTCACGCTGCCCCACTCCACCCACTGCAGGTGATCGTGCTGTGGACAGCCAACACGGAGCGCTACAGCAGCGTGGCAGAGGGCCTGAACGACACAGCTGACAACTTCATGGCAGCCATCGAGAGGAATGATGCTGAGGTGGCCCCCAGCAGCCTGTACGCAGCCGCCTCTATCCTGGAAGGGGTGCCCTTCATCAACGGGGCTCCCCAGAACACATTTGTGCCTGGGCTGATTGACCTGGCTGTGAAGCACAATGTGCTCATTGGCGGCGACGACTTCAAAAGCGGCCAGACCAAGATGAAGTCTGTGCTGGTGGACTTTCTGGTGAGAGCTTGGGGGCGTTGTGGTGGCCACGCTGCCTTCCACCCGGGGGGTTGGCCTGCACGCAAGGGTTACAGATGACTTGTGTTCTCAAGCTGTGCCCATCTGCACAGAGCCTACATGTCGATGCTGCTGGCCTGTGGCCAGCTCAGCCCAAGCATGCAAGTGGGGGACACCTGCATTTCACCTTGCACTCACATCAGTGCTGCTCACACCCCCCTCACCCCTGGTTGCCTGCAGGTGGGTGCGGGCATCAAGCCCACCTCCATTGTCAGCTACAACCACCTGGGCAACAACGATGGCATGAACCTGAGCGCCCCTCAGACCTTCCGCTCCAAGGAGATCAGCAAGAGCAATGTGGTGGACGACATGGTCGCTTCCAACTCCATTCTGTACAGGCCAGGGGAGCACCCTGACCACGTGGTCGTCATCAAGTGAGTCTGGATCGTTGTGTGGGGCAGGAAAAGGCTGAGCTGCTCTACCCTGCTGCTTGCTTTGCTGGGCTGTGGCTGCAGGTTTCCCCCTGCTGAGAGCGCTGCCTGCCATGCCGTCGACTGCTGGCTGTATGCCTGCTCTGCCCTGTAAAGAAGTGGTGCCAGCTGTCGGCAACTCCCCTCCAGGTGCAGGCATCAGCCTCGTGCCCGCTGTGGCACACCCTTGTCCAACCGTACTGCCGCTTCCCAACCCCGCATCCTCAGCCCCCACGCGCTGCCCTGCAGGTACGTGCCCTACGTGGGGGACAGCAAGCGCGCGATGGATGAGTACACCAGCGAGATCTTCATGGGTGGGCGCAACACCATCGTGATGCACAACACCTGCGAGGACTCCCTCCTGGCTGCCCCCATCATCCTGGACCTGGTGCTCCTCGCCGAACTGACTACACGCATCCAGGTACCAGATTCCTGAGGGAGTGCGATCTGTTGTCTGGGCTAGGCCATGATGGTGCCATTGGAGCTGGACAGGGTGATCCCCGTCAAGGTGTCCGTGCATATGCAGATGGGCCTTGGTTGAGTGGTGGCTTCGCACAACCTGGGCTGTGTGCTTTGCCAGTGTGAGCCTGACGAGGTGGTCCTCGCTGAGCTGACAGCGCATGCAGGTGAGCTACTGGGGGCCGTCGAAAGGGGATGATGGTGGCTTGTTGCTTGGGCTGGAGGGTGCTGCTGACCTCTGCACTGCAGACTGCACGGCATGAGCACTCAGGAACCCTGAGGGCTGCCCCCGACATGCCGGCCTCTCACATGGACAGCTTCCCTCAAGCACCTGCATCCTGTTGCACACTTTGCCCAGAATGTCCAGGAGGGGTCGTGCTGCCATCAGGCCTGCATCATCATATTGCTCAGGCATTCACCACCGCTGCAGCACGCCTAAGGCAGCCAACAGCAGGGACCTCCACCAGTCAGGCAGATTGCTTGATCTGTACTCCCACCACACCACCCACCCGCTTCCCTGCTGCCTGCAGATTGCCCAGGACGGCGAAGAGGTGCGAGGCCTCCACCCTGTGGCAGTCCTGCTGTCCTACCTGACAAAGGCACCCCTGGTCCCTGAGGGCCACCCACTGGTCAACGCTCTGGCCAAGCAGCGTGCTGCACTGGAGAACATGTTTCGCGCCTGCGTGGGCCTGCCTCCCGAGAACAACATGCTGCTGGAGTTCAAGTGAAGGTGGGAGATTGAGGCTGCTGCACAGTGGCATCTGCAGGGCGTGATGCTGCCATCCAACGACAACAGCAGGCTGCTGGAGTTCATGTGTGAAGGTGACAGCATGAGAGTTGCGCTCAATGAGACCGGCAGGACGGGGCACCGCCTGCCAGCTGCTTGACTTGTGTGTGCAGACGGGAGCGCGCTGCCGCCTGCGATGTGAGTGCCGCAAGAGCGCACGTGAAAGAGGGTGCAAGTCGAATGCTGTTGTTGGGAGGCCGTGGTAGCAGTGTCAACTCTCCCCGCTGATCAATCTCAGGCCGACCCAGGACCTCATGCATATAGCGGGGCTCAGTTGCTGCTGCTGCTGCTGCAGTGCCCACCCTTGGATGCTCGCGCACCTCCCACTGATGTCCAATCTGCATGCTGCAGGCAAGCCCGTCACCGAGCAGCGCAGCCGAGGCCTGCATGGACTGTAGAGCATAGGGTCTCAGCCAGGCGCCAGGAGCCGTCTCCTGACTGAAGACAAGTTTTTGATGAGGTGCTGCGGCCTTGCTTGACACTGTAGCTAGAAGAAACAGAGGACTATCCCCCCTTTGCAGCCTGTTCATGTGATGAGGTCGTGCTTCTGGGCGAATCTATGCCCAGAAGCATGACTTGTACATGCTTATGAATCAACTCATTTAGATTATGTTTGGCTTCTTGATTTCATTGCAACAGATTAACTACACACTGGCTCATATACCATGTTCTCATGCAAAGCAACAACTGTGGCCAAGGTGCATGAGGCAGACACTGTGGCCACTGACTAAGCCCTGAAGCCCACTCCCTTGCTGCATTGACCCCTGACGCTCTTTCAGAATGCCACGCTGGCCATTTGTGTGCGTTTCCCAAAGCCAAAAGATGTTGTCCCGCCTGCCTGATACTTGCTGAGCCTAACTGAAATTTGCTGGTTGTACTGCCCAGGGCCAGGGCTGTCTGATCTAGAGTTTATTTGCTTCACACGGGAGCCCTGAAGTGCCGTGGCGGGCTTCACTGCTGCCCCTGCAACCCATGCGCAGGCTCTGCGTCAGCAATCTTGGGGGCCATGAAGGTGCAACGTTTGTGCCCCAAGCACAGAGTCTGACCCTCATCTGCTACTTGGGCAAACACTTCTTTGTTGTTGATGTTACCCCTTGTTGAACTGTAGCGACAAAGCACGCACCAGTGCGGCCCCATGGCAATCTGCTGACCAGTCATGACAGCACCCGGTTTGAGCAGCTTGCGTCTCTCAGCGGTGTTTGCCGGGGCTACCACAATAAAAGTCAGGCGTCTCTCAGCTTTAGTGTGGGCTGCCAAACGCCAAAGAGGGCCAGGCATATGTGAACTCCCACAGCTGCAGCTCACCACTGGTCGGCTCCGCTGTTCCTGGCCTCCCAGGTCCAAAACGAGGCCCAGCCACCCAGCTATTCCATGTGCTGCCCTTGTCAGGCTTGCTGACCCTGAAGCCTATGTGAGCTGTCGGCCCCGGGGAGTCCCTCCCAGAGGCTTGATTCTGCTGCCCGCCACCTGCAGGAAACGCAAGGCCCTGGACATTAGAGTACCTGCTGGTTTGCTGAGAATTGGTCAGGCAGTGGGCCATCTTCCTGTATCCACAGGCAGTGTGGCAGAGGCTTGCTGCTGAGCTACCACACCTAGCAGAAAGGCAGCCCCCCCTGCAGTCACAGTCCCCAGACGTTCAAGGGAGACGCAAGGTGCGTCTCAGATTTGGCATCACACATGTTGTTCGCCACAGGTGGCTTGGTTGTCATGCAAATAAAGATGCACAGCACCAGAAGGCGGAGAGCTGCCCACCTGAAGGGAAAGTCGGGACCACCTCAGAGTGAGCGTAGACCTTGGCGCTCTGGGCTCTTCCAAAGCGTGGGCCTGTAGTTGATTTGCCTGCAGGGTAAAGTTCACAACTGAGCAGCAGGAGAAATGATTTTGTGGGACACCAGCCAAACTTGACGAGTGTGAGTTCCAAGCTGCAGTACCTGCCCCTCTCTGGTGCTGGTAGCGCCTCTGCATACGACAGAAAGGACTGGTGGCAGGCGACCCCTCAGGGTGCAGCTTTGCCGCGTATCAGGGCAGTCCCCTCCTACAGCACAGGCAGCAGGCCCGGCCCCAACCAGCTGCTGCATGCAACGCTCCCTGTTGCAGACCAGTAGGCAGCGCCATGCCCGCCTAGCCAAACAAAGATGCCCGCCTGGACAGACACAGGAGCCCACCTTGACAAACACAGGTGCCCATCTGGACAAACACAGGTGCCCACCTGGACACCCACACATGCTGTACTATTTGCCAGGTGCTGGCTTGCATTCGACTCAGCAAGCCCTCTTGAACAGCTTCACAATGCCCCAGGCGCATGCCCTGCCTGCCTGGGGGCCCTGGGAAGTCTGATAGACCGCCTGCCACCACAAGGGTGCCCTCCCAGGCTG
Organism: Asterochloris erici; assembly: GCA_019693375.1. Classification (NCBI taxonomy): domain Eukaryota; kingdom Viridiplantae; phylum Chlorophyta; class Trebouxiophyceae; order Trebouxiales; family Trebouxiaceae; genus Asterochloris; species Asterochloris erici. The sequence continues at coordinate 320,150 of JAAMXJ010000235.1, forward strand.
GTTGGAAAGCAGCCCAAGACCACCAGGGTGTCGGTGTGTCCCATGCTGCCTGCCACCACAAGAATGCCCTCTCAGACTGGTCGAAAAGCTGCCCGAGACCTTCAGAGTGTTGGTGTGTCCCCATGCTGACACAATCCCTAGCCAGATCAGCAAGTCAGGATCCCGAGTGTTGTTGTTGTTTCTAGTCAAGAGACCTGCAGGCGCTGCCTGGGCATTCTTTCAGGACAAGGCTGCTCCTGGTGCAGCGCAAGGATGTGCCTTTCATCAGCAGTGCCTGCGGCCTACCTATGCTGCTGGCTGGGGGGTAGATGGGGCCGGGAGACTCGCTGCGCTGCACAAAGGATGCGTTGCGGTCCTGGGGCTTTGCAGTGCCCCAGGTGGTTGTGGGTGCTCGCGGCTTGGTGGTCCTCTCCAACTCTGACCCACCAGGCTGCCTGCAGCAGACATGCATTCTGTTCACGACCAGCACCTGCATATCAAGCACTCTTCACCTTCAACCCAGCGGGTTGCACTGTAGGCAAGCTTTGTGAGGCCAGTCCTGACTTGTTCATAAAGCCTTTGTCTCAGACTCAGACTTGCCGGGCTGCCTTTGGCCAAAAAGCTTTGCGGAGCAAGCTGCTGCATGGCAATGCTGTACTACTCAACCCACCGAGCTGCCTGCAGCAGACACATTTGTGAGACCAGTGCCTGCACATGGCCTTGTGCCTGCAAGCCACTGCGCTACCTGCGGCAAGCACCAGCTTTGTCATCGCGCATCTGGAGGCTGACCCTTCAGGCCCACTGGGCAGGGCTGCAAGTGTGGGGCCTTAAATGTGGGGCTGCCAGGCATGTGCAAGTGTGGAGCTGCTTTATGGTGGCGCTGGGACCGTTGCACTGCACAGCTTGCACATGGTGCTGAAAAAGTCCATTGTCTCTGTCATGGCATCAACCATCTCTGGCCACATGAGAAGTGGCTACAGGTGCACAGACATGTGTAGCTGCATCTACTGGCACACAGAGCCAAAGCACAACTCTGCCTCTGCCATGACGTGCCATGACACCTCGGTACCTCTGTGAGCGTATGAGACGTGGCCAGCTGGACACAGCAGTGGCCACCAGTTCGCCTCGGTGTGAGCCAGCAGCCCTTGGCCAGGCTCAGGCTAGGGCAGGACACCCTGTGTGGAGTTTGCAGACTGGCATCAAAGCAATCACCTGTACTGGCCAGGCCCAGGCGTGCAGGCGCGGCTGGTGCTGCCCTGCAGCAGGCGCAGGTTGGCTCCAAAGCTGGCAGCGCGGGAGGCTGCATGCATGCTCTCCTTGCTGTAACAGATCTCAGGCTTGTATGCGCCAGGGCCTGGCAGCGGCATCCTGCAGCAGCGTACAGAGCATCTGGAAGAGCTCGTCAGCACATGCTCAGATGCAGGCAGGGGTCCAAAACAGCACCATAGAACTTCCTGAAATTGCGCAGAACTCATCTCTAAAAGCCAGCGGGCACCAGCAAGGGACATGATCAAGATGTGACCAAGGTGAGGCCTGCCAGCTGGCTGTGCCTGCCACTCCACATTCCCTTTCGCAAATGTCTGCACAGGCACTTGTGCAGAGCACCCCATGGTGCTAGCTGGGCAGATGTTGCGCAGGGCGTGCACACCTCCCGCCCAGTGTCTTGTTGCAGGGCCGCTCATCCGTGCCAAACTTGGGCGCCCCATAGGTCTCATGTTGGGAGAGCTTGCCCAGGCTCAGCAGCGGCTGGTACTGCCCTGGGCCAGGCAGGCGCTTGCCTTCAGGGTCAGGCGAGGGGCCCCTGGGTGCATCTGTAGGGCAGAGCACACCCATGTGAGCCACATGGCCCCGGCCAATTCATTTGAGGGGGTCTCAGGGTTCAAAACAGGGCACTGGGGGACATCTGCAAGGCAAGCACCCCTTCGTCCTGAGTCTGAGGTGGTCTCAGGCTTGCATGTGGACACTGGCATGCACAGAGCCAGGGGTCTGAGACTATCATGCATTGGGGGACATGCCCTTGGAGGTATCCTGACAGAGCATGACCTTGCGGCAAGATGCGCCAGCAGAGTGTGGGGTTGAGGTGAGTTGCTGAGTTGATTGCCCAAGCAAGCATGGCAGATAGGTGTAGGCGGGCCAGCTGATGAGCCGTCATTGAGCGTCACATTTTGCAGGTTGCAGGGCACGCCCGGCACCTTCAAGAGACTGAGTTCAGTGCGGCTTGGGTGGAGCACCCCTGATGCAGGCTGGGCCAGCACACTGTGGCATCTCGTCAGCACAGCCTGCTCAACAGGGAGTCCAGCATGGTGCAGCTTACTAGGAGAGCGCAGGCTGGCAGGAACCCCCCCTCTTGCAGGTCAGCAGCAGATGCTGCAAGCAGCAGGCAGTGGCCCACAGTGCAAGGGTGCACGCTGGCAACCACGCTCTCGAGGCTTCCACTGCACCCATACTGTCGGCAGAGGGCAGCCTTCACCAGCCAGCAGACGGCGTCAACTCACTGGGAGACCGCAGGCTGGCAGGGACATCTTCCGGCTCAGGCGACGGGGCCCACAGAGGGGCGGAGGAGGAGCGGTGGGGCAGCGGGCGCGCTGCAAAGCGTGTGCCTGCCGCTTGGCTGAGCGTGCTGGGCAGAGCCAGCATCTCAGGGCTGGCGTCCTCCTTGCTCTGCAGGTGGGGCAGCATCAGGGGACCGTTCCATGGGTTGATGCATGTGGCCATTGTGGTGTGACTCTCTCAGGAATGAAGACGCTGCAGGGCTGGTGTGCCATTCCATGTGCTATGTGCAGCTTTCAGAGGCCCCATTCTGATAGAGGCCCCACACTCCAATGGTTTCTTGTGCTCTGTTGCTGGCCAGCCAGCCGGAAATGCTGAGCCCTTGCAGGTCCCCAACAGGAGCACCCTTGCTAAGGCCCACACTCCCACAAATCAACTGCACCGTCCTCTTTGGGCAGCTATTATGCAGGCAGTCTTTATGCAGCATTGCCCAAGATCCAGCATGGTTTCATGCAACACGATATGGAATCTGACACCAGTCTCAACTGCCAGGCTGCAGGAGCCTGTTCGCTGTGAGTCCCTTGCTGCATGGCAATCTGGGCTTGCCTCTTCAGCCACAGCAGACAGCCAATGCCTGCAGTGCATTCTGCAGCACACTTGTGGGCCAGAGGTCTCCAGCACAATGCTGCACCAGAGAATGGTGCCCCAATACCTTCAAAACATATCTTAGCTGTGGTCAGAGCAGAGACTCAATGCCCCTGCTGATTGGCATGCGCAGCTCACCTCGCTGCCGGAGGCGTCCAGGCGGACTGCGCGGCTGAACGCGTGCGCCTTCACCCGCCGTGGGCTTGGGAGCTGGTCGCTGACGCCGTGAAAGTACTGCCCTGGGCCCGGCATCTGGCGCACTTCCTCTGGACTGCGCTCCACCTTGGAGTGCTCGTTTGTAAGGAACACCTAGTGGACAGGAAGAATGACTGACCCAAGGTGGGAGTCTGTGAGGCAGGCAGCATGGCAGGGGTCGCGCGGAGGGAACGGACATGCAGGTCACATGTTCAGGGTTGCCTGACTTGGAGGGGCGATTCTTCAGCACAGAATGCCAGATGGTGCATTCTATTCTAGGGAGCTCATTTGTGTGTGAAACAGCTGCATGGCAGGTGGGTTTGCAGGTGTTGTGCCAAGCTGTGAAGGCCTGGTCAGCATGCCCCACAGTTACTGTAATCTTCATACCGGGAACCCCACATCTGCAGCCATTTGCAGTCTGCCCTGCTGCTGCAGGACTTGCTTGGTGCCCATCGGGTTGCTTTGACCACATCCCAAGGGAAGGGTGCGAACAACAGATCTGTGCAGCTCACGCCTGCAGCCCTCACCTTGCTCTCACTGTCCCGCCTCCGCCGTGTCCCCCGACGCCGCTGCCCCATAGGTGCAAACGAGAAGTGACTGCCTCGCCGGTAGGTCGGGGGTGCTTCGCAGCCAAAGGTGGAGGGCACCTGGTAGATGGCCCCCAGGAGGCTGGCACTGGTGTTGGGCTGTGCCCACCGCCGCCCAAAGCCCCAGGCAGGCGCGTTCCCCAGACTGCCCTTCAGCTGCCTGCTGCAGCGGGGCCTGCACAGCACGTCAGGGAAGCTTGGGCTCAACATAGGCCCTCAGGACAAGTGGGCACCCTGATGCCCTGGAGCTGCTAGAGGACAAGTGGGCACCATGCTGCACTGAAGCTATTGGCTGCAGCAGAGCCTGCAGGGCATTGTATTGGGTTGACATGTGTCAACAGGCCCTTGCGTCATGCAGGCAGTTATGTTTGAGCTGCCTGCTGCAATGGGGGTCTGCAGGGTGACATGAGAGGCTGAGAGGCCAGGTGACCAAGAGTGGGAGCATCGCTGTTCATGTGCAGAGACTCTGCTGGGTGCAGTCCAGGCATAGGCTGCAGAGGGCCATGTGACAGCCATGCGCTCCACGGGCCAAGCTGCTGCACGTCAGGGCTGCAAATGTTGCCCCAGGCCATGAGATCAGCAATCTCAGCACAGCACAGCCTGGTGGGTTTGCTGCATCCCAGGGAAGGCCGCAGATCTTGCACACAGCATGTTACAGCTGGCTCCGGGGCAGGTTCACGTGTCAGTCAGGTCTGGCACCCCTGTGCACCGGCGGAGACAGGCAAGCAGGGAGGCTGAGTGCGGCAGGCAGCAGACACCTGCTGATGGAGTCGTGGCCTCACATGTATATGGGGCCTGGCGACCCGGTGCACAGGCGGTCAGAGATGTGCTGCTTGCTGATGAAGAGGGTCCTATTCATGCCACGCTCTGCCAGGGGAAAGGCTGTCTGGTCCCTCTGCATGCGGCAGCCACCTGTGTCAGCAGGTCTTGCTGTTGTCTTGTGCACAACCCAGGCCCCTTCACTGAACCAAGCCGAACATGTTCATCCAGATTGCACCGGGCACACTAACCTGTAAGTAGCTGTGTCCAGATGCTCTTACAAGTTGTTCGCCCAGGCATGGTAATTCTTGCACAGACACAGGACAGGCTGGCACTCATGCAGGTGCCACCTTGCAGCAGGGAGTCTCGCAGTGCCATGGTTACCTGCTCAGGTCACATAATTACCTCCATGAGGCCAGGCGCCAACACAGGGCAGCATGCCAGTGCTCTTGGGGTCTCAGCCCAACCTCATCTGATTCAGGCAGCAGCAGGCGGCGTGCTGGTACTGAGGCTGGTGCTGATGCCCTGGCAGACAGCTGCCAAGCCTTTCCCCTACCCTTGCAGCTTGTGAGACTGTGCAGCATGCTGTCAGCATAACTGCATCGTATGCCTCTGGGCTGGTCGGAGAACACGACCTCTGAGCCCACCTGGTCTAGGTAGCGATAGGCTGCGTCAAGGTCATACTTGGGCCCAGGGGAGTGCAGACCCGCATTGACCGCATCCATCTCCCGGGACAGGTGCAGCTTCTCCAGCCGAGTGGTCCGCCTCCCCAGGGACCAGGCCGGTGCCCGCCGGAACGTCTGTGCTGAGGCGCCCTCTGTCTGGGACCCCCTGTACAGGCAGAGTAGAGGGTTGCCTTCCAGCATTCAGCAGGGCAGCATGTCTGCCACAGCTCCAGGCAGGCGCCTGGCGCAGCGTCTGGGCGGGTGATGTCCTGCACAGGCGGAGCGAATCTGGCACTCTCCGTGTTGACCAGGGCCATGTTGGGTTCCCAGCCACGCTTCAGGCAGGTACAAGAGACAAGTCTAGGCTGCGGGGCCCTCTGTTGAGGGCCACTGCCTGGCTTTCACCCATCTCAGCCTGCTGCAGGGGCATGATGACGTCATCCTCCAGGCTTGGGGCTGGTGCCTGGCTGAGCATCTGGGCTGCTCATTCTCTGTCTGGGGCCTCCCTAGCAGACCTGCCCCTGCTCAGGGGTAGCAGGCCATGCTGAGGCATCCGCAAGAGGGATAGGCAGCTGAGAGTGCTCAGAAAAAGATACTCTCTGCCTGAATCCTCCTGCAGAGGCATCCCCACCATGCCTGTGGTTGTAAGGGAGGGCAGCGGCCCCGTGACCAGCTCTTGGCATGGCCAGAGACCATCAGGATCCCCCAGAATCTGCCTCAGGCTGGCCAGCATTGGCGAGCACTGGCTGTCTTGTCTGCCTGAGGCATGCCAGCATTAGCAAGCAATGGCTGTCTTATCTGCCTGAAGCTTCAGCCGTGGGTCCATTTGGGCTGCCAGCTGAAGCTCAGCGACTGTCTGGACGAGTAGGGGTGGGCAACCTGTACACTTGGGGCTGGCCGATGCCTCTAAATGATCAGGCGGCTTATCTGCTTGACCCTTGACTGAGGTGGTCAGTGCACGCTGCGCCACTGCAGCTTTTGGAAGCGCCCAACAGCAGCCCTGTTGCCAGACAGTGACATGCTGCAGGCACCACTCAGTGCCTGTCAGACATGCTGTACCGCTGCAGATGCACCCAGAAGGTGTGCTGGCAAACACCAGTGCCACGCTGCTGCACCGGCCCCCAGCACCCAATCAGCTGTTCGTACTCACGGGAAGGCAGTAAGAGGTGCCCCAGAGTACCCGGGTGCCGGCACACCCCACAGGGCCTTGCCCTTTGGGTCCAGCGCCCCCGCAATCAATCCTGCAGGGCGCCCACCGTGTGTGAGGAGGACTCCTGCTTCTGGTGGGCACTGTGAAGAGTGAAACACGCTGCTGCCAGTGTATCTGAGAACGATGCCTGTTCTTGGCAGGCATGGTGAGGTGTGAAGGAAATGGCTGACAGTGCGCACGGGGCAGTGTTGCAGGCTGTCATTGCCCCGCAAGGGGCAGGCTGCCACAGGTCAAGCTTGCAGGTCATGGTCCATGCAAGGGGGCATGCTGCTGCCTGCATGCACGTGACAGGCAGTGCTGTGGGGTACAGAGGCTTGCAGGAGGCAGGCTGCTGCTCATGCGCATGGGCAGGGGCTGCACTGCCAACAGATAGCAGGTGCTGCCACAGGCACGGGCGACAGGGGCAACATGGCTTGTACATGTTCTGAAGGCTTTGATGCTGCTACAGCGAGGGCTTTGCAGCTGGACTGGTGGGCCCCTGATCTGTGCTGGGGATGCGCTTGTGTGCATCACAGACAGCAAATGCCCCAATGTCACCTTTGGGGTCGACATGCACTCGCTTGCCATCGGTGCCCTGCGCAGGGGCTGGCAGCCCCATGTCAGCACCGGTGCCTGGCTGAGGGTGGTTACTTCACGATGGGTAGCCCCTGGAAAGCCCGGCACACTGGCAGCAATAAGGGGGAAAGTCAGCATCAGCAGAATGAGCAGCTAGCCTACCTTCTTTGACATGCCATGTTGAAAGGCAAAGCCTAGGGTTAGCAAGCTCGATCGAAAGGCACTCAATTGCATCAACAGCCTGAGTCACCGGGCAACCGACATGGGCTCACGGGGCTGTCATGCACATCCTGGCCTACCTGCATCTGCAGGTATACCTATTGTCCTGAGCCTGGGGTCATGTATCACCCAGTTGCCAACGGGGGCCAGATGGTGCTTGCTGCTGCAGCTGCTCTGATTAAGCTGTTGCAGCTTACCAAGCCGTTGGGACGTTCAGTCAGGCGGGGACCACACGCGCACAGATGCACAAGTTTCGGCTAAACCTAGCTCTCCGCCAAACGCCTCAACCACTGAGCAATCAATGCAGGTGATTGCTTGGCTGGTGTCCCTGGGTGTCTGTCATGCTGCAGTGATGGCTCTGCATGTTTACAGGTCCCTCTGCTGGGTCTCATGGCATTGCCATTAGAATAGTCAACTGGTCAAACTCAGTTGAGGCCAGAATGGAGGCCCAGACGCTCCGGCTGAGCGAAGCTCAGTTCAGAAGGCCCTTTGCTGAGTTCTGGTCTGACTACTTCCGCAAGAACCCCGAGGTGCCCTGTGTGAGATGCATTCCTCCCGGCTCCTGGAGCCCACGCAACGGACGGCCCTACAATCTGCGCAATGTGAACATCGACACCCCCATCAAACAGCACGTGAGCGAGAGCTGCCGGTGCCTGCTGCTGGACGTTTCCCAGAGTGTGGGGCCTCCTGACCGCCTCCTTCCCTGCAGGCCTTGCTGCACGGCGAGAAGTCCGGCTTCTACGACTGTGTCCTGGTGGAGCAGCCTGTGAGTGCCACTTGCCTCCTTTGCTGATGATGCGCCCCTCCTCTGCTGCCTCCAGGACAAACTCAAGGGCTAGGCTGCCTGCTGCAGGCAATGTCAGCTGAAGAGTTCAGGGAGAAGGCTGCTCGCCGGAGGATGCCTGTCAAGGGTGAGTTGATGAGTGCCTCATTGAGTCCCACGTTGCTCTGCGGGGGCAGGGGCCTGTCACAGATCTGCGCTTATCACATCATTTCCAAGCACCACAGAGCAACTCAACAAATGCACAAGACTAGGTGCAAGGCAGCACGTGGTGACGACACAGGCAAGCCCCTGTCTGCCTTCTCTGCCCCAGCAGCAGCGCTCTGCACCGCATCCTGCCACTGTCCTCTCTCTGCTGCTGAGCAGTGCGTCCTGCAATGCCCCTTTCCCAGTCACCTGCTCCACGCTCCTCTTGCCCCTGTGACTGAGCGCGGAACGCCAGCCTGCAGATGTGGAGCAGTTCTTGCTGCATTGTCCAGGCCGCTTCTAGACACTGGGGCCCTTGCTCACACAATGGTCTGCTCACTCCAAGTGACCGCTCGGCCTGCACGGACAGCAAGCCTGCAACCTTTGTCATGAGGGCCGTTGACCTAGCAACTTCCTCCGCGTAGGGTGTACACTCGCACCTTGGGACAGACTGAGTTGCCCCAAGTGAACTCCCTGCCTGCGCAGAGCGAGAGCCTGCAGACCTCATGGAGCGCGACTTCTGGAAGGCAGTGACGCAGGACCCGCCCCTGTACGGCGCAGACACGCCCGTCAGCTTCTTCCGCAAGAAGCTCCCCTGGGGCTGGAATCTGCGCAGTCTGGGCTGCCTGCTGAGCCAGTGCTGCGTGCCAGACATCCCAGGGGTCACCAGCCCAATGACCTACTTTGGCATGTGGAAAGTGAGCCGGCCACCCGGTTCATTGAGCAGCAAGCCCATTCATGGACCTTGCTGTGCTGGCTGCTTGCCAGCACACAGGCAGAGGCTGCAGTCTTCAGGGCTCCGCTGCGTTGTTGAGAACCCAGGAGCATCATGGCCCTTTTCCTTTTGCCTGCTTCACAGCACAGGCAAAAGTGTTGCTTCAGCCGGCCATGGCTATGCTCCCCATGCCTAATCCACTTTCCCAGGCAACCAGGGGGCACAGCTCTGTCTGTTGTCCCTGAAACGAGCTTGCTGCCTGCTCTTCACCCTAGGTGCTGCCTTGAGACATCTGGTGTCCCTGGCGCCCCTTCCTGAGCTGCCTGCCTGCTCATCCCATTGTGTTTGCCCGGCATGCCTCTTGTAGATGTGCTGCTGTGTGTTTCAGGCGTTCTTCAGTTGGCATGTGGAGGATGTGGACCTGCTGAGCGTCAATTTCCTGCACTTTGGAGCCCCGAAAGTGGGCCGGTGTCCTGTGTGCTGCCCAGTGTACAGTGATGCTTTGCTCGTGGCTTGTTCTGGAGCCAAGAGATCATGCTGCACGCTATGATTGCACTGGCACAGGTAGTTGCTGGTGTGGAGCGGCTGCATGCCATGACAGGCATTCCTGGCCGATCTTCCAGCAGTGCACCAGTCCGGCAGCTGTTGATGTCACTTGAGGGATGTATCGCCAGCAATGCTGGGAAGGCATGCCTGTCAGAAGCGATCCATGCCCCGCAGGCCTGGCTCTGACCCCTGCTCCCGTGCTCAGGGTACATGTTGCACCCAGCCAGCATCAGCTGGTCCTTATTGCAGTGCTATGCAATCTGAACTCAGACCTGAAGCAGCATGTTATGAGCGCAGACCTTGACTGTTGTTTCAATGGTGTGTAGGTGTGGTACTGTGTGCCCCCTGGCAAGCCACGGGAGCGGTTTGAGGCCCTGGCTGCCAGCCTGTTCCCTGATGAGGCGCAGGAATGCAAAGTGAGTTTGCTGTGGGCGTCGAACTCAGCGGGTTGTGAGTGCACGCAGGATTGCTGGGGGGACAGGGAACTGCGTATTGTGTAGGTGCTGGACATGTGGGCCAGTGAGGTGTGCTGTATTGCCCTGCACAATCCTCAGAGCTACTGTGTGAGAGACTTGCTTACAGGGTGTGCTTGCCCTTTGCTTGCCCTTCTGTGCTCAAGAGTAGGTGCGGCCCACCCTGCTGGGTCATCAGCTCAAAGATATAGAGGGACATTGTCCCTTAGGACAATTCTCCCTATTGCTGTGCTGGCCACGGAAATGTAGTTTGGAAATTGGCTGCTGCTGCAGGCCTTCCTGCGCCACAAGAATGTGCTCATCACGCCTGCACTGCTGCACAAGGAAGGCATTCCCTTTGTCAAGGTGGGTGCAGTGCACAGCGAGACCCTCTGCAGCTCTGCAGTCCAGTGGGCTGCTTGTGTGAGCAGCCTGTATGCACAGCAGGGTGACGCTCCGTCATTTGGTTTGGACGCTGAATCACTGTGGCTCAATGAACAGCATGACAGGCAGGCTTGTATGCGAGATAGGCCTCTGCCAGTTGTGATGCAGGCAACTGCAGCTTGCCTGCAATGACAACTGGCCGCTCCAGCAACATCTGCATTGCTCCAGACTTCAGCATGCTGCTATGCTGTCACTGTCATT